>CM026395.1:16117515-16255434 GCA_014843695.1 Archivesica marissinica | reverse complement strand
GGTTTAAATTTATTGGAATGTTATCGTTTCTGAACGACTATTTCGATTTTTGTTAACACACACACATTATTATATTTTACCCAAAACATCCTTTTTTACGATGTAATGCTGCTTTAAAGATATAGTTTATTTAAGTCTCATCAGTATATACGCAATACAAACGTTAAATGGTTTGAAATAATATTATTCCTTATAAAATAACGAGAGACATCGGTCAGTTACCGCCACCTGAAAACTCATAAAACTAAATATATCCTCTGAATTGGTGTCCTCTGTTTTCATCGTTGTTTCCTCTGCACAATATCCTATCAATTCTCATCCACTTTTTCATCTTATATTTATTAGATTATCAAATCACGACATATATCCTACAGTATATCCAATGGATACTTTGTTATAAAACTTTGTTATTAATTAATTACCTGTCCGCCTCCGTGGTCGAGTGGTTAAGGTCGCTGACTTGCATACCACTGTAACCTATCATCACTGATGGTCACGTGTTCGAGCCCCGCTCAGACCGTGTCTCATTTATATGAAAAAGGTGGCAGTTTCTTACGGAGGTTGGTGCACCCAAGTACTGGTTAACCGCTGGAGCCTGCCCAGGAAAGGTGTTGTTAGGTAAACTGCCCGCCGGCGATATAGCCCAAAATGGTGCTGATGCAGGCGTAAAACCCGAAATATAACATATAATTAATTACCATGATTTGCATAAAATAACATTTATCATACCGCCAAAAGAAGGAACAACAGTAAAATTAAAGTACCAATATACATAATGGGATAATAATAGAAAAACCAGTAATGCCTCTCATTAGTCTTGTGAATACGCGCAATTTTTTTATTGTATAGCATTAGTGTGTGTTCTATGTTTATTTATCGTCGCTACCGGTTGCCCATATGAGCGACGCCTCCTGAAGATATTAGTCATTTTAGATGTTGGAGGATAGTGCAGTGATACATTCCAGAGTCTCCTCTGGTTCTTTTACGTGCACGGTATAAAGAACCGACACGAGACCTCGGTTTAACGTCCCATCTGAAAGACTGTTAATTGTATTAGGGTCAGAAATGTAAATTTTTGAATAAAATAATAAAAATAATAAAAATATTTTTGATATCTTTTTCTGCTTTTCTGACAGTGAGCAGTGGGGAATGTACGAGTAGTGTATTCCAGCAGTGGGTAGTGTAATCCAGCAGTGAGTGGTGTATTCTAGTAGTGTATGATGTGCAAATGTAAATTTTTGAATAAAATAATAAAAATAATAAAAATATTTTTTATCTTTTTCCGTACTTGCTGCGTTTCTAGCAGTGAGCAGTGGGGAATGTACGAGTAGTGTATTCCAGCAGTGAGTGGTGTAATCCAGCAGTGAGTGGCGTATTGTAGTAGTGTATGATGTGCAAATGTAAATTTTTGAATAAAATAATAAAAATAATAAAAATATTTTTTATATCTTTTTCTGCTTTTCTGGCAGTGAGCAGTGGGGAATGTACGAGTAGTGTATTCCAGCAGTGGGTAGTGTAATCCAGCAGTGAGTGGTGTATTCTAGTAGTGTATGATGTGCAAATGTAAATTCCCCACTGCTCACTGCTAGAAACACAGCAAGTACGGAAAAAGAACAAGGTACTAGAATGCACCACTCACTGCTGGATTACACTACCAACTGCTGGAATACACTACTCGTACATTCACTGCGCACTGCTAGAAACGCAGCATGTACGGAAAAAGGTGCAAATGTAAATTCCCCACTGCTCACTGCTAGAAACACAGCAAGTACGGAAACAGAACAAGGTACTAGAATGCACCACTCACTGCTGGATTACACTACCCACTGCTGGAATACACTACTCGTACATTCACTGCGCACTGCTAGAAACGCAGCATGTACGGAAAAAGGTGCAAATGTAAATTTCCCACTGCTCACTGCTAGAAACACAGCAAGTACGGAAACAGAACAAGGTACTAGAATGCACCACTCACTGCTGGATTACACTACCCACTGCTGGAATACACTACTCGTACATTCACTGCGCACTGCTAGAAACGCAGCATGTACGGAAAAAGGTGCAAATGTAAATTCCCCACTGCTAACTGCTAGAAACACAGCAAGTACGGAAACAGAACAAGGTACTAGAATGCACCACTCACTGCTGGATTACACTACCCA
Source organism: Archivesica marissinica (assembly GCA_014843695.1). Classification (NCBI taxonomy): domain Eukaryota; kingdom Metazoa; phylum Mollusca; class Bivalvia; order Venerida; family Vesicomyidae; genus Archivesica; species Archivesica marissinica. Next base: position 16,253,272 of record CM026395.1, on the reverse strand, counting down.
CTGCTGGAATACACTACTCGTACATTCACTGCGCACTGCTAGAAACGCAGCATGTACGGAAAAAGGTGCAAATGTAAATTCCCCACTGCTCACTGCTAGAAACACAGCAAGTACGGAAACAGAACAAGGTACTAGAATGCACCACTCACTGCTGGATTACACTACCCACTGCTGGAATACACTACTCGTACATTCACTGCGCACTGCTAGAAACGCAGCATGTACGGAAAAAGGTGCAAATGTAAATTCCCCACTGCTCACTGCTAGAAACACAGCAAGTACGGAAACAGAACAAGGTACTAGAATGCACCACTCACTGCTGGATTACACTACCCACTGCTGGAATACACTACTCGTACATTCACTGCGCACTGCTAGAAACGCAGCATGTACGGAAAAAGGTGCAAATGTAAATTCCCCACTGCTCACTGCTAGAAACACAGCAAGTACGGAAACAGAACAAGGTACTAGAATGCACCACTCACTGCTGGATTACACTACCCACTGCTGGAATACACTACTCGTACATTCACTGCGCACTGCTAGAAACGCAGCATGTACGGAAAAAGATAAAAAATATGGATTTGGATATTGACAAAGAAATGTATGAGTAATATATTACATGTGAGCAAGATTGGAATAGCCGACACTCCGTGGGGTCATCTATATCCTTGCAGTCCATACACAATCTGAATCCTGCGACACGGTCAGCACTCTCCAGCAACACTGAGAGGAGGAATAGCAATACTAACTCTTTCACCGCCAATGTCGCATAAAAAACAGAGAACCTGATCAGACAGAACAGAACGTGCCGTTTGATCAGTCTGTATGCTGGATGCTCTTCAGACAGTGGAGCTGAAACATCTGTCCGAATAGCAAACAACATAGATCCTGATCAGACGCGGTGATAGGCCTACGCCGCGGCTGATCTGGATCTATGTTGTGTGCACATTGCTTTGAATGTATTCAGCGCTGAAAGAGTTAAATGGGCAACTGCTAAGGCATCGGAAGCTACATGTATATCAACTTTTGATGTACAGTAATTAGTCAGGTTAAAAAATATATATAGATTGATAGGCATTTGGGATAACATTATGACTACATTGTACAAAGACTAATCAAATGTGTTAAAAGTATGATCAGTAAATCTGTTTACACGAAATACTTATTGGTGATGGAATATCTCTACGTAGGATGTCCGGCATGGACCAGTGCCAGGGTAGAACCACCGACTTTCCGCAAGCCATATGGATAGCTTCCTCTCGCGAAATAATTCGAGGACCCAGTGGGATCCGAACCTACAGCGATGGCAAGTGATTTAAAGTAAACGACCGTTACAACTCAGCCACAGAGGCCTCTAATAAATGGATATATATTATAATATACGTTATCAATATAAACTCACAGACGTATCTGTAGTCCAGTGGTAACACGCTGAACTGGTAATCCAGGGAGCGCAGGTTCGATCCCCCGTCTGACCCTAATAAAAGTAACATTCTTTCAGATGGGACGTTAAACCGAGGTCTCGTGTCGGTACTATGCACCGTGCACGTAAAAGATCCAGAGGAGACTCTGGAATGGGTCTCTGTCTGTATAATTGCACCATCCTCCAAAAAGCGTGGTTAACACGCTGAACTGGTAATCCAGGGATCGCAGGTTCGATCCCCCGTCTGACCCTAATAAAATTAACAGTCTTTCAGATGGGACATTAAGCCGAGATCTCGTGTCGGTGCCGTACACCGTACGCGTAAAAGAACCAGAAGATACTCTGGAATGGGTGTCTGTATCATTGCATTATCCTCTAACAATCTAAAATGACTAATCTCTTCAGGAGGCGTCGCTCATATGGGCAACCGGTAGCGGCGATAAATAAACGTAAAACACACATAATATAAATACTGAATAAGGACCGCATCGTCTGCACCATAATCTGAATAAGGACCGCATCGTCTGCACCATAATCTGAATAAGGACCGCATCGTCTACACCATAATCTGAATAAGGACCGCATCGTCTGCACCATAATCTGAATAAGGACCGCATCGTCTGCACCATAATCTGAATAAGGACCGCATCATCTGCACCATAATCTGAATAAGGACCGCATCGTCTGCACCATAATCTGAATAAGGACCGCTTCGTCTGCACCATAATCTGAACTCATAGCGCCCACATGGACGTACGTTTGATTGTGAACACAGACTAAGTGTGATGATGTTCCGCCAGTTCTTACTGTATGTGTGTGTTTTACGTTTATTTATTGTCGCTACCGGTTGCCCATATTAGCAATGCCTCCTGAAGCGATTAGTCATTTTAGGTCTGAAAGACTGTTAATTGTATTAGGGTCGAATCTGCGATCCATGGATTACCAGTCCAACGTGTTAACACCACTGGACTACAAATCCGTCTGTAGTTCTGACTGTAAAAATATCCAATCGGTAATAATTCAACTCCAGTATCTCGGTCCTGACAACCCTGTTCACAGATGACAATAGATTTTGCTTAGAACTATTTTAGACCAGATTTTAATCACGTCGAATGTTTTCCGGGTAGTTGAAAGCAAACTGATTCTATGTTTTACTGGTGCACATTGTTATGTTCGGACATCATAACTGTTATATATTGCTAAATATGTATTCGTCCATAGTCGAGGTCAATTGACTAAATACAAGGTTATATATGCTGTGAGTACTCAACTGACATTTAACCCTGTAATGTGTGCATTTATATTATACTGTTTGTACATACATATTAATAATGATTTGTAAATATGTTATGCTCTTCAGAAATGGAGGAAATAAAAGTATCTATCTATCTATGTTTTCCAAATATATTCATACTTACATAACAATACAGCAAATGGTCCAATTATAATCATGTTTATTTGTAAGTACAAATGAAGTGTCGGTATTAAACTATATGTGTCTACAGTGTTTGTGATAATAAGTTTTAGAACATTTAGTCTTACACTAACACAGTTGACAAATATAGAGCATGGTAATATGTAATTCATAGTATACATGGATTTAGGCAAAATGTTATATATGCGTGTGTCATCGGTTGTACTTAAGAGTATTTCGGTGTTACATGTATATAATACAGACGGATCTGTAGTCCAGTGGTAACAGGCTGGACTGGTAATCCAGGGATCGCAGGTTCGATCGTCCGCCTGATCCTAATACAATTTAACAGTCTTTCAGATGGGACATTAAACCGAGATCTCGTGTCGGTGCTTTACACCGTACACGTAAAAGAACCAGAGGAGACTCTGGAATGGGTCTCTGTCTGTATCATACACTATCCTCCAAAATCTAAAATGACTAATCTCTTCAGGAGGCGTTACTTCGTGATATTCAGTAGCGCGTAACTCGTGGCTACAACAGGTTCAACTACAAACTCGTATTATCTAAGAATAAAACTTTATTAAATATATACACGAGAGTACAAACACATACATATACACAATCACATCATACATATACACAATCACATCATACATATACACAATCACAGCATACATATACACAATCACAGCATACATATACACAATCACATCATACATATACACAATCACAACATACATATACACAATCACAACATACATATACACAATCACAACATACATACACACAATCACAACATACATATACACAATCACACATACATATACACAATCACATCATACATATACACAATCAACATACATACAACACACAATACACATACAACACAACACACACAAACCAACAAATATACACAATCACATCATACATATACACAATCACATCATACATATACACAATCACATCATACTATACACAATCACAGCATACATATACACAATCACATCATACATATACACAATCACAGCATACATATACACAATCACAACATACATACACACAATCACAGCATACATATACACAATCACAACACATATACACAATCACAGCATACATATACACAATCACAGCATACATATACACAATCACAACATACATATACACAATCACAGCATACATACACACAATCACAAATACATATACACAATCACAAATACATATACACAATCACAACATACATATACACAATCACAACATACATATACACAATCACAGCATACATACACACAATCACAGCATACATATACACAATCACAACATACATATACACAATCACAGCATACATATACACAATCACAGCATACATATACACAATCACACCATACATATACACAATCACAACGTACATATACACAATCACATCATACATATACACAATCACATCATACATACACACAATCACATCATACATACACACAATCACAACATACATATACACAATCACATCATACATATACACAATCACAACATACATATACACAATCACAACATACATATACACAATCACATCATACATATACACAATCACAGCATACATACACACAATCACAACATACATATACACAATCACAACATACATATACACAATCACATCATACATACACACAATCACATCATACATATACACAATCACATCATACATACACACAATCACATCATACATATACACAATCACAGCATACATACACACAATCACATCATACATATATCAATGTACACAATAACATCAATTTCATTTCTTATACAAAACATTTTCTAAAAATATAAATATTGATATCTCTTATTACGCTAAAGTTCCAGTCAAACAAATTTAAGTTGCGCATGTCCCGTATTCCATGTGTAATCTGAAAAGAAATATACAGCGTGTGTTAAACACATATATTTATATCACTATTGCAGAAACATACATTTGTATATATAATACATATATATATTATATGTATATATATATATAAACCGTGTCTATGGCCTAGTGGTTAAAGCGTCCGCCTACGGAGCGGGTAGTCGAACGTTCGAATCTCGTTAGGGGTTCGTTCTGATATGGCCGGTTATTAGTTAAATAATGGTTACCGATTGCCTACCAGCCTGTCGCCTTGCATACATGTATAGGATTCGGGAAGTACTGATGTTCATAAGTCAGAAATGGCTGGCTCTTTAAATAGGGGTGACACTATAATAAACAAACATTTTACTTTTATATATATATAAGCCCTAGTATAAGCTTAAACTTTATATTGCGAAGCAAGTTATAACAACTTATATTAATCACTCTCGTTTGCGCGGATGAAAGCGTATATTTGGTCATTCGTGTGGGAGGAAACCGGAGTACTCGGAGGAAACGCACATGTCCGATCTGGCCACCACCGTACCATCTCACATACTTCCCGGTCCGAACCCGGGTTGCATTGGTGAGAAGCGAACTCGCTAACCACTGCGCTAATCGGACAGTCTTAGAATAGTTGTATATATATAAGTCCTTTTATTCCCTGGTTAAATATATATATTATATATAAGTGTCCTTGTATTACACATGTATACTAATTAATGTAACGTGGCTGATGCAGTGATATTCTGATTAATGTACAAAGTGTGAACATCTCACGCGGGTACAGTTAAACCTGTGTTAGTGGTCACCTCCATTAAGCAGCCAACATGTATTAAGCAGCCAGATTCCAGATTCCCAATCTGTTGTTTTATTTTTATATGTGACCTCTATTAAGCAGCCAGTTTCCAGATTCCCAATCGGTTGTTTTATTTTTATATGTGACCTCTATTAAGCAGCCACCTGTGCTAAGCAGTCACTTTCTCTGACTCCCTTGGCTGGCTGCTTAAGGCAGGTTTGACTGTATATAACTATTTTCTATGAATGAAAAGGCTTTTGTATTTAGAAGATAAAATTGATAGATTCCAGAAACGAGCTACAAGACTAATTCTTGACAAAGATTTTTACACTCCTTCTTCCGAACTCTCTCTCTCTCTCTCAATTGGATGACTTTCCCAGAAAGGGTTAGCTTTCAAAAAGCAGTCTTAATGTTTAAAACACTCGATGGCCTAGCACCTGTCTATCGGCAAGAGTTATTCAGATTTACTTCCGATGTTCGAACTAAAAAAACTTGCGATCTTCAATCTCCAACGTTACCCTCCTAAGCCAACTGCTGAATGTGTGTTTTACGTTTATTTATCGTCGCTACCAGTTGCCCATATGAGCGACGCATCCTGAAGATATAAGTCATTTTAGATTTTGGAGGATAGTGCAGTGATACAGACAGAGACCCATTCCAGAATCTCCTCTTGTTCGTTTACATGCACGGTGTACAGAACCAACACGAGACCTCGGTTTAACGTCCCATCTGAAAGACTGTTAATTTTATTAGGGTCAGACGGGGGATCGAACCTGCGACCCCTGGATTACCAGTCCAGCGTGTTACCACTGGACTACAGATCCGTCTGTGCAACTACTGAAGTTTTTAGACAATCTTTATATATTCAGGGTCACACTAGTGGAATTCCCTCCCTTGTCACATCAAAACAACACATTCTGTTCCACACTTCAAAGATGTATCAGATGGTGCAAAGAACAGACCGTTACTATAACCTAATAAACTGATAATTTACAATTATACATGAATATAAGTATTAGTTCTTGCAGCTTATATCTGATTTCCTATGAAAGTTTTACTGGTTACTGTTTACATGTTTCATTATGCTATTTCATGTTTTAATTTGTTGATGACCTCATGAGTTCTCTCGTTAAATAAAGTATTTATTATTAGTAGTATTATTATTTTGATATTGTAACATGCAATAAATACTCCAACGGTACATATCATGGAACCAGCTATAAATAAATAGGTCAGACCTTATGTTCTTATTAGTTTTATATACATGAAGAAGAAGAAGAATGCTTTATTAAGACTTAAACTTTACAGTTTCTCGTCTGTAACATTTAAACATATTTACAATATATATAGTACAATATTATGATATATGCAATCATGATGAGGATGGACAAATGATGGAATGATTATGGACATACATGGAAAAATAATGACAATGTCATGATGGATTTTAGACTATGCAAAACATGATCATGACTGTATTAAGAGTGTAGGGATGTATAATACAAATATGATATAAATATATGAACACAATGATACAACTGTAATGCTATGCTTAATACTGTGAGAATAAAAATCAAGAAGAAAATGGGTTGGGCAACAAGTTTTACCAACATTAGCTAATCCTCCCCTTCCCCCAATCCTTTGAAGAAAATGGGTTGGGCAACAAGTTTTACCAACATTAGCTAATCCTCACCTTCCCCCAATGCTTTGAAGAAAGTGGGTTGGGCAACAAGATGTACTAACATTAGCTAGAGCCCTCCCCAATGCTTTGAAGAAAATGGGTTGGGCAACATGATGTACTAACATTAGCTAGAGCCCTCCCCAATGCTTTGAAGAAAATGGGTTGGGCAACAAGTTTTGCTAACATTAGCTAGAGCCCTCCCCAATGCTTTTATTATACTAACCAAGTATCCTGAACGAGATGTTCAGTTAAGAAAATTGTTGCCGAAGTTATCAGAATTCCTATTGTAGCCGTAGAAGCCATTGTTATTGTTGCCTTCGAAGTAGCCATTGTTGTTGTTGCCTTCGAAGTAGCCATTGTTGTTGTTGCCTTCGAAGTAGCCATTGTTGTTGCGTTCGAAGAAGCCATTGTTGTTTTCACTGTACATTCCTCCTACTGGTATCCCACCACCACGTCTTCTTGAGCCCCATCCCTCAGAATCCGCTGGGGAAGTAAATAACAATATTGACCGAAACGTTACCTTACCTACTCTCTATATTTAAGAAATAATAAGTATCAACCGTGGTATATCGCAGAATAACCCTAGTTTGAAGTTCTTATGCGTAGAAATATATCACGAATGGCCGAAGGCCTGGGTGATATATTTCTACGCATAAGAACGACAAACGAGGGTTATTCTGCGATATACCACGGTTGATACTTATTATTTCGATTCTAACACGACTTACTTCTAATAATGTTAGACGAGAATCAAAGGAGTATTTTCTTCAAACGAAGTGCTACTCCGCTGCATTTGGCTTTCGAAATTTCCTCCCGCGTAACGGGTGATGACGTTATTTTTTATGGAAAATATCAATCTAGTGCATAAATGAACAAAAGTTATAACTGATCAATAATTTTATTTATTTTGTCAAATAAAACTTTGCCGACCAGTAACTGAAACGTTACTGAACAGAAAAACAAGACGGACAAGAGATTATCTGATTCTAAAAATAGCCCACTTCCGCGAATTCCCACGGTAGTATTTACAAACATCACATGACTTTCATTCATAAAACTTTACACGCATTGCATAAATGGAATAGCCAAAACATGATGCGCGCGCAGCATAGTTCAAGGTAGGTATATCGCAGAATAACCCGAGGTAGATTTTACTCTATAAGTATGTATGTTATTAGCTGGGTCGTGTTAGAATATATGATACCACATACATGGGTGATAACCTCTGGGACGTCATCCGTTGGGCTCTAAGCTATCTCAATTCAGTGTGATCTTGTGATTGTCATCAACAGTAACCTATACCTCGCTAGGCATTGTTCGTGCATTTATTCCACGTCTTGATTGTATACTAGAGGACATGTCCGCCTACGTGGTCGAGTGGTTACGGTCGCTGACTTGTAGACCACTGTAACCTATGCAGGCGTAAAACCCGAAGTATAACATAACTAGAGGACATAGAAAACGCACGCCTACATTATATGATTATTAAATACATTAATTACTCAATTATGGAACGTATTACGTTAACATGTGTGAAATTATGTTGAAGCACAATTACCGCTTCGAAAATACTGTTACTATTTTAAAAAAATCGAATAATTTTATTTCTTAAAGTAAGCCCGAAAAGTTGGTTCATCACATTCACATTTGCATTCTAATCACAATTAGCCAAATATGTTACTTTCGATTTTTGGAGAACAATCTTTATCTTACGATAATTTCTTTATTACTACACCAATTTTAAGTATTTTGGTATCAAAATGACGACAATGAATTGGTCTTTAAATAAATGCAATATGTATTTATATAATTCTTGTTTTTCATGTAAAAACACACTTATCCGAAGTGTGCGTTTTCTATGTCCTCTAGTATAGGTTATTTCCCCATATGTTATCTAACAGCTATTTTATTTATTTATTTATTTGTGATAATGTCGCTACATAACTGTATGTTGTATCACTGCGCACACACTTTCTATTTCTCTTGTGCATTGTACTGTTTGCTTTTGTCAGGATGATTGTATATTCCATACGACCATATTGCCTGTTATGTAATATACCATACGAGTATATCGACAGTGCTTGCCATGAATGTGTATATAATATCGTTGTCAAATTAATATTAGCAAACAATTTCTTACCGTGTCTGTAATAAGTCTGATCAAGCCATTTATCAAAGAGTTATAGCCCTTGAATTACAGAAAAAAAGAACAAAATTATGTGTGTTGCGATGTTCGCTCTCTAACTGAGCTACTTAATAATGGATAGTATGTGCAGTGTCCGCTCTCTAACTCGACTATAAATCTGATCACGCCATTTATCAAAGAGTTATAGCCCTTGAATTACAGGAAAAAAAGAACATATGTGTGTTGCGATGTTCGCTCTCTAACTCCGCCACGTGTATATAATCCAGATCCAGTTCTCTCACATTATATATGACCATAATATATTGGAAATGAGAATGGACCATATTTGCCGTGTCCGCTCTCTAACTGAACTAATTGATAATGGATAGTGTGTGCCGTGTCCGCTCTCTAACCGAGCTACTTAAGAATGAATAATATGTGCCGTGTCCGCTCTCTAACTGAACTACTTGAGAATGAACATTATGTGCCGTGTCCGCTCTCTAACTCGACTACTAATGAATGAACAGTATGTGTCGTGTCCGCTCTCTATCTAGACCATTTGAGAATGGACATTATGTGCCGTGTCCGCTCTCTAACTCGACTACTTGAGAATGAACAGTGTGTGCCATGTCCACCCTCTAACTCGACTACTTGTGCATGAACAGTGTATGTCGTGTCCGCTCTCTTACTCGACTACTAATGAATGAACATTATGTGCCGTGTCCGCTCTCTAGCTCGATTACTTGAGAATGAACAGTATTTGCCGTGTCAGCTCTCTAACTGAACTACTTTAGAATGAACAGTATGTGCCGTGTCCGCTCTCTAACTGAACTACTTGAGAATGAACATTATGTGCCGTGTCCGCTCTCTAACTCGACTACTAATGAATGAACATTATGTGTCGTGTCTGCTCTCTATCTAGACCATTTGAGAATGGACATTATGTGCCGTGTCCACTCTCTAAATTGACTACTTGAGAATGAACAGTGTATGTCGTGTTCGCTCTCTAACTTGATTATTTGAGAATGAACAGTATTTGCCTTGTCCGCTCTTTAGCTCGACTACTAATGAATTAACAGTATTTGCCTTGTCCGCTCTCTAACTGAACTACTTTAGAATGAACAATATGTGCCTTGTCCGCTCTCTAACTGAACTACTTGAGAATGAACAGTATTTGCCTTGTCCGCTCTTTAGCTCGACTACTAATGAATGAACAGTATTTGCCTTGTCCGCTCTCTAACTGAACTACTTTAGAATGAACAGTATGTGCCTTGTCCGCTCTCTAACTGAACTACTTGAGAATGAACAGTATGTGCCGTGTCCGCTCTCTAACTGAACTATTTGAGAATGAACATTGTGTGCCGTGTCCGCTCTCTACCTCGACTACTTGAGAATGAACAGTATTTGCCATGTCCGCTCTCTAACTGAACTACTTGAGAATGAACAGTATGTGCCGTGTCCGCTCTCTAACTGAACTATTTGAGAATGAACATTATGTGCCGTGTCCGCTCTCTAACTCGACTACAAATGAATGAACAGTGTGTGCCGTGTCCGCTCTCTAACTCGACTACAAATGAATGAACAGTATGTGCCGTGTCCGCCCTCTAACTCGACTACTAATGAATGAACAGTATGTGCCGTGTCCGCCCTTTAACTCGACTACTAATGAATGAACAGTATGTGCCGTATCCGCCCTTTAACAGTTTAACTCGACTACTAATGAATGAACATTATGTGCCGTGTCCGCCCTTTAACTCGACTACTAATGAATGAACAGTATGTGCCGTATCCGCCCTTTAACTCGACTACTAATGAATGAACAGTATGTGCCGTATCCGCCCTTTAACTCGACTACTAATGAATGAACAGTATGTGCCGTATCCGCCCTTTAACTCGATACTAATGAATGAACAGTATGTGCCGTATCCGCCCTTTAACTCGACTACTAATGAATGAACAGTATGTGCCGTATCCGCCCTTAACTCGACTACTAATGAATGAACAGTATGTGCCGTATCCGCCCTTTAACTCGACTACTAATGAATGAACAGTATGTGCCGTATCCGCCCTTTAACTCGACTACTAATGAATGAACAGTATGTGCCGTATCCGCCCTCTAACTCGACTACTAATGAATGAACATTATGTGCCGTGTCCGCCCTCTAACTCGACTACTAATGAATGAACATTATGTGCCGTGTCCGCTCTCTAACTCGACTACTAATGAATGAACATTATGTGCCGTGTCCGCCCTCTAACTCGACTACTAATGAATGAACATTATGTGCCGTGTCCGCTCTCTAACTCAACTACTAATGAATGAACATTATGTGCCGTGTCCGCCCTCTAACTCGACTACTAATGAATGAACAGTATGTGCCGTATCCGCCCTTTAACTCGACTACTAATGAATGAACAGTATGTGCCGTATCCGCCCTTTAACTCGACTACTAATGAATGAACAGTATGTGCCGTATCCGCCCTCTAACTCGACTACTAATGAATGAACATTATGTGCCGTGTCCGCCCTCTAACTCGACTACTAATGAATGAACATTATGTGCCGTGTCCGCTCTCTAACTCGACTACTAATGAATGAACATTATGTGCCGTGTCCGCCCTCTAACTCGACTACTAATGAATGAACATTATGTGCCGTGTCCGCTCTCTAACTCAACTACTAATGAATGAACATTATGTGCCGTGTCCGCTCTCTAACTCGACTACTAATGAATGAACATTATGTGCCGTGTCCGCCCTCTAACTCGACTACTAATGAATGAACATTATGTGCCGTGTCCGCCCTCTAACTCGACTACTAATGAATGAACAGTATGTGCCGTATCCGCCCTTTAACTCGACTACTAATGAATGAACAGTATGTGCCGTATCCGCTCTTTACTCGACTACTAATGAATGAACAGTATGTGCCGTATCCGCCTCTAACTCGACTACTAATGAATGAACATTATGTGCCGTGTCCGCCCTCTAACTCGACTACTAATGAATGAACATTATGTGCCGTGTCCGCCCTCTAACTCGACTACTAATGAATGAACAGTATGTGCCGTGTCCGCTCTCTAACTGAACTACTGAGAATGGATATTATGTGCCGTGTCCACTCTCTAACTTGACTACTTGAGAATGAACAGTCTTTGCCTTGTCCGCTCTCTTGCTCGGCTACTAATGACTAACAGTATGTGCCGTTTCCGCTCTCTATCTAGAACATTTGATAATGGACATTATGTGCTCTGTCCGCTCTCTAACTCGACTACTTGAGAATGAACAGTGTGTGCCGTGTCCACTCTCTAACTCGACTTGTGAATGAACAGTGTATGCCGTGTCCGCTCTCTTACTCGACTACTAATGAATGAACATTGTGTGCCGTGTCCGCTCTCTAACTCCACGACTTGAGAATGAACAGTGTGTGCCGTGTCCGCTCTCTATCTAGACCATTTGAGAATGAACATTGTGTGCCGTGTCCGCTCTCTATCTAGACCATTTGAGAATGAACATTGTGTGCCGTGTCCGCTCTCTAACTCCACGACTTGAGAATGAACAGTGTGTGCCATGTCCACTCTCTATCTAGACCATTTGAGAATGGACATTGTGTGCCGTGTCCGCTCTATATCTCGACCATTTGAGAATGGACATTGTGTGCCATGTCCACTCTCTATCTAGACCATTTGAGAATGGACATTGTGTGCCGTGTCCGCTCTATATCTCGACCATTTGAGAATGGACATTGTGTGCCATGTCCACTCTCTATCTAGACCATTTGAGAATGAACATTATGTGCCGTGTCTGCTCTCTAACTCGACTACTAATGAATGAACAGTATTGGTCGTGTCCGCTCTCTAACTCGACATCTTGATAATGAACAATGTGTGCCGTGTCCGCTCACTAACTGAACTATTTGAAAATGAACATTATGTGCCGTGTCCACTCTCTAACTCGACTACTTGAGATTGAACAGTATGTGCCGTGTCCCCTCTCTAACTCGACTACTTGAGAATGGACATTATGTGCCGTGTCCGCTCTCTAACTTGACTACTTGAGAATGAACAGTCTTTGCCTTGTCCGCTCTCTTGCTCGGCTACTAATGACTAACAGTATGTGCCGTTTCCGCTCTCTATCTAGAACATTTGATAATGGACATTATGTGCTCTGTCCGCTCTCTAACTCGACTACTTGAGAATGAACAGTGTGTGCCGTGTCCACTCTCTAACTCGACTACTTGTGAATGAACAGTGTATGCCGTGTCCGCTCTCTTACTCGACTACTAATGAATGAACATTGTGTGCCGTGTCCGCTCTCTAACTCCACGACTTGAGAATGAACAGTGTGTGCCGTGTCCGCTCTCTATCTAGACCATTTGAGAATGAACATTGTGTGCCGTGTCCGCTCTCTATCTAGACCATTTGAGAATGAACATTGTGTGCCGTGTCCGCTCTCTAACTCCACGACTTGAGAATGAACAGTGTGTGCCATGTCCACTCTCTATCTAGACCATTTGAGAATGGACATTGTGTGCCGTGTCCGCTCTATATCTCGACCATTTGAGAATGGACATTGTGTGCCATGTCCACTCTCTATCTAGACCATTTGAGAATGGACATTGTGTGCCGTGTCCGCTCTATATCTCGACCATTTGAGAATGGACATTGTGTGCCATGTCCACTCTCTATCTAGACCATTTGAGAATGAACATTATGTGCCGTGTCTGCTCTCTAACTCGACTACTAATGAATGAACAGTATTGGTCGTGTCCGCTCTCTAACTCGACATCTTGATAATGAACAATGTGTGCCGTGTCCGCTCACTAACTGAACTATTTGAAAATGAACATTATGTGCCGTGTCCGCTCTCTAACTCGACTACTTGAGATTGAACAGTATGTGCCGTGTCCCCTCTCTAACTCGACTACTTGAGAATGGACATTATGTGCCGTGTCCGCTCTCTAACTCGACTACTAATGAATGAACAGTATGTTCCGTGTCCGCCCTCTATATAGACCATTTGAGAATGGACAGTATGTGCCGTGTCCACTCTCTAACTTGACTACTTGAGAATGAACAGTGTATGTCGTGTCCGCTCTCTAAGTTGACTATTTGAGAATGAACCGTATTTGCCATGTCCGCTCTCTAACTGAACTATATATGCCCTCTATATAGACCATTTGAGAATGGATATTGTGTGCCGTGTCCGCTCTCTAAGTTGACTATTTGAGAATGAACAGTATTTGCCATGTCCGCTCTCTAGCTCGGCTACTAATGACTAACAGTACGTGCCGTGTCCGCTCTCTATCTAGAACATTTAATAATGGACATGATGTGCTCTGTCCGCTCTCTAACTCGACTACTTGAGAATGAATAGTGTGTGCCGTGTCCACTCTCTAACTCGACTACTTGTGAATGAACTGTGTATGCCGTGTCCGCTCTCTTACTCGACTACTAATGAATGAACATTATGTGCCGTGTCCGCTCTCTATCTAGACCATTTGAGAATGGACATTGTGTGCCGTGTCCGCTCTCTAACTCCACGACTTGAGAATGAACAGTGTGTGCCATGTCCACTCTCTATCTAGACCATTTGAGAATGGACATTGTGTGCCGTGTCCGCTCTATATCTAAACCATTTGAGAATGGACATTGTGTGCCGTGTCCGCTCTCTAGCTCCACTAGTTGAGAATAAACAGTATTTGCCTTGTCCGCTCTCTAACTCGACTACTAACGAATTAACAGCATGTGCCGTATCCGCTCTCTATCTAGACCATTTGAGAATGAACAGTATGTGCCGTGTCCACTCTCTATCTAGACCATTTGAGAATGAACACTATGTGCCGTGTCCGCTCTCTAACTCCACGACTTGAGAATGAACAGTGTTTGCAATGTCCACTCTCTATCTAGACCATTTGAGAATGAACATTGTGTGCCGTGTCCGCTCTCTAACTCCACGACTTGAGAATGAACAGTGTGTGCCATGTCCACTCTCTATCTAGACCATTTGAGAATGGACATTGTGTGCCGTGTCCGCTCTCTAACTCCATGACTTGAGAATGAACAGTGTGTGCCATGTCCACTCTCTATCTAGACCATTTGAGAATGGACATTGTGTGCCGTGTCCGCTCTCTATCTAGACCATTTGAGAATGGACATTATGTGCGGTGTCCGCTCTCTAACTCCACTAGTTGAGAATAAACAGTATTTGCCTTGTCCGCTCTCTAACTCGACTACTAACGAATGAACAGTATGTGCCGTATCCGCTCTCTGTCTAGACCATTTGAGAATGAACAGTATGTGCCGTGTCCACTCTCTATCTAGACCATTTGAGAATGAACATTATGTGCCGTGTCCGCTCTCTATCTAGACCATTTGAGAATGAACATTATGTGCTGTGTCCGCTCTCTAACTCGACTACTTGAGAATGGAAGGCATTTGACATGTATGTGATAAAGTGTTCCAAGCTATGTCAACTTCGCTGCTAGTGTTACTAAGCGGGGAAATATGTAAGCTGAATATTGACTTTGTGCAAGCTATACAATCATGTTTTGCATATTACGCCTGCCAACTTACTAGTACAGATCCCAATCTATGACATAGTTACTGAGCTGAAAATGTGTTCTATCCTATCTTAGAAACAACACCTTGACATTGTTGTAAGGGCTAGATGATGTTGTCGTGTTATTGTGACCACTTGTTTCAAGATATCAGATTAAACAAATGAATAAATATTTTATTTGATGGGTTTTTTTAACACTATTTATTTTACAACGATTGCGAAGCAAGTTTTAACAACATATATTAATCACTCTCGTTGGCGCGGATGAACGCGTAAATGTGGTCATTCATGTGGGAGGAAACCGGAGTACCCGGAGAAAACCCACCTGTCCGATATGGCGACCACCGTACCATTTCACATACTTCCCGGTCCGAGGATCGAACCCGGGTTGTATTGGTGAGAAGCGAGCGCGCTAACCACTGAGCTAATCGGACTTGTTTCAATATATCAGAGTATACAAAGGAATAACCCTTTTATTTGATGGTTTGACAATTTAGGGACCATATGAAACCTGGGCAATATTGCTAATTATCCCTTTTGACAAACATGCATGGCATACATGCTCGTACATAATGTATGTATGTTCCTTTAATGTCAAACCCTCGCGGGGACTTAGACATGTTTTCCTGGGCAGGCTTAGCCGACCTAAGCGATTAACCAGTACTAAGCAAATATGGCTAAGTTTCATAAAGCTTGGACTGTAATGAAAGCTATGAATTGTAGTATATTGTTTTTTTGCCTTCTACCGCCCAGTTAATGCGCTATGTTTTCAGGTCTGGTATTACGTGTGCTGGTTTGATATGGTCACGTGCCCGTATCAAACCAGAAAAAGCCGCATCATAACTAGTTCCTGGGAAATAACGCATGCGCACTCGGTGTTAATTTGCTTACTTCCGTAGTGTCCCAGTGTGTCAAATTTGACAGATAACAGATATTTGTAACTTGTAAATCGTGTTCGTGTATTTAATTCAGTAACTGTGATTTATTCCTGATAAGTGGATAACGGAGAGCATGATTTCGATTATTAAATGTTCAAATTCATATCAAAGTAATAAAGACGTTATTACGTGGCTAGTTTCATCTCAGCCAAGCTATCGACCCTCGGTAACTTGATATCAAGTTTCATTGGGTCGATACCTATGCTGGTATGACACTAGCCACGTAATAACCTCTAACACTACAATGTTTGAAAACTCATTAGCGACAATTTTTACAGATTTGAGGTAACCTCCCTTGTTCATGTTGATCATATTATTCGCCCATATGAGCGACGCCTCCTGAAGAGATTAGCCATTTTAGATGTTTGGAGGATAGTGCAATGATACACAGAGAGACCCATTCCAGAGTCTACTCTGGTTCTTTTACGTGCACGGTGTAAAGCACCGACACGAGACCTCGGTTTAAAGTCCCATCTGAAAGACTGTTAATTTTATTAGGGTCCGACGGGGGATCGAACCTGCGATCCCTGGGATACCAGTCCAGCGTGTTGCCACTGGACTACAGATCCGTCTGTTTTTATTCGTTTGGAACTTAAAGTCAGACCAATAGCTTAGGTCATGTGACCAACTCTCCATATTCCTGTGGTAGAACCCCTCCGATCAGTATTTCAGACACGGTCAGTCACCCCGAGAGAACCACCGACCTTCCGCAAGCCAGCTGGACAGCTTCCTCACTATAAAGAGGTCGACACTGTCGGTGGCATTCAAACCTACAGCGGTCAGGGGCAAGTGATTTGTAGTCAACTACATAAACCAAACAACTCAGCCACGGGTTCGCTAGCATGGTCGAAGCACGGCGCAAGTATAATCTATAGCCTGGAAACTGTATCATGGTCCATCATATGCTGATGTAGTCGGCATTGTTCTCCAGCTGCATATATATGCACAGTTTTAGTTATATTAAGTGTTTAGTACATGGGCTATTGTGTTCATTGACCCCCAAAATGTTGGTATGGGCACTATTATTGTTCTGATATCTTGATTAATAAGTGAGATATAAGGCAAAATAGGCCAGAAAGTGTGGCCATCTTGAAATCCTAGATGAAATTGTGGCCATCTTGAAATCCAAGATGAAAGTGTGGCCATCTTGAAATCCAAGATGAAATTGTGGCCATCTTGAAATCCAAGATGAAATTGTGGCCATCTTGAAATCCATGATGAAAGTGTGGCCATCTTGAAATCCAAGATGAAAGTGTGGCCATCTTGAAATCCATGATGAAAGTGTGGCCATCTTGAAATCCAAGATGAAAGTGTGGCCATCTTGAAATCCATGATGAAAGTGTGGCCATCTTGAAATCCATGATGAAAGTGTGGCCATCTTGAAATCCAAGATGAAAGTGTGGCCATCTTGAAATCCAAGATGAAATTGTGGCCATGAAGGTGACGTACACAGTTGGCAACAGCATTTTTTGAATTGTATATGTTATTTAGAGGGTGATTTAAGCCTAGTTGCGAAGTTTCCCAGCATAAACACATGTTGGTTTCCCAACATAAGCACATGTTTGTTTCCCAACATAAACCCATGTACTATGGTGTTTGTATTCTTATATTTATCATCTTAGCCTAGGAACAGGCGTCGATATATTTTACCTGGTCAGTCAAATAAGTATATGTCAACACCGAGACTATTAATTGGGCCGTATTGAGTTTCTGAAATGTCATTTTGCCAGAAGTGAAAACTCGACGGACTGGAACCAGGCTAGTATCAAGTGACACATAGTACCCGCTAGAATTATGCTACAAACACTAAATCTAAAGCAACTACAGATTAACCCATTCAACAGCAAGTAACTGACATGGACTGGTGCATCATATTTTTAGACCAATAAATTAATAAGAAAATTACATTTGGAACAGTTCATTTATCAAAATGGGTAATTTTTCTCTAAAAATAGCAATTTTACTGGCAAAAAGTGCAGATCCTAATGAGACGGCTCGTCACGAACCGGCTCATCTGGATCTACACCTACACTTTTTGTTAGCCTGTTTAGAGGTATGTGGTGTTGAAAGGGTTAAGGTTAATACCACTACCCAACTAGCGTGTATGCTTTTGTATACTTTATTATTTTTCTAATACACAATATCTATAATAAGATGAAATATTCGCTGGCTACATCAAAGTTATTTGATATTCTTTCAAAACGTTTTTCTCCCGATGAAATTAAATGAAATAAATAGAAGCGTGACTGAGAGCTGGGTGAGCAGTATCCCTCTATAGAAGCGACTCCATCCGAATCAACCGTCAAAGTTGTTGAACCCGTTGTCCATTCCATTATTGCTCATGCCGTTGTTGTTGTTGTTGTTACCGCCAGGCAATCCTCCTAGGCCGCTACTACCCCCAATGCTAACGTTGATGTTATCGGCTTCGCCGCCTGCAAGCAAAGCACCCAATACAGTCGTTAAAATACCTTTGTTCAGAGAGGCTTAATATGCAGGCCTGGTTCGAGCGGTGAAATGTTAGTACACTGAGGCGCTGTACTAAAGGTTAGTAAACTACTGTTCACCCGTAACCAGCCAATCACGACTAAAGTCGCTTTTGCAAAACAGCATAGAGCTAGCTGTTTGCTATACGAAAAGTTGAACTAAATCACTTGTCTGAATAGCAAACAACATAGATCCTGATCGGATGCGGTGCTAAGCAAATGTACATTTACTTATCAATCATTGCCAATCTGTTCAATACATTCAAATATTGCAGTGAATCATAGTTAAGACATAGTATGTATATTAGCCTTGGAACATTGCAGCTATGGTGGTGGGTGGGGTGGGGTCACGCAGGACATATCGTTATGCTACGATAATCACGTTGTCACGTTATTTTTAAATGCTATGATAACGTTATTTAAACGGAACACGTGTTTCTACTGTTATTTACTGGCGGGTAATTTGACATTGAAACAACGGATTTTGGTGTTTTACTCAAATGTTGTCCAAAACTTGAAATCATGCCACGTGTGTTATCTGGACAATACAGATGGTGTTCCAACTTGACATAACCTTGGTGTTCCAACTTGACATAACCTTGGTGTTCCAACTTGACATAGCCGTGGTGTTCCAACTTGACATAACCTTGGTGTTCCAACTTGGCATAGTATTGGTGTTCCAACTTGACATAGCCGTGGTGTTCCAACTTGACATAACCTTGGTGTTCCAACTTGACATAACCTTGGTGTTCCAACTTGGCATAGTCTTGGTGTTCCAACTTGACATAACCTTGGTGTTCCAACTTGACATAACCTTGGTGTTCCAACTTGGCATAGTCTTGGTGTTCCAACTTGACATAGTCTTGGTGTTCCAACTTGACATAACATTGGTGTTCCAACTTGACATAGCTTTTATGTTCCAACTTGACATAACCTTGGTGTTCCAACTTGACATAACCTTGGTGTTCCAACTTGGCATAACCTTGGTGTTCCAACTTGACATAGCTTTTGTGTTCTAACTTGGCATAACCTTGGTGTTCCAACTTGACATAACCTTGGTGTTCCAACTTGGCATAGTCTTGGTGTTCCAACTTGGCATAGTCTTGGTGTTCCAACTTGGCATAGCTTTGGTGTTCCAACTTGACATAGCTTTTGTGTTCTAACTTGACATAACCTTGGTGTTCCAACTTGACATAACCTTGGTGTTCCAACTTGACATAACCTTGGTGTTCCAACTTGGCATAGTCTTGGTGTTCCAACTTGGCATAGTCTTGGTGTTCCAACTTGGCATAGCTTTGGTGTTCCAACTTGACATAGCCGTGGTGTTCCAACTTGACATAGCTTTTGTGTTCCAACTTGACATAACATTGGTGTTCCAACTTGGCATAGTCTTGGTGTTCCAACTTGGCATAGTCTTGGTGTTCCAACTTGGCATAGCTTTGGTGTTCCAACTTGACATAGCTTTGGTGCTCCAACTTGACATAGCTTGTGTGTTCCAACTTGACATAGCCGTGGTGTTCCAACTTGCCATAGCCGTGGTGTTATAACTTGACATAGCCGTGGTGTTATAACTTGACATAGCCGTTACGGTTGTGCTCTTAGGCAACGCATTTAAATTCCACAGTGCCTCTTCTCTCTCCCTCGTGGCGATGGATTCCATCAGGAATGAGGTCTCGAGAGTGATTAATATAAGTTGTTTCGCAATCGAGCTAAAATAAATTTGTGTAAACTACGTTTCATTAAGATTCGCCTTTAGCCATTGACAGAGCATGTAGACAAATTGCAAAGACACAACATACATACAGTACAGTACAGATACTATAAATATGGTTAATACCACTACCCAACTACGGTGTATAGTTTTATATGCTTTATTTTCTAGACATAAATATAATACTACGGTGAAACATTCGGTGGTTACATCATTTATGTGCAAGTATACAATACACGTTCAACCTTTCTTTCGATGAAATCAAAATGAAATAAATAGATGAATGAGGGGTTAATAGAGTGTCTATTCCTAGTGCTGTTTGTGGGATTTTGGCGCAACCACTGTCTTCTAAAACGCAGATCAGAGAGATTGGGAGAGTGCAAGAGAGAGAGGGAGAGATAAATACTAGACTTCGTCAGAAAGTTGTCATTGTTGCCATGCATGATGTATGGGAAACACGTTGTTGGTTCAAAAAAACACAACTCTATTATTAAATATGGTACATGTAGAAAAATGTTGAATATTTCAGAAGAAATGATATTAGATTATATATGATTAAACCAGCAGCATTAAGGGTTGCTATAGGTACAGTAACATGTAAGTTTGTTTGTCTCAGGAAGACTCCAGTGGTTGTTATAACCAACTCTAAGTCGCTCATTGTGTAACGTATCAGTTACCCTAACGCTTAAATAATTAAATAAATAGTTTTGAAAAATGCGAAATGAAATGGTTGCTACAGTATGTTATATAAATAAACTTGATTTAATAGGGGACGACATCTTTTGCAAGCGAGATAGCTGGCAGTGTTCCGGGTTGGTGAACAAGGAGTGGCTCCGGCATCTGAACTGGCAATATACCGGGTGCACCGACGATACCCTTGTCAAGTATGATGCTCCCCATGTCACCTCCCACCATGGCTTGTCCATCTACGACACCACCAATGTCACCTAGGATACCACTGGTTCGTCCACCAACTACTGCGCTTATGCCAGCCCGACCTCTTACTCCGTTTCCTATAACGTCACTGATGTATCCTCCGTCATAATTATTAGTATTGTATGAATTGTCATTGAATGCATTGTTAAGTCCATTATCGTTGTATGCATTGTTCAGTCCGTTATCGTTTCTTCTTCCTCCGATAGCGCTGGAAATGGCACCTCCAACGCCTCCTAGACCGCCAGTATTATCTTCAATATTAATTTGGATGTTATCAGCGTCGGCTGCAAGCAAATCACCCAATATAGTGGTTAGTACCGCTTACCAGAGAGGCTTGACACGGTCAGGTTCCTGATACGGTCGGATCAATGTTGATGTGTGATATTTACGCATTAGTACAACTGTGTTATACAGGTTAGTAAAATTACAGTCTAACCTGTGTTAGTGATCACCTCCAATAAGCAGCCAACCTGTATTAAGCAGCAAGTTTCCAGATTCCCAATATGTTGTCTTATTATACATTTGACCTCTATTAAGCAGCCACGTTCTATGATTCCCGTAGCTGACTGCTTAAGACAGGTTTGACTACTGCTAAACACCTTAAGAGTGTGGTTAATAATTAACTACTTCATGCTGCATTGACTTCCAAACTTGCCCTCACTCTTGTGATCATAATTTAATAGCAGTCTTGTAAATCGTTTATATAAGCTCCCAATAAACAAACATGGACGAAAATGCGATTCCATTCAGCGTATGTCACATATTGTATTTGCTTGTTAAGATTTTGTTGAACACGTGTTAAAATAAATTATTACTTGACTGAATTTTAGACTATTTAAAGCCTTTATTTGCCTACAGCAATACTGTTTATCACCCATGTCGGTACGCTGTGTTTTCCAATCTGACATTACATTTGCTGGTTTGATTCGGTCACGAGTGGGTATCAAACCAGAAAAAGCCGTATCATAACTAGTTTCTTTTAAAGAACGCATGCGCACTCTGTGCTAGTTTGTTTAACTTCACGTAGCGTATCAGCGTGGCAAATTAGACAGTTAACAGATAAATTGTATACGAGTATATACTCATGAATGTGTAGGTATGTCTGTCTATGAATCAAGCAGAACTATGGGGAATTAGCTTACGTTGTTTTAAAGGTCGTTGTTCCTGTGATAAAACAAAATGAGTGACTCGTTTTCATTTCATTGACATTATTGCGTAAGGTTTGAACACTTGTTGTTATATCATGTACGGTAATATTGCATTCAAACACGTAGGATTTGTAGTGTTCATTTTTTTTAAATTTAAGTTTATTTAACGTCGCTACCGGTTGCCCATTTGAGCGACAAGCACTTTAACTAACAATACCTTTCCTGGACAGGCTCCAGCGTTTAACCGGTATTGGTGCACCAACCGCCGTTAGAAACTGTAACTTCTTCATATAAAGAGACACGGTCTGAGCGGGGCTCCAACCCGTGACCATCAGTTATGACAAGTCAGTGATCTTAACCACTCGACCGCGGAGGCGGACTCTAGTGTTAATAGCTCGTCGTGCAGGATACATAATGTTCATAGCTCGAATTGCGACGCCATGTTTGTTATTTACTTTGTTTACAGCGCGTATGAATACATACAGTGCTAATTTGCATAATTATTGAAACAGTGAAATACGAAACATATGCCAATGGCGATATTACACGTCTGATGCGCTAATTATGTTATACATGTATTTATAAAATTGTACTATAATATCGAATTATTAGTAATCTAAAGAATTACGTATATTTTGAAGACCAGTGTTTGGCTATGATGTGTATGAAAATGATTACTCTCATCCTCAGGTTGCGCAACTAGTCATGGTACACTTACCGAAGCCAATACGACTAATATCTCCTACATGAACACTTCTTGGTATGGTACTTGCTCCGGCGGAAGCGGAATCAATTCCACTGCCGATACCATCGCCAAAACCACGTCCATAACTTGACACTGAAAATAATAAAAAAGACAGTATGCATAACAATGTGCCATATTTTTTAGTGAAATGTTCCAACATGTCAAAAAAAAGAGAAAAGAGTTGAACATATCTAGAATTTTCAAAATCTACGCAGTAAATGTAGTAGCCGCGTGTTACTGAGTAAGTGAAGTTGCCATCTATATAGACGTCACGTCCCGCATGTATAGACGTCAAGTCGACATAAATATATAGACGCCAAGTCATATGCACGTTTAGTTCGCGATATTATATACTTAATTATATGTAATTCACGAGATTAGGTTAATTATATGTAATTCATGAGATTAGGTTTATTTATATGTAATTCACGAGACTATGTTTAATTATATGTAATTCACGAGATTTGGTTTAATTATATGTAATTCACGAGACTATGTTTAATTATATGTAATTCACGAGATTAGGTTTACTTATATGTAATTCACGAGATTATGTTTAATTATGTGTATTTAAAAATATTATGTTGAATTATATATAATTCACGAGATTAGGTTTACTTATATATAATTCACGAGATTAGGTTTACTTATATATCATTCGTGAGATTAGGTTTAATTATTGATTAATAGCACTGACCATCTCTATCCATGTAGACGGGTACTTCCACGGGGCGCTCAATGTAGACTGGTACTGAAAACGAGCATGAGATAATAATAATAATAATAAAGACTTTATTTTACGAGAGAACTCATTTAACCATTTCCCTCATGGAAGCACCTCTTGACGCCATTACCAATGCGACATACATTAACATGGTAGTAGCCAAACCAATGTTCATAATTAAGGCCAGAATTTCATGTAGACCCAGTAATATCTATGGAGGTGGGATAGATATGGCAACTACTTATTCACTGCATGATAGCTAAATAGCTGTCGTTTGAATGGAGATATAATAGTATATTAACCTAAATCTCTATGAAGGAAATGGTTAAATTAACCATACCTGGTACTTTGACAGGTAAACCCATACTTGGTATGGTGTACACGTAAATTAACCACACACGGTACTTTGACAGGTAAATCCATATCTAGTATGTGTACACGTAAATTAACCACACACGGTACTTTGACAGTTAAATCCATATCTAGTATGTGTACACGTAAATTAACCATACACGGTACTTTGACAGTTAAATCCATATCTAGTATGTGTACACGTAAATTAACCATACACGGTACTTTGACAGGTAAAGCCATACCTAGTATGTGTACACGTAAATTAACCACACACGGTACTTTGACTGATAAAACCATACCTAGTATATGTACACGTAAATTAACCATACCTGATACTTTGACTGGTAAAACCATACCTAGTATGGTGAACACGTAACTTAACCATACCTGGCATTTTGACTGGTACTCTTTGGATGACCGGCACTCTTTGGATGATCGGCACAATCTTCGTTTGGACAATTGTTCTTATGTGCTGTCTGATGGGCATAGGTCTCATTTTCGGCATGATAGGCATAGGTCTCATCTTGATGGGCATTTGTGGTCTATACCCCTTGACAGGGTCTGAAGTAGTAAATACACACTATTATGACATTTGCATACGCAACAGTTTACGTGGCCATGTGGTTAAGGCATCCGCTGCATACGGAGCGGGAGTTCGAAGGTTAACAACTCGTCAGAGCCTCGTCAGGGGTTCGTTCTGATATGGCCGGTTGGTGAGCCGTCAGCTAGTTAAATAATTGTTACCGATTGCCAATAAGCATGGCGTCTGATCTACAAGGATATGATTCGGGAAGTACTGCTGATGTCCATAAGAGGTGTCTCATAAAACAGTACACAAAACTGGCCCCTTTCAATATATAATAGGGGTGTTGGTTCAAAACCCACTGGGGTGTCGAATTTCTTTCATATGAAGAAACTATCCAGATGGCTAGATGAAGGTCAGATGTTCTACCCGCGTGTCCGTCGGTGCATGATATACTTGCTCGTGCTCGGGGGAGACCCCCGGGGGGCCTTTCGCCACCAAAACCAAAAACTGCTGAGTGGGCACGTGACCTAAGCTGTCGGTGTGACTTTAAGCAACAAAACAAACAACACTTTGCGTAAACTAAAATCTTATTTCGCAATCGTGGTGTTTCTCTCAAATGCACTGGTGTGAGACAAGGATGGTCCTCCCAGGGTTCCCTCTGTCTGAATATTTGTCTGCGCCTCTTCTGTCGCCAATTGATAAAATGGGGCCAATTTGAAAACCTTGGAGCCATTATGAGCCATATGGTTCACAGATAAATATTTGAAGCCATGTATTTGACAAAACATGTGCAGATTAAAGATTTATTTTTTAAAAATTAGGGCCAGTATTGTCGTCTTATGTGTGTGTGTTTTACGTTTATTTATCGTCGCTACCGGTTGCCCATATGAGCAACGCCTCCTGAAGAGATAAGTCATTTTAGATTTTTGGAGGAGAGTGCAATGATACAGACAGAGACCCATTACAGAGTATCCTCTGGTTCTGTTACGTGTACGGCGTACAGCACCGACACGAGACCTCCGTTTAAAGTCCCATCTGAAAGACTGTTAATCTTATTAGAGTCAGACGTGAGATCGAACCTGCGATCCCTGGATTACCAGTCCAAGGTGTCAACCACTGGACTACAGATCCGTCGGTTATCGTCTTCTACACGTATTTGAACTATTAATAGCCTTTATTTTCCCTCCCATCATGCAATGAGTTAACTGCTGTGTTTCCGAGGAAACGTTTACATAAACTGGAAGAACATGCGAGGGTGTTAGCGGACTATCGCAATAAGCTATGAATGGATCATACATGTGGAAGTCGTGATAGCGCAGTGGATGCGCGTTCGCTTCATGTGCGAAAGGTCCGGAGTTCGAGCCCCGCTGGAGCCGTTACGATTGTGCCTTTAGGCAAGGCATTTAAACCCCACGTTGTATCTTCTCTCTCCCATCAGGAATGAGGTCTCGAGAGTGATTAATATAAGCTGTAAGAACTTGTTTCGCAAACATAAATTTGTATAAACTAATGGATAATACGGACGCAGGAAAACACATTCAGCATAGGCATGTGAATGTTTCACGGCTCAACATCTCCAATATACTTAAAGCGACAATACATCGGTGAAAACGCAAATGTCTGCAGAATTTATTTTCCTATTATATCGTATATCACATGTCACACTCTGCATATTTATTTGTAGACTCATCTTAGTTAAATTATCTCTAAACGACAGTTTAGTATTGAATCCAATGACAAACAAACGTCATTTCAGGAGGGTGGATGACCGTTATATGAAATCCTACTTTCACTTTTGAAAACTTGTAGACCACAACATCACTGTTTTTTGATTCAATGTTAGTGTTCGAATGTATTCAGAAAAATGTGTAATAGCAATGCATTTATACGTGAAAACATGCATGTTATTTGCTTTTTGAGATGTAATGTCGCTTTAATACAATGAATATTTTTAAATACCCATCGTTGTACACAACACGAGAATACTTACAGTGCTTTGGTGGGTACATCACTGTAAATAAAATAGTGAAAAAGATATGTTATAATATGTATGATTTAGGATAAGAATACAAAACTCGCAGGCCCCTTAACCCTTTCAACACCACATACTTCTAAATCGGCTTACAGAAAGTGTAGATCCAGATGAGCCCGCTCGTGTCGAGCCATCTCATCAGGATCTGCATTTTTTGCCAGTAATATTACTATTTTTAGACAAAATTACCCATTTTGATAACTGAACTGATCCAAATGTAATTTTCTTATTAATTTATTGGTCTGAAAATATCATGCATCAGTCAATGTCAGTTACTTGGTGTTGAATGGGTTAACTCAAGTGCAGATATAGATAGGGAAACACTCATAGTTAATAAAAATAATAAACTCAAAGACTAATAATAAATAAGTTTATAAATAATAAAACGATATACTGTCAGTATATAGGTGTTTAATTAATGTTAAAAAATCACACGAGAGAATTTACAACTACAATATTATTTAGATTTAAATAACAAAGTACAATTTAAACAAACAAAATATTATGCAAAATATAGTGTGTGTTTTACGTTTATTTATCGTCGCTACTGGTTGCCCATATGAGCGACGCCTCCTGGAGAGATTAGTCATTTTAGACAGAGAACCCATTCCAGAGTCTCCTCTGGTTCTTTTACATGCACGATGTACAGCACCGACATGAGACCTCGGTTTAAAGTCCCATCTGAAAGACTGTTAATTTTATTAGGGTCAGACGTCGGATACAACCTACGGTCCCTGGATTACCAGCCCAGCGTGCTACTACTGGACTACATAGCCGTCTGTTCAAAAATAATGGAGTATTGGTATGTACTTACTTGCTTGAGCGAGAGCTGAAACAGAAAAAATATAAACATGTTTTAGAATGAGAAGTCGCCTAGCAAACAATGTTTAAACAATTTGTTATAACATAGAGTACATACGTTTAAACTTTATTTATTTTACAACGATTGCGAAGCTTATATTATATTACTTATATTAATCACTTTCGTTGGCGCGGATGAAAGCGTATATGTGGGCATTCGTGTGGGAGGAAACCGGAATACCCGAAGAAAACCCACCTGTCCGATCTGGCGACCACCGTACCATCTCACATACTTCCCGGTCCGAGGATCGAACCCGGGTTGCATTGGTGAGAAGCAAGCGCGCTAACCACTGCGCTAGTCAGACAGCCAGAGTACATAGAAAACGCACACCTACATATGATTATTATTACATGAAAACGAAATACGAAGGATTCCATCAAAGATATACCATATCTGTATTACAAAACACAAACTGAAAACTAAAAATATTCCAAAATGTTTAAAACTATGTATTTATTGTGTTTCATGTAAATACACACTTATCCGAAGTGTGCGTTTTCTATGTCCTCTAGTATATTAGTACATCATTCGCCTGGTGTGTTCTGGTTTAATCATATATATCATACATAACATAAATTATACACAAGAAATAAAAGTTATTTGGGATTGGGTCCAGTAGTACTTTACTATTCCGTTGCATTTTGGAATAAGTAATCATAATTTATGTGTGTATTTTTATGTTCCATTAAAACCTAGACATGCTCGTACATAATGTATGTATGTTCCTTTAATGTCAAACCCCTCGCGGGGACTTAGACATGTTTTCCTGGGCAGGCTTAGCCGACCTAAGCGGTTAACCAGTACTAAACAATATGTGTGAATTGCCTTGCTCAATGACACCACATACGTGCCCTGACCAAGTATCGAACCCGAGACTATTCGATTCCAAATCCGACACTCTAGGCCTACAACTAGACCACGGACACCATATTGTAATAAATTCCAAAATAATGTATTGGCCTACACATGAATTTCTTTGCTGTAATGTTATAGTTTAGTTTAGTTTAGTTTAGTGCTGTAATGATTTGTTATTGAGAACATGGAACTACAGAAAGGACTAGTATATAGGTGACTAGTATAGTACGGTTTCTTTACGGAAACATGTGGGTTGGTACTGGTTGTATAACGAATACGCAGGATGTAGTAACAAAGTACTTGTTGTGGCGTCATATGTGACGTCATAGTCGCGTGTTCCATTCATACAATTGACATAATAATCAAGTAATTCGAGTAAAATTACAAATAAAATGTGAACTACGTTTTGTTGCGTTTACTATTCATTTACAACCGACCGCATAACGCACTGCATTGATAGAAACTGAAGCACATGTACATGAAACATTTTCAATGCAGTGAATTTACAGTTTATGTTGGAGAATTATGTTATAAATAGGATCGCATAGTCTTGTTCATTTGTTATTGAATTTATTTATTTAAGTTTATTAAACGTCGCTGCCGGTTTCCCATTTGAGCGACGGACAGTTTACCTAACAACATCTTTCCTGGGCACACTCCAGCGGTTAACCAGTACTTGTTGCACCAACCTCCGTAAGAAACTGCCAACTTTTTCATATAAATGAAACACGTTCTGAGCGGCGCTCGAACCCGTGACCATCAGTGATGATAGGTGAATTTATTTAACTCGTCAGAGGTTCGTTTTTATTGTTTTTAGAGTACTCGTTAAATAAATACAATAACAAATGACCACTCATTTAATATCCCATATATATCATTTCATTTTTCAGTAATAAATTATTATGGCAAGGAGTAAAATTCGGAAAATATGGTCGGACATGAACCTGCTTTTATGATATTACCATTTGTAAATTACCTCCCTTTATGGGTAATGTTTTAACACAATCACCGATAACTCTGTAAATGGTGGTTTATTAAAGTTAACGCAAGGATAAATTTGCATATGAATTATACGAACGCATAAAGAGACGTTAATAGTAAATATATGAACATAGCAATTGAAATAAATCAGTTAGGCGAATATGATAACTTGAAATATTGTTTTAAATATCTTAAGTGTTAAAAAATTGCTCACCCATATGGTTCGCCGGAGGCGAGGGTAAATAAGCTCAATCATCAACAAAAATTGTGGATGATATTAAATCGCAAGAATATTTGAAATTTGCTTTAAATTCGACAACAATTATATGCTTGGTCTGGAGAAAAACTGAAACAGGCAAACGTGTACGAATACTTGCGAACCCTTGCGAATGTCTTACGAACATTACGATTTGACGAATCAATTTGACGAATTTCTTACGAATCCTGTGCGAATGCTTACGAATGCCGTTGGTATTGTATTCTTGCAAAAGCGCAAGCCGTATGTAAGCAAATCCTTACAAATATATTATGGCCGATACAAATATATTTGCAAATTAGGTAGGACCTATGCAGTATATCTATATTTAGTAAATGCAGTACACTTATATATTGTTTTACTTTCTTATCGACATCAAATCGAGAAAATGGATATTCCTAGAAAATATAACTCCCTATTACAGTACATAAGTAGTTTCCAAATGTTTCCCATTAAAATAGT
The DNA here is from genome assembly GCA_014843695.1 of Archivesica marissinica. Lineage (NCBI taxonomy): Eukaryota > Metazoa > Mollusca > Bivalvia > Venerida > Vesicomyidae > Archivesica > Archivesica marissinica. The sequence goes on along the minus strand of CM026395.1, from coordinate 16,222,368 downwards.
ATACAACAAATGACAATACATGTACACACAATACAGACACGCGGATTGAATCGGAAACTTATAGCTTGGTATGATCGTATGCTGTTTTCATATTTTAAAGTGTACATACTGGAAATAAACGATTTTTAAAAGCAAATCAGAGACAGTAAAATATTTTGTACATACCCACAATGCAACACAATAAAAATCCTTTAACAAACATGTTTCCTGTTGGTGTTTTTTCTTATTCCTTCGATAAATGCTTATCAGAACAACTGTTACTTGTGACTTGTAACTGGGGACGTGCAGTACCACTTATATACCATCGGTGAGGGGATAACGTTGACACCCAGACACCTGCTGACCAATTAGCTTTGTGTATTGTCTAATGAGAGCTTCTCATTCATTATTCCGTCACCGGGCTGTCGTCGGTGCACATGTAGACATATGTTTTAGGACTAGCGCCCGAGGGGCTCAGAAATGTTCTCTACAGTGACAGTATTTGGAACACTTGGACTGCAAGCACTGCACAATCAGATGACCACCGAGTCTCATTGACAGTTTGTGACTGATAATGACGTAAATGTTAGCCATAAAATTGTCAGACTTTCTCAATATGATAAATGTGCACTGTGTACATGTACTACTTACATCATTATATGCTCTCTCAAATGACTTTGTTACCAATCTCATATAGTACGTAGGCTACAACATAGGTGTATGTCTTTAGCGGAGCTCGTAGCTAGACGGCAAACTGAACGAAGTTGAAAGAAATTCTTCAAATACGATCTGATTGTGAAATTGATAGGCACAAATGACCAAAAACAACGCTAGTCTCTATGTAGACTAGGAACAGGTTTTCGGTCTATTTTGCCTGGTCAGTCAAATAAATATATTTTAACACTGATACCATTAATTGGGCCATATTGAGTTTCTGATAATATCAACTTTTTGCCAAAAGTCAAAAAGTGAAAAATCGACAGACTAGTCTCTATACATTGAGCTTCAGTAATCATGCTGGGCGTTGATAGGTACTAGAAATCTGAACACAACGAACGATATAGCTTTCTTCATAGTCACCTCCGCCGTGGCATTTTGGCGACTGGTTTCTCTAAGTAGATTACGTTATCAACTAAGTTGCTTATGTTGACAACTGGAAAGGCATCTTCGTTCTTCTCAGGGTGACAAGTCCTGTATCATCTTTCGAAGGGATCCCTTGTAGGGCCACATCCTCCACGATTTGTCAGCTCACAGCAGCAATAATGATTCCGGTTTCTTCGCTGGGGTCCTCACGCCATCGAGAAGTCTGCGTCCCATCGTCTTCCTTGAAGGAGTTCCGTCCCCTTGAAGGAGCCGGCTAAAAGAAAACCAGCTATCGGCCGCCGCCAGCACTAAGTGTTGCTGTCTCGCCAAGTAGGGAAGTTAGTAGTAAGATACTCTATATGTATATGTATAGAGTCACGCGATTCCGATGGCGCGGCTTCCATCAGCGAAGTCTTTGACCAATATTCCTGCTGTGAGCTGTGCCTAAGTCACGACGGTCACAACGTGCACATTGTGGAGGAGAGACCTGGTATTCTGAACACAACTAGAATGGCTACTATATTTAGTGCAGATTGATCTCTTTTAGAGGTCATACGAATATTCATAAGGCATAGCTAATTGTTGAATATAAGTAACTGCTGAGTAAGGTAAATGTATTCCACTCAGTTCGTGTACATTTACAATTGTCCATAATCCTATATTAACAGTATCAATAAAGTACACTACAGTCAAACCTGTCCTTAGCAGCCACCCAAGGGAATCACCGAAAGTGGCTGCTTAGCACGGATGGCTGTTTAATAGAGGTGAAATTGATATTAAAGTAGCATAATGGGAATATGGAAATTGGCTGCTTAATACAGGATGGCTGCTTAATGGAGGTGACCTCTAATACAGGTTTGACTATATATATATAATTATATGCACAACTTAGACAACGGAGACTGTTGATGGACTCTGAAATTAATTTCTTATTTACTACAATTGGATTCTCTATATATAAGGCATATATCATTAGAGAAAACAGAAAGAAACATGTTAGTTATACCAATTTATTTAGCTCGATTGCGAAACAAGTTCTTACAACTTATATTAATCACTCTTGAGACCTCATTCCTGATGAAATCAATCGCCACGAGGGAGAGAGAAGAGGCACCGTGGAAGAAACATGTTAATGAACATAATGAAATATGAAATAGCAGTTATATATGAATATTTCTGGCGCGCTAATCGGACCATCGTGGCGACGACCGCCAAATCGGCATCTTCGCTATGTTCACCCTGTTCATGCATTAATATCCCATTCAACATAGCCAATGCATACAGTTACATATTCAAATTTATATATATACAAGCAAACATCATTTAGCGCAGTGGTTAGCGCGCTCGCTTCTCACCAATGCGACCCGGGTTCGATCCTCGGACCGGTAAGTATGTGAGATGGTACGATGGTCGCCATATCGGACAAGTGGGGTTATTCCGGGTACTCCGGTTTCCTCCCACATGAATGACCACATATACGCTTTCATCCGAGCCAACGAGAGTGATTAATATAAGTTGTTAAAACTTGCTTCGCAATCGTTGTAAAATAAATAAAGTATAAAAAAAAACATGTATCAGAAAATATTTGTACTTACATTGACAGAATATAAATTTGTTTATATGAATTATAGTCTTATTTTGCATTTTAAGAAAAAATGCAGGCGTTAGCACATTAGGCATTGTCGAATTTAGACAGTCCAAATACACGAGCTATCGTAGTTTAAGATGAACTATAACATCTTAGCTGTAAGTCTAAGAGCATGTTGTAGTAGTTTTCTTTATAGTCGCCTCCGCCACGGCACATGGGCGACTGGTTTCTCTAAGTTGTTTATGTAGACATCTAAGTTGTTTATGTAGACATCTAAGTTGTTTATGTAGATATCTAAGTTGTTTATGTAGATATCTAAGTTGTTTATGTAGATATCTAAGTTGTTTATGTAGACATCTAAGTTGTTTATGTAGACATCTAAGTTGTTTATGTAGATATCTAAGTTGTTTATGTAGATATCTAAGTTGTTTATGTAGATATCTAAGTTGTTTATGTAGATATCTAAGTTGTTTATGTAGACATCTAAGTTGTTTATGTAGACATCTAAGTTGTTTATGTAGATATCTAAGTTGTTTATGTAGATATCTAAGTTGTTTATGTAGATATCTAAGTTGTTTATGTAGATATCTAAGTTGTTTATGTAGACATCTAAGTTGTTTATGTAGACACAAAAAATCTAAGTTGTTTATGTAGATATCTAAGTTGTTTATGTAGATATCTAAGTTGTTTATGTAGTAAGTTGTTCTTCGCAGGGTGACAAGTCCTGTATCCCCTTTCGAAGGGGTCCCTTGTAGGGCCCCCCTCCTCACTGTTGGTCACCCCGCAGCAGCATTTATACGGATCTGACAGTTAGACATCTGGTCTTCGATTGTCGCAAACGAATCAATAGTTACTCATGCGAGCGTGGATGCCACGACCGTTGCCGCTCCCTCAGGTCCGCCGTCTCGTCCATCCGCCGGAGGAGAAAGATCGAAAAGGCCAGCGAAGCTAGAAGAGACGGTGGATCTGTCCTGATGTGCCATAGCCGTGGATCCACATGCCGGCGAGTTTCCTTTCGCAAGATCGACGACCAGAAGATCCCAGAATCCTACGCTGCTGCTGCGGGATGTGCCCCGGTCACGACGTGCACGTCGTGAGGAGATCGACCGAGTCTAAGAGCATTATTATATATATTTCTTTTATGCTTTCCGATAAATGAATGAGATTTCAAACCGTGAAAGATGGCGTTTTCTCTGCCACTGGTTGTGTTTTGTATTCCTGCGCGGTTAGATGTACTTTTGTATTTTAGCTATTTTCTGACTATCATGAGCAGTTAATTATTAAGTAATATATTCTAATGCATTTGTTTTGTCTGTAGTTTTTAATTTTGACAGCAAACATAACCTAACTTGAAAATTATACAGGAACTAGTTCTTATTACGGAAGTTCGCACTAACATAAGTGGTTGTGCGGTTGTGGAATGTAGTGAAATGACGGTCTCGAAAGAGGTAGTTAAAAAATTTAAAAGATATGATAACAAATATTATATTGGCCAAAATCATTAGAAATCATTAAAGAAAAAGAAGATTTGTGTTTATTAGTGTAAGATATGATTTTATTTCATCTCGTGTTCACCGAAATATTTCCATACAATTGCTGTGATTACTCGATGAAATAAATCCCTATCTTTCACTAATAAACACAAATATCCTCTAAATATTAAGTGTATATGTGCATAGTATTGCTGTGTTCGGACTCGAGGATATGTGCATAGTATTGCTGTGTTTCGGGCTGGAGGATATGGGCATAGTATTGCTGTGTTCGGACTCGAGGATATGTGCATAGTATTGCTGTGTTCGGACTCGAGGATATGTGCATAGTATTGCTGTGTTCGGACTCGAGGATATGTGCATAGTATTGCTGTGTTCGGACTCGAGGATATGGACATATTATTTCTGTGTTCGGGCTCGAGGATATGTGCATAGTATTGATGTGTTCGGACTCGAGGATATGGGCATAGTATTGCTGTGTTCGGGCTCGAGGATATTGGCATAGTATTGCTGTGTTCGGATTCGAGGATATTTGCATAGTATTGCTGTGTTCGGGCTCGAGGATATTGGCATAGTATTGCTGTGTTCGGATTCGAGGATATGTGCATAGTATTGCTGTGTTAGGGCTCGAGGATATGTGCATAGTATTGCTGTGTTCGGACTCGAGGATATGTGCATAGTATTGCTGTGTTCGGGTTCGAGGATATGTGCATAGTATTGCTGTGTTCGGATTCGAGGATATGTGCATAGTATTGCTGTGTTAGGGCTCGAGGATATGTGCATAGTATTGCTGTGTTCGGACTCGAGGATATGTGCATAGTATTGCTGTGTTCGGGTTCGAGGATATGTGCATAGTATTGCTGTGTTCGGATTCGAGGATATGGGCATAGTATTGCAGTGTTTGGGCTCGAGGATATGTGCATAGTATTGCTGTGTTTGGGCTCGAGGATATGTGCATAGTATTGCTGTGTTCGGACTAGAGGATATGTGCATAGTATTGCTGTGTTCGGACTCGAGGATATGTGCATAGTAGTACTGTGTTCGGGTTCGAGGATATGTGCATAGTATTGCTGTGTTCGGGCTGGAGGATATGGGCATAGTATTGCTGTGTTCGGGCTGGAGGATATGGGCATAGTATTGCTGTGTTCGGGCTGGAGGATATGGGCATAGTATTGCTGTGTTCGGACTCGAGGATATGGGCATAGTATTGCTGTGTTCGGGCTCGAGGATAGGTGCATAGTATTGCTGGGCTCGACTATTTTTCACGGTAGTTGAAGGGCCATGCAGATTTGAAAGAACAAAGCTAACATATACGAACTAGGTCTTGTAAACACATTGTCGGATTTCAACAATTATTGGGAAAAGTGAAACCAGTACACAACCTATTTATGCATATATCGTTTGTTCGTTCCAGTTTACTATGTATATTAAGTATTTGCATACTGGGTGAAATAAAGGCTACAAATAGTTCGAATAATTGTAGCAGACAACAATAGACAGTGCCGTAGCCAGAATCTGAAAATAACCGAGGCTACTCCCCCCCCCCCGAATTATGTGTGTGTATGCTTGTCTGTGCATTCTGAAGGCAGTTTTATCAATTTTCCTATATACCTGTCGTTACTTGCCAAATTCTAAGCCACTGTAAGGGAACAAAGGTCGCTCACGTGTTCAGGCTTAACCCCGACTGCGTACCACTCATGTAGTACAGATTGTGTTCGAATTGATGAGCTAGACAAGCTAGATTAACCTTCCACAGTATGTGAGATGGTACGGTGGTCGCCAGATCGGACATGTGGGTTTTCTCCGGGTACTCCGGTTTCCTGCCACACGAATGACCACACATTTACGCGTTCATCGGCGCCAACGAGAGTGATTAATATAAGTTGTTAAAACGTGCAAAATCGTTGTAAAATAAATAAAGTTTAAATGCTCAGAGGTGATTGGTCAAACAGTTATAAATGCCTTGATGCTGATTTGATTACAAGATGGTTAGTTTTTTGTTTTTTTATACTTTATTTATTTTACAACGATTGCGAAACAAGCTTGAACAACTTATATTAATCACTTTCGTTGGCTCAGATGTAAGCGTATATGTGGTCATTCATGTGGGAGGAAACTGGAGTACCCGGAGAAAACCCACCTCTCCGATCTGGTGACCATCGTACCATCTCACATACTTCCCTGTCCGAGGATCGAACCCGGGTCGCATTGGTGAGAAGCGAGCGGGCTAACCACTGCGCTAATCGGACAGCCAGATGGTTAGTTCATGTTGTTGTAGCCGACACAATCACGCTATCACGACTTCCACATGTAGTATCCATTCATAGCTTATTGCGATAGTCCGCTAACACCCTCGCATGTTCTTCCAGTTTATGTAAACGTTTCCTCGGAAACACAGCAGTTAACTCATTGCATGATGGGAAGGAAAATAAAGGCTATAAATAGTTCAAATACGTGTAGAAGACGACAACAGACGGATCTGTAGTCCAGTGGTTGACACATTGGACTAGTAATCCAGGGATCGCAGGTTCGATCTCACGTCTGACTCTAATAAGATTAACAGTCTTTCAGATGGGACGTTAAACCGAGGTCTCGTGTCGATGCTTTACACTGTGCACGTAAAAGAACCAGAGGAGACTCTGGAATGGGTCTCTGTCTGTATCATTGCACTATCCTCCACAATCTAAAATGACTAATCTCTTCAGGAGGCGTCGTTCATATGGGCAGCCGGTAGCGACGATAAAGAAACGTAAAACACACACGACACAATGGATGCATAGATTGGGTTGGTTTTATTGTCTATTGACATATCTAGGTGACAATGCGGCAAGTATCATTTTTGACGTCTTAATATACAGATATTACATTACGTTGCGTGGATACGCTCACGGTGTTATAGGTTTTATGTCGTAATGTGTCACAGAGTATGTTCGCCAGAGAACATTTCCCGGGGAAACTTGCCCCCAGCACCTCTCCAGCACAACCGTACCATCGCTGCCCAATTTATCAATCGGGTGTATAAATCCAAAAAGACTAGCTACGCCCCTGAATAACAATAATAAAATTAATCTGAACAAAATTAATAATGTTAATAATAATAATAATAATAATAATAATAAAGACGTTATTTAAAAACGAGAATATCCATTTTAATAATTAAGTCAACTTACATATTCTCGCATATTTCATTTATTTAATGTTTCATTTTTTGGCTTTGGACATTTTAACCGAGGCAGCTGCCTCGGTGTTCCTCAGTATGGCTACGGGCCTGATGTATAGGTCAAGAACATAGTATGTGTAGTTCTCTATTTTTCAGCTTTAACATTACTATATAATTCCAATGTGTAGTTTTATTGTCCTATCTTTTGATTTCATATGATGTGTATATATGTTAAGGGCCTCATGGTAGATTAACTTTTGTTAAATGAGTTCTCTCATAAAATAAAGTCTTTATCTTTATTATTATTTATTATTATTATTATTTATTATTATTATTATTATTTTCCCAATTATTATATCTCACCACCGACCACAAGGAACCATTACCGCAGCGAGTTATACACGGGTCTGAACAACTCAATTCACACACACAAAATGTACAAATAGTAAATTTCAGATCAAAATCACACAGTGTTGTTGTGTGCTAGTTTTGGAGATAAAAAACACAAATCTTCAGCAAATTTAATACGTGTGCCTTTCATGCAGTTGCGCGATCACTGTGTATGTATGTTCCATTAATGTCAAACCACTTGCGGGGACGTAGACATGTTTTCCTGGGCAAGCTTAGCCGATCTAAGTGGTTAACCAGTACTAAGCAATGTGTGTGAGGTGCCTTGCTCAATGACACTACATACGTGACCTGACCGAGTATCGAACCCGGGACCGATCGATTCCAAATCGGACGCTCTACCACTGGACCACGGATGACACACTGTGTGGTATATTCGGAGGATATATCTGACTGTAGCGATTTTGGCTCATAATGCACATATTTACAATTTTATTTTTTTATTACTTTATTATTATCTATTTTTAATTTTTTTTATTTTTTTACTCGATTGCGAAACAAGCTCTTACAACTTATATTAATCACTCTCGATATCTCATTTCTGATGCAATCCATCCCCACGAGGAAGAGAGAAGAGACAATGTGGAATTTAAATGCCTTGCCTAAGAGCACAATCGTAACGGCTCCAAAGGGGTGCAAACTCTCGGAATTTCGCACTTGAAGCGAACGCCCTACCACTGCGCTATCACGACTTCCACAATGCATTTGCAGTTGATTACTATTTAGTAATAAGACTGATTAATTCATGAGGTGGCCATGACGATAGCTGAACAGAAAACACATGAGACCAGGAGGGATACGCACAGGTGTGATTAAGCAGTATGCTAGTATGTTCCAATGATCCGTGTCGTGGAGTAGGCATAGGCCTACTGCCCTGCGACCTCACAGTATGTGCTACTGATCCGTGCCGTAGAGTAGACCTAGGCCTACTGCCCTGCGACCTCACAGTACGTGCCACTGATCCATGCCGTGGAGTAGGCCTACTGCCCTGCGACCTCACAGTACGTGCCACGGATCCGTGCCGTGGAGTAGGTCTAGGCCTACTACCCTGCGACCTCACAGTACATGCCACTGATCCGTGCCGTGGAGTAGACCTAGGCCTACTACCCTGCGACCTCACAGTACGTGCCACTGATCCGTGCCGTGGAGTAGACCTAGGCCTACTGCCCTGCGACCTCACAGTACGTGCCACTGATCCGTGCCGTGGAGTAGACCTAGGCCTACTACCCTGCGACCTCACAGTACGTGCCACTGATCCGTGCCGTGGAGTAGACCTAGGCCTACTGCCCTGCGACCTCACAGTACGTGCCACTGATCCGTGCCGTGGAGTAGACATAGGCCTACTGCCCTGCGACCTCACAGTACGTGCCACTGATCCGTGCCGTGGAGTAGGCCTAGGCCTACTGCCCTGCGACCTCACAGTTCGAAACACAGTCTTGTGATTGTCAATAATGGAGGAGATTGTCAGTGAAATTACAACATATTTGAAGGAGATGTGTCAATAACACATTACATAACTGACATTTACCTGTAATAGTAATTAGCACACATGTACTACGTTACCTCCAGACAATGACTGTACGGACCCGAAATACGTACCTAAAACACTGCCCCAGTGTGCTCTAAACTTGTGTCAAGATTTATTGCACATCATTCTGTGATTTAAGAGCGGTGTCTGTGAGCCGCCGTATGATGGACAGATGGTTCAATTATTACGTGTATACCCCGAGGGTCGTCAACTCAGTGGCACATATATAACGCTTTATTCTCTGTATAAAGGTGTATACATGTATTGGAGATACTTTCGTACACATACGGGTCAGTAGTCCAGTGGTTAACACGTTGGACTGCAGACTGGTCGGTAGTCCAGTGGTTAACACGTTGGACTGCAGACTGGTCAGTAGTCCAGTGGTTAACTGGTTGGACTGCAGACGGGTCAGTAGTCCAGTGGTTAACACGTTGGACTGCAGACGGGTCAGTAGTCCATTGGTTAACACGTTGGACTCCGATTCCAGGGATCGCAGGTTCGATCCCCTGTCTGACCCTAATGATATTAACAGTCTTTCGGATAGGAGTTAAGACCGAGGTCTCGTGTCGGTGCTGTACACCGTGCGCGTAAAAGAGCAAGAGATTCGGGAATGGGTCTCTGTCTGTATCATTGCACTATCCTCCAAAATCTAAAATGACTTATATCTCCAGCAGGCGTCGCTCATATATGGGCAACCGGTAGCGACGATAAATAAACGTAAAACACACACGTTTCCGCACTGACGGGTCGGTAGTCGTAAACGAGCAAGATACTCTGGAATGGGTCTTTGTCTGTATCATTGCACTATCCTCCAAAAATCTAAATGACTAATCTCGTCTGGAGACGTCGCTCATATGGGCAACCGGTAGCGGTCCGAAATGGTATGTCTAATACATATTGCTATATGGAAACTAACAACATCTCCAGCACCAAGCGTGTTACACCAAGTGGTGTGAATATGACTTGGTTGGAGAAAGTCTCCCACTCGCTCCCTTACAGCTTCAGTTGGTACATATCTTCCCTTGACAGATACACATTGTAATGCATGTCCAGCAGAACCCAACAACTCATTATATCAAATGCTCTGTCTCCTTTAGAGCAAATGGGATTATTGACATAGCTTTGTATAATAAACCATTTATTCTGCTCATCTGCATATAGTGTATTATTGCATCTATATTATCCGATACCTCGAGCTCATCACCCTTAGCCTCAGCAATATGCTAAGCGACCCATAGTTCAATCCTGTCTTCATCCTCAACCGTATGGACATTGACATCGAGAAGCTCGGCTCGGTAATCGTTTCTCTTGTCTTTCTAGAACCGAGATATTGCACAGGTTCGTCCGATATATATTTGTATTCTTCGGATCTAAGTGGCAATCCTGGGCCAACCACTTCGCATACCTGTAGTAGTTCACTAGGCTGCACTATGACTACAGCTGTCTTCTTGTCACTGCAATAGTTAAAGCTGAACCCTACAGGGGTCATGGCCAAGTCTTACTAATGGTAACTTATCCCACCCCAAACAGCAGCTGGATGTTGCCGACGGTTTCTTCCAATCATTAAAACGACATTACATTGCAAAAAAGCACAAACATTACGTATATATAGAATTGCTACTACAAATTCGTCCGACAGACGGATCTGTAGTCCAGTGGTTAACACGTTGGACTGGTAATCCATGGATCGTAGGTTCAATCCGCCGTCTGCCCTAATACAATTAACAGTCTTTCAAATGGGACTTTAATCCGAGGTCTCGTGTCGGTGCTTTACATCGTGCTCGTAAAAGAACCAGAGGAGACTCTGGAATTGGTCTCTTGTCTTTATCATTGCACTATCCTCTCACAATCTAAAATGCCTAATATCTTCAGTAGGCGTTGTTATTATGGGCAACCGGTAGCGACGATAAATAAACGTAAACACAATTCTTCCGAAATAATTCAAACACACACATTCAACCAGTAAACAGTGTTTCTATGGTCTACAATTCTCAAAAGTGAAAGTACGAGTTCATGTAACGGTCAGCCACGCTCCTGAATTGACCTCATCCAGCCGCCACACACTGTAGCCATGTCCAATATAGTTCATACCCTGGTGGAAACTATTAACCCGTGATTCATTCTTTAATTACAGAATACGCTTAATATCTACTACATGTATATATTCAAAAAGATCCATAACGTTGTTTTAATAATAATAAAAAACAGAAATGTACAAACTATAAAGTAAAATGTTCTTCGTTGCATAGTGCTAGTTTAGTTAAGTTTAAACATTATTTATTTCAGTATTTGTACATGTAATCAAGAAATGAACAGTTTACATATAATTAAACAGCAGTAGACTGAAAGGGATTAGAACGAAAGAAAACTTATACGGGCTCATCTTTTGGGATAATGTTGACTTTTCACTGCGTACGAACAATTGAATTCACTGAATCTACATAGTTCGATAGAGTGTGATTTACATTTATTTATCGTTGCTACCGGTTGCCCATATGAGCGACGCCTCCTAAAGAGTTTATTCATTTTAGATGTGTGGAGGATAGTGCATGATACAGACAGAGACCCATTCCTGGGTCTCCTCTGGTTCTTTTACGTGTACGATGTAAAGCACCGACACGAGACCTCGGTTTAAAGTCCCATCTGAAAGACTGTTAATTTTATTAGGGTCAGACGGGGGATCGAACCTGCGATCCCTGGATTACCAGTCCAGCGTGTTACCACTGGACTACAGATCCGTCTGTAGTTCGATAGAGCTACATGTATATAATAATTATATTTAACCCCCACCACAGGGATTCGGCACGTTTGGGGGTACTAGTATATATATTTAAGTATATATACTAGTACCCCCAAACGTGCCGAATCCCTGTGACCCCCACAGCCTGCTAACAGTGTTGAACACTGGGTAGAAGAATAGTACATCTGTAGTATAGCGCTTAGATCCACAATAGCTTACTAAGTATTAGCTAACGTACAAATAATAAAATGTGTGCGATCTTTTACATAAAGGGAATTAACTAAATCATAATTGGGATAATGAGCGACGTTGCGGGTTTTTTTCCATTACCTCCCTTGGCAGATAAAATGTAATATATATGGCGTCACTCGATTATCAGCGTCACAGACGGATATGTAGTCCAGTGGTAACACGCTGGACTGGTAATCCAGGGATCGCAGGTTCGATCCCCCGTCTGACCCTAATAAAATTAACAGTCTTTCAGATGGGACGTTAAACCCACAGGGATTCGGCACGTTTGGGGGTACTAGTATATATATTTAAGTACTTAAATATATATACTAGTACCCCCAAACGTGCCGAATCTCTGTGGTTAAACCGAGTTCTCGTGTCGGTGATTTACATCGTGCACGTAAAAGAACCAGAGGAGACTATGGAATGGGTCTCTGTCTGTATCATGCACTATCCTCCAAAATAACTAATCTCTTCAGGAGGCGTCGCTCATATGGGCAACCGGTAGCGACGATAAATAAAGTAAAACACATATCGGCGATAGATCGCATTTACCCATAGCTCCATATATAATTAGCTCTGTACATCTTAATATGTGTTAATGGAACAGTAGCAATTTCTACTTTTTCCAACATAATTTCCTTTATTTATGTCCTCCATTTTTCCACTCCAAAGATTTTAACAGTATGCTAATTTTATCTTTACCTGTGGAGAGCGCGCAGGGGAAGTAATTAATCAGGGGCAGATAACAACTTATTGAACAGGACTATAGACATAAATTGCAACCCTATATACCTTATTTATTTTACAACGATTGCGAAACAAGCTATAACAGCTTATATAAATCACTCTCGTTGGCGCGGATGACAGCATATGTTGTGGTCATTTGTGTGGGAGGAAACCGGAGTACCTGGAGAAAACCCACCAGTCCGATCTGGCGCCGCCGTACCATCTCACATACTGCCTGGTCCGAGAATCGAACCCGGGTTGCATTGGCGAGAAGTGGGCGTGCTAACAACTGTGCTAATCGGACAGCCTTTCCAACAATAGAGAATCATATAAAGTGACACTACAGTCAAACCTGTGCTAGTGGTCACCTCCATTAAGCAGCCAACTTGTACTATATAGTCAAACCTGTGCTAGTGGTCACCTCCATTAAGCAGCCAACCTGCACTATATACAGTCAAACCTGTGTTAGTGGTCACCTCCATTAAGCAGCCCACATGTTCTATATACAGTCAAACATGTGTTAGTGGTCACCTCCATTAAACAGCCAGCCTGTACTATATACAGTCAAACCTGTGCTAGTGGTCACCTCCATTAAGCAGCCAACCTGTACTATATAGTCAAACCTGTGTTAGTGGTCACCTCCATTAAGCAGCCAACCTGTACTATATAGTCAAACCTGTGTTAGTGGTCACCTCCATTAAGCAGCCAACATGCACTATATACAGTCAAACCTGTGTTAGTGGTCACCTCCATTAAGCAGCCAACCTGCACTATATACAGTCAAACCTGTGTTAGTGGTCACCTCCATTAAGCAGCCAACCTGTACTATATACAGTCAAACCTGTGCTAGTGGTCACCTCCATTAAGCAGCCAACCTGTACTATATACAGTCAAACCTGTGTTAGTGGTCACCTCCATTAAGCAGCCAACCTGCACTATATACAGTCAAACCTGTGCTAGTGGTCACCTCCATTAAGCAGCCAACCTGTACTATATACAGTCAAACCTGTGCTAGTGGTCACCTCCATTAAGCAGCCAACATGTACTATATACAGTCAAACATGTGCTAGTGGTCACCTTCATTAAGCAGCCAACCTGTACTATATACAGTCAAACATGTGCTAGTGGTCACCTCCATTAAGCAGCCAACCTGTACTATATAGTCAAACCTGTGTTAGTGGTAACCTCCATTAAGCAGCCAACCTGTATTATATACAGTCAAACCTGTGTTAGTGGTCACCTCCATTAAGCAGCCAACCTGTACTATATACAGTCAAACCTGTGTTAGTGGTCACCTCCATTAAGCAGCCAACCTGTATTATATACAATCAAACCTGTGTTAGTGGTCACCTCCATTAAGCAGCCAACCTGTACTATATACAGTCAAACCTGTGTTAGTGGTCACCTCCATTAAGCAGCCAACCTGTACTATATACAGTCAAACCTGTGTTAGTGGTCACCTCCATTAAGCAGCCAACATGTACTATATACAGTCAAACCTGTGCTAGTGGTCACCTCCATTAAGCAGCCAACCTGTAGTATATACAGTCAAACCTGTGCTAGTGGTCACCTCCATTAAGCAGCCAACCTGTATTATATACAGTCAAACCTGTGTTAGTGGTCACCTCCATTAAGCAGCCAACCTGCACTATATACAGTCAAACCTGTGTTAGTGGTCACCTCCATTAAGCAGCCAACCTGCACTATATACAGTCAAACCTGTGTTAGTGTTCACCTCCATTAAGCAGCCAACCTGCACTATATACAGTCAAACCTGTGTTAGTGGTCACCTGCATTAAGCAGCCAACCTGCACTATATAGTCAAACCTGTGTTAGTGGTCACCTCCATTAAGTAGCCAACCTGCACTATATACAGTCAAACCTGTGTTAGTGGTCACCTCCATTAAGCAGCCAACCTGTACTATATAGTCAAACCTGTGTTAGTGGTCACCTCCATTAAGCAGCCAACCTGCACTATATACAGTCAAACCTGTGTTAGTGGTCACCTCCATTAAGCAGCCAACCTGCACTATATACAGTCAAACCTGTGTTAGTGTTCACCTCCATTAAGCAGCCAACCTGCACTATATACAGTCAAACCTGTGTTAGTGGTCACCTGCATTAAGCAGCCAACCTGCACTATATAGTCAAACCTGTGTTAGTGGTCACCTCCATTAAGCAGCTAACCTGCACTATATACAGTCAAACCTGTGTTAGTGGTCACCTTCATTAAGCAGCCAACCTGTATTATATACAGTCAAACCTGTGTTAGTGGTCACCTCCATTAAGCAGCCAACCTGCACTATATACAGTCAAACCTGTGTTAGTGGTCACCTCCATTAAGCAGCCAACCTGCACTATATACAGTCAAACCTGTGTTAGTGTTCACCTCCATTAAGCAGCCAACCTGCACTATATACAGTCAAACCTGTGTTAGTGGTCACCTGCATTAAGCAGCCAACCTGCACTATATAGTCAAACCTGTGTTAGTGGTCACCTCCATTAAGTAGCCAACCTGCACTATATACAGTCAAACCTGTGTTAGTGGTCACCTCCATTAAGCAGCCAACCTGTACTATATAGTCAAACCTGTGTTAGTGGTCACCTCCATTAAGCAGCCAACCTGCACTATATACAGTCAAACCTGTGTTAGTGGTCACCTCCATTAAGCAGCCAACCTGCACTATATACAGTCAAACCTGTGTTAGTGTTCACCTCCATTAAGCAGCCAACCTGCACTATATACAGTCAAACCTGTGTTAGTGGTCACCTGCATTAAGCAGCCAACCTGCACTATATAGTCAAACCTGTGTTAGTGGTCACCTCCATTAAGCAGCTAACCTGCACTATATACAGTCAAACCTGTGTTAGTGGTCACCTTCATTAAGCAGCCAACCTGTATTAAGCAGCCAGTTTCCAGATTCCAATATGTTGTTTTATTATACATTTTACCTCTATTAAGCAGCCACCTGTGCTAAGCAGCCACTTTCTGAGATTCCCTTGGCTGGCTGCTTAAGACAGGTTTGACTGTATGCTGATTGAATATTAAAAATGACTTTGTAATACTGCTTGACGAAATACAAAGCCTATATATAAATTTAGAGACATTTCTGAGGCTTCAAGTACATGTAGACGTGATGGACAGACTCACCATACACACTCCCGGATCTCCACGACATCGGACATACAAAAACAAGTTGCACCAACAGCTTATGGGATATTCACAGATGGATCTGTAGTCCAGTGGTAACACGCTGGACTGGTAATCCAGGGATCGCAGGTTCGATCCCCCGTCTGACCCTAATAAAATTAACAGTCTTTCAGATGGAACGTTAAACCGAGGTTTCGTGTCGGTGCTTTACACCGTGCACGTAAAAGAACCAGAGGGGACTCTGGAATGGGTCTCTGTCTGTATCATTGTACTATCCTCCAAAATTCTAAAATAACTAATCTCTTCAGGAGGCATCGCTCATATGGGTAGCCGGTAGCGACGATAAATAAACGTAAAAACACACAAAGCTTATGGATATTGTGACTCCAGCTAGTATCGGTCTGCCACTCCGAGCAGTATTTCAGGCATCAACTAGCACCCAGGTAGAACCACTGACTTTCCACAAGCCACAGGATAACATCCACACATGAAATAAGTTGACACCCCAATGGGATTCGAACCCACAGCGGGATTTGACATCAACTAAAGCTTCAATATAAATAAACCACAACAATGTTTGTTTATATTATATATTTTATATGACATTGCACTTTTTGATTTTCAAAAATGTAACATGTTAAATAGCTTAGTATGTGTATACAGGTTAGATCTATGTGGATTGCCTACCTGAAGTCCATCCAATACCCAGGTTACATCTGTGTGGATTGCCTACCTGGATTCCATCCAATACCCAGGTTACATCTGTGTGGATTGCCTACCTGAATTCCATCCAATACCCAGGTTACATCTATGTGGATTGCCTACCTGAATTATGTTTGCAATGCCCACCTGAATGTCATCCAATACCATGGTTTCAGTTGGCAATGACCACCTGAATTCCATCCAATACCCAGGTTTCAGTTTGCAATGACCACCTGAATTCCATCCAATACCCAGGTTTCTGTTGGCAATGACCACCTGAATTCCATCCAATACCCAGGTTTCAGTTTGCAATGACCACCTGAATTCCATCCAATACCCAGGTTTCAGTTTGCAATGACCGCCTGAATTCCATCCAATACCCAGGTTTCAGTTTGCAATGACCACCTGAATTCCATCCAATACCCAGGTTTCAGTTTGCAATGACCACCTGAATTCCATCCAATACCCAGATTTCAGTTTGCAATGACCACCTGAATTCCATCCAATACCCAGGTTTCAGTTTGCAATGACTGCCTGAATTCCATCCAATACCCAGGTTTCTGTTGGCAATGACCACCTGAATTCCATCCAATACCCAGGTTTCAGTTTGCAATGACCGCCTGAATTCCATCCAATACCCAGGTTTCAGTTTGCAATGACCGCCTGAATTCCATCCAATACCCAGATTTCAGTTTGCAATGACCACCTGAATTCCATCCAATACCCAGATTTCAGTTTGCAATGACCACCTGAATTCCATCCAATACCAAGGTTTCAGTTTGCAATGACCACCTGAATTCCATCCAATACCCAGGTTTCTGTTGACAATGACCACCTGAATTCCATCCATCCCGGTTTCTGTTGGCAATGACTGCCTGAATTCCATCCAATACCCAGGTTTCAGTTTGCAATGACCGCCTGAATTCCATCCAATACCCAGGTTTCAGTTTGCAATGACCACCTGAATTCCATCCAATACCCAGATTTCAGTTTGCAATGACCACCTGAATTCCATCCAATACCCAGATTTCAGTTTGCAATGACCACCTGAATTCCATCCAATACCAAGGTTTCAGTTTGCAATGACCACCTGAATTCCATCCAATACCATGGTTTCAGTTTGCAATGACCACCTGAATTCCATCCAATATCCAGGTTTCTGTTGGCAATGACCACATGAATTCCATCCAATAACCAGGTTTCAGTTTGCAATGACCGACTGAATTCCATCCAATACCCAGGTTTCAGTTTGCAATGACCGACTGAATTCCATCCAATACCCAGGTTTCAGTTTGCAATGACCGACTGAATTCCATCCAATACCCAGGTTTCTGTTTGCAATGACCGCCTGAATTCCATCCAATACCAAGGTTTCAGTTGGCACTGACCACCTGAATTCCATCCAATAACCAGGTTTCAGTTTGCAATGACCACCTGAAATCCATCCAATACCATGGTTTCAGTTTGCAATGACCACCTGAATTCCATCCAATACCCAGGTTTCTGTTTGCAATGACCACCTGAATTCCATCCAATACCATGGTTTCAGTTTGCAATGACCACCTGAATTCCATCCAATACCCATGTTTCAGTTTGCAATGACCACCTGAATTCCATCCAATACACATGTTTCAGTTTGCAATGACCGACTGAATTCCATCCAATACCATGGTTTCAGTTTGCAATGACCACCTGAATTCCATCCAATACCATGGTTTCAGTTTGCAATGACCACCTGAATTCCATCCAATACCCAGGTTTCAGTTTGCAATGACCACCTGAATTCCATCCAATACCCAGGTTTCAGTTGGCAATGACCACCTGAATTCCATCCAATACCCAGGTTTCAGTTTGCAATGACCACCTGAATTCCATCCAATACCCAGGTTTCAGTTTGCAATGACCGCCTGAATTCCATCCAATACCCAGGTTTCAGTTTGCAATGACCACCTGAATTCCATCCAATACCCAGGTTTCAGTTTGCAATGACCACCTGAATTCCATCCAATACCCAGATTTCAGTTTGCAATGACCACCTGAATTCCATCCAATACCAAGGTTTCAGTTTGCAATGACCACCTGAATTCCATCCAATACCCAGGTTTCTGTTGACAATGACCACCTGAATTCCATCCAATATCCAGGTTTCTGTTGGCAATGACTGCCTGAATTCCATCCAATACCCAGGTTTCAGTTTGCAATGACCGCCTGAATTCCATCCAATACCCAGGTTTCTGTTGGCAATGACCACCTGAATTCCATCCAATACCAAGGTTTCAGTTTGCAATGACCACCTGAATTCCGTCCAATACCATGGTTTCAGTTTGCAATGACCACCTGAATTCCATCCAATACCATGGTTTCAGTTTGCAATGACCACCTGAATTCCATCCAATACCCAGGTTTCTGTTGGCAATGACCACCTGAATTCCATCCAATAACCAGGTTTCAGCTTGCAATGACCACCTGAATTCCATCCAATACCATGGTTTCAGTTTGCAATGACCACCTGAATTCCATCCAATACCCAGGTTTCTGTTTGCAATGACCACCTGAATTCCATCCAATACCATGGTTTCAGTTTGCAATGACCACCTGAATTCCATCCAATACCCATGTTTCAGTTTGCAATGACCACCTGAATTCCATCCAATACACATGTTTCAGTTTGCAATGACCGACTGAATTCCATCCAATACCATGGTTTCAGTTTGCAATGACCACCTGAATTCCATCCAATACCATGGTTTCAGTTTGCAATGACCACCTGAATTCCATCCAATACCCAGGTTTCAGTTTGCAATGACCACCTGAATTCCATCCAATACCCAGGTTTCTGTTGGCAATGACCACCTGAATTCCATCCAATACCCAGGTTTCAGTTTGCAATGACCGCCTGAATTCCATCCAATACCCAGGTTTCAGTTTGCAATGACTGCCTGAATTCCATCCAATACCCAGGTTTCTGTTGGCAATGACCACCTGAATTCCATCCAATACCCAGGTTTCAGTTTGCAATGACCGCCTGAATTCCATCCAATACCCAGGTTTCAGTTTGCAATGACCGCCTGAATTCCATCCAATACCCAGATTTCAGTTTGCAATGACCACCTGAATTCCATCCAATACCCAGATTTCAGTTTGCAATGACCACCTGAATTCCATCCAATACCAAGGTTTCAGTTTGCAATGACCACCTGAATTCCATCCAATACCCAGGTTTCTGTTGACAATGACCACCTGAATTCCATCCAATATCCAGGTTTCTGTTGGCAATGACTGCCTGAATTCCATCCAATACCCAGGTTTCAGTTTGCAATGACCGCCTGAATTCCATCCAATACCCAGGTTTCAGTTTGCAATGACTGCCTGAATTCCATCCAATACCCAGATTTCAGTTTGCAATGACCACCTGAATTCCATCCAATACCCAGATTTCAGTTTGCAATGACCACCTGAATTCCATCCAATACCAAGGTTTCAGTTTGCAATGACCACCTGAATTCCGTCCAATACCATGGTTTCAGTTTGCAATGACCACCTGAATTCCATCCAATACCATGGTTTCAGTTTGCAATGACCACCTGAATTCCATCCAATATCCAGGTTTCTGTTGGCAATGACCACCTGAATTCCATCCAATAACCAGGTTTCAGTTTGCAATGACCGACTGAATTCCATCCAATACCCAGGTTTCAGTTTGCAATGACCGACTGAATTCCATCCAATACCCAGGTTTCAGTTTGCAATGACCGACTGAATTCCATCCAATACCCAGGTTTCAGTTTGCAATGACCGACTGAATTCCATCCAATACCCAGGTTTCTGTTTGCAATGACCGCCTGAATTCCATCCAATACCAAGGTTTCAGTTGGCACTGACCACCTGAATTCCATCCAATACCCAGGTTTCAGTTTGCAATGACCACCTGAATTCCATCCAATACCATGGTTTCAGTTTGCAATGACCACCTGAATTCCATCCAATACCCATGTTTCAGTTTGCAATGACCACCTGAATTCCATCCAATACACATGTTTCAGTTTGCAATGACCGACTGAATTCCATCCAATACCATGGTTTCAGTTTGCAATGACCACCTGAATTCCATCCAATACCATGGTTTCAGTTTGCAATGACCACCTGAATTCCATCCAATACCCAGGTTTCAGTTTGCAATGACCACCTGAATTCCATCCAATACCCAGGTTTCTGTTGGCAATGACCACCTGAATTCCATCCAATACCCAGGTTTCAGTTTGCAATGACCGCCTGAATTCCATCCAATACCCAGGTTTCAGTTTGCAATGACCGCCTGAATTCCATCCAATACCCAGGTTTCTGTTGGCAATGACCACCTGAATTCCATCCAATACCCAGGTTTCAGTTTGCAAAGACCGCCTGAATTCCATCCAATACCCAGGTTTCAGTTTGCAATGACCGCCTGAATTCCATCCAATACCCAGATTTCAGTTTGCAATGACCACCTGAATTCCATCCAATACCCAGATTTCAGTTTGCAATGACCACCTGAATTCCATCCAATACCATGGTTTCAGTTTGCAATGACCACCTGAATTCCATCCAATACCCAGGTTTCAGTTTGCAATGACCACCTGAATTCCATCCAATACCCAGGTTTCTGTTGACAATGACCACCTGAATTCCATCCAATATCCAGGTTTCTGTTGGCAATGACCGACTGAATTCCATCCAATACCCAGGTTTCAGTTTGCAATGACCGACTGAATTCCATCCAATACCCAGGTTTCAGTTTGCAATGACCGACTGAATTCCATCCAATACCCAGGTTTCTGTTTGCAATGACCGCCTGAATTCCATCCAATACCAAGGTTTCAGTTGGCACTGACCACCTGAATTCCATCCAATAACCAGGTTTCAGTTTGCAATGACCACCTGAATTCCATCCAATACCATGGTTTCAGTTTGCAATGACCACCTGAATTCCATCCAATACCATGGTTTCTGTTTGCAATGACCACCTGAATTCCATCCAATACCATGGTTTCAGTTTGCAATGACCACCTGAATTCCATCCAATACCCATGTTTCAGTTTGCAATGACCACCTGAATTCCATCCAATACACATGTTTCAGTTTGCAATGACCGACTGAATTCCATCCAATACCATGGTTTCAGTTTGCAATGACCACCTGAATTCCATCCAATACCATGGTTTCAGTTTGCAATGACCACCTGAATTCCATCCAATACCCAGGTTTCAGTTTGCAATGACCACCTGAATTCCATCCAATACCCAGGTTTCTGTTGGCAATGACCACCTGAATTCCATCCAATACCCAGGTTTCAGTTTGCAATGACCGCCTGAATTCCATGCAATACCCAGGTTTCAGTTTGCAATGACCGCCTGAATTCCATCCAATACCCAGGTTTCTGTTGGCAATGACCACCTGAATTCCATCCAATACCCAGGTTTCAGTTTGCAAAGACCGCCTGAATTCCATCCAATACCCAGGTTTCAGTTTGCAATGACCGCCTGAATTCCATCCAATACCCAGATTTCAGTTTGCAATGACCACCTGAATTCCATCCAATACCCAGATTTCAGTTTGCAATGACCACCTGAATTCCATCCAATACCAATGTTTCAGTTTGCAATGACCACCTGAATTCCATCCAATACCCAGGTTTCTGTTGACAATGACCACCTGAATTCCATCCAATATCCAGGTTTCTGTTGGCAATGACTGCCTGAATTCCATCCAATACCCAGGTTTCAGTTTGCAATGACCGCCTGAATTCCATCCAATACCCAGGTTTCAGTTTGCAATGACTGCCTGAATTCCATCCAATACCCAGATTTCAGTTTGCAATGACCACCTGAATTCCATCCAATACCCAGATTTCAGTTTGCAATGACCACCTGAATTCCATCCAATACCAAGGTTTCAGTTTGCAATGACCGCCTGAATTCCATCCAATACCCAGGTTTCAGTTTGCAATGACTGCCTGAATTCCATCCAATACCCAGATTTCAGTTTGCAATGACCACCTGAATTCCATCCAATACCCAGATTTCAGTTTGCAATGACCACCTGAATTCCATCCAATACCAAGGTTTCAGTTTGCAATGACCACCTGAATTCCGTCCAATACCATGGTTTCAGTTTGCAATGACCACCTGAATTCCATCCAATACCATGGTTTCAGTTTGCAATGACCACCTGAATTCCATCCAATATCCAGGTTTCTGTTGGCAATGACCACCTGAATTCCATCCAATAACCAGGTTTCAGTTTGCAATGACCGACTGAATTCCATCCAATACCCAGGTTTCAGTTTGCAATGACCGACTGAATTCCATCCAATACCCAGGTTTCAGTTTGCAATGACCGACTGAATTCCATCCAATACCCAGGTTTCAGTTTGCAATGACCGACTGAATTCCATCCAATACCCAGGTTTCTGTTTGCAATGACGGCCTGAATTCCATCCAATACCAAGGTTTCAGTTGGCACTGACCACCTGAATTCCATCCAATACCCAGGTTTCAGTTTGCAATGACCGCCTGAATTCCATCCAATACCCAGGTTTCAGTTTGCAATGACCGCCTGAATTCCATCCAATACCCAGGTTTCAGTTTGCAATGACCACCTGAATTCCATCCAATACCATGGTTTCAGTTTGCAATGACCACCTGAATTCCATCCAATACCCAGGTTTCAGTTTGCAATGACCGCCTGAATTCCATCCAATACCATGGTTTCTGTTGGCAATGACCGCCTGAATTCCATCCAATACCAAGGTTTCAGTTTGCAATGACCACCTTCGGAATAACCAATGCCATGATCGTAGAAAAGAAGCTTAGAACACTGTGTTGTGGCATTGAGAACGGAAAGTACAAACTGTGTGGAAGTCGTGATAGCGCAGTGGATGCGCGTTCGCTTCAGGTGCGAAAGGTCCGGAGTTCGAGCCCCACTGGAGCCGTTACAATTGTGCCCTTAGGCAAGGCATTTAAATTCCACGTTGCCTCTTCTCTCTCCCTCGTGGCGATGGATTCCATCAGGAATGAGGTCTTGAGAGTGATTAATATAAGTTATAAGAACTTGTTTCGCAATCGAGCTAAAATAAATTTGTATAAACTAAAGTACAAAATAACTGGGGACAATCATTAAAATGAAGGAGATAATCTCAATAAACTACATGTATAAGTTTTCGATTTAATCCATTTTCGTTTTGTATTCAATACATATGTACTGTACATTATGAACGACTAAATATGCTTAAACCAAATTGAAGCATTTTCTAGATATTGTATGTGCTGTACTAGCCGGTAACAGGCGTCGATATATTTTGCCTGGACAGTCAAATAAATATATCTTAACACTGAGACTATTAATTGGGCCGTATTGAGTTTCTGATCATGTCATTTTGACAGGAGTTAAAAAGTGAAAAATCGACAGACTGGAACCCAGGCTAGTGCTGCACATAAATATATATGATAATATATACACTGAACACAATAGGTCACCTGATGCTTTATAATATTTGGAGCCAACTAATACTTGTACAACTATTTTCATATTGTCAATTTATCACTTAATGCATTTTATTTCAGACGATTATGCAGTAATTCATTGCATAGAGATCTGTAATAAACTGTATCAATTTCAAATAAGATGATATGAATATTGAAATTAAATTGTTATTAGTTTGCTCCAAATATTGTTAAATGCCAGTTGACTGATTAGAAGTTTTTGTTGAGTGTACATTGTACATGTTTTATAGCAAGTCCTGTGCATTATCCAGCACGTATGCATTCCAGGTGTGTGTTTATTTATATTATTATCCACTTATAGTATTTATTGTTCATTTGCCTCGACATGGCCAAAATAAATCTGCAGGCTTGTTTATTACGGTACATATTAAGACTGTGCATTCCTAAGATTGTTTGTTTAAGCCTTGACCTGACAAACACACTGACAAACACTAAATGATTATGCTTCAATCACAGCCCTGCACCGCCGCCAGACCACTCCAGTCTCTGAAAGCAGAAACATAATCGATATTGGTGGAAGTTGTGATAGAGCGCAGTGGTAGCGCGGTAGCTTCATGTGCGAAAGGCCCGGAGTTTGAGCCAACTGGAACCGTTACGATTGTGCACTTGGGCAAGGCATTTAAATTCCACATTGCCTCTTCTCATGGTGATGGATTCCATCAGGAATGAGGTCCTGAGAGTGATTAATATAACTAAGAACTTGTTTCGCAATCAAGTTAAAGGACATTTGTATAAACTAATATTCTTCTTAATTATTGCTTTACGATCCGGCAACACTATTATGGTCATATAGAACTCATACAAGAGACAGGCAACAGATACAGAGTAACCCAGGTACAATGCCCTCATCATTGTTATTGCTCACGGTTCCCGCTGTCGATCGCCAATGGTGCCAAAAAACAAATATTAGCGCTAAATTTTGTGAATTGGTGAAAATATTTGACGCAACGTTTTTTTGGCACATGTTTTGTCAAATACATGACATCAACTATATATTTGTAAAGTATATGGCTCTTATTTGGATCCAAGTTTTTTTAATTAGCTCCAGTGTTTTTCAATTGGCGACTGAAGTGGAACAGACAAGCATTTAGACAGAGGGAACCCTGTATTACATGTAGGTTCTCTAGTATGTTTGCTTGTGGGGCCAGTGTAAATCATTGTATCATACCTGGGTATATAGCTTAGTACAGAAGAACTGAATATGTTGCATGAATTAGAAGCCTGTTGGGGTTTTATGAATGCTTTACATGTATGTATTACAAATCCTTTGGGGTCGTATCAATGCTTTACATGTATTACATACCCGTTTGAGGTTCTATGAATGCTTTACATGTATTACATACCCGTTGAGGTTCTATGAATGCTTTACATGTATTACAAACCCTTTGAGGTTCTATGAATGCTTTACATATATTACATACCCTTTGAGGTTCTATGAATGCGAGCCAATCAGATGGTGTCGTCGGTAACAGCCCCATGGTCTGACATTTATAAACAGCCAATGCAAGACATACAATGTTTCCAAACATGTACACAAACTTTTGTAACACCGCCTGTGAACCTTCAATCATCTTGAAAGCAGCTGAAAAATAATGATTCATCATCATCATCACCAAATCTAACTTGCATCATCTCTATGATTCATCATCATCATTATCATCAAATCTAACTCGCATCATCTCTATGATTCATCATCATCATCAAATCTAACTCGCATCATCTCTATGATTCATCATCATCATCATCATCATCAAATCTAACTCGCATCATCTCTATGATTCATCATCATCATGAAAACTATGAAAGCATCAGCAGTGAATACTCAACATCAATTGATTAAATTATCAATTAGATTAAATCACCACTGTGAAACCATGATCATTACATCATCATCATTAAATCATCAATATTGATTATTGAATCATAACTACGGGAAGATTAATCATCATCAAGACATTATGAAATTACATATAGAGAATAGCAGTCAGAGAGTTGCCACACTCTGGGCTGGCTGCCATGACCACATGCACTTCCTCTTGGACAAACCTTCTATATATCAAAATTCAATCACAACTTTTTGTGTTATTCTGCTAACAGACAGACAGACAGACAGACAGACAGACAGACAGACAGACAGACAGACAGACAGACAGACAGACAGACAGACAGACAGACAGACAGACAGACAGACAGACAGACAGACAGACAGACAGACAGACAGACAGACAGACAGACAGACACAGACAGACACAGACAGACAGACAGACAGACAGACAGACAGACAGACAGACAGACAGACAGACAGACAGACAGACAGACATACAGACAGACAGACAGACACAGTCATTACTATGGCGTGGGTTAATCATTGGTATAACTATCATTAACAAAATCAGCATTACACATGGACATGTATTATCGTATCATAACTTTCAAGATAAAATTCACACCAATGCATGTCCACAGACGGATCTGTAGTCCAGTGGTAAAACGCTGGACTGGTAATCCAGGGATCGCAGGTTCGATCCCCCGTCTGACCCTAATAAAATTAACAGTCTTTCAGATGGGACGTTAAACCGATGTCTTGTGTCGGTGCTTTACATCGTGCACGTAAAAGAACCAGAGGAGACTCTGGAATGGGTCTCTGTCTGTATCATTGCACTACCCTCCAAAATCTAAAATTACTAATCTCTTCAGGAGGCGTCGCTCATATGGGCAACCGGTAGCGACGATAAATAAACGTAAAACACACACACCAATGCATGTCCACAGTTTGCTGTAAACATCTATAGATTAAACAGGAAGTGAACCTACTGTTTGAAGCTGCCATGAGTGCCTGTATAGGTCTGAAAAACATCATCCCAACCATCATGATAGGGAATATGGAGATTGTGTTTCCCGCCATCCACATGATGAAGAAATTCATTGGAATCTGTTTCAGGGGGGCCAGGGCTACATCCCACGATTTCTGAAATAAGAACGATTTAGCTGCATAATAAAATTAGTGGACAGGTCCTAGAGGCTAGACATGGCGAAACAGTAAACATGTTCATTTATTTTTTGTCAAATTGTACTACATGTACACAGTTCATTCAATATTAGAATTGTTGGGAGAAGTGAGAAAGTGTGCTAGTGCGTCCTTAAATGGTATTGGGTAGTAAATGTCTACACACGGATCTGTAGTCCAGTGGTAACACGCTGGACTGGTAATCCAGGGATCGCAGGTTCAATCCCCCCGTCTGACCCTAATAAAATTAACAGTCTTTCAGATGGGACGTTAAACCGAGGTCTCGTGTCGGTGCTTTACACTGTGCACGTAAGTAAAAGAACCAGAGGAGACTCTGGAATGGGTCTCTGTCTGTATCATTGCACTATCCTCCAAAATTACTAATCTCTTCAGGAGGCGTCGCTCATATGGGCAACCGGTAGCGACGATAAATAAACGTAAAACACACATGTCTACACAATAGACCATTAAATACAACATTTGAAATGGCCATTGTAGGTAGCTTACTGGACAAATTTTGGTATGAAAAATGTAAAAAACAACAACATTATTAAACATTTTTTTTAGGGAGAAGTGGGATCACAGGGGGGCGAAGTCAAACTCCCTAGGGCGACTATTACATCCATGTCACCCTCTAGATTGAGCCCTGATGTAGTTCTAGAGTGACACTGTATCACATGCAATGAAAATATGATAACATATTTAATATTTTAAAAAGGAAATATGAAAATTATTTATTAAACAGATTTATTATTCATTGAAATCAGCATGTTTCTTTCAAATGTAGAATGAACAAAATCAACAGAAGCAAACGATGATCCTTAAAATGAGAGGATGAAATTGGATGTATTCTGTGTACAAGCCCCACTGGAGCCAGTACGATTGTGCCATGCAAGGCATTTAAATTCCACATTGCCTCCTCTCTCCATCTTGGCGATGGATTCCACCAGGAATGAGGTCTTGAGAGTTATTAATATAAGTTGTAAGAACTTGTTTTGCAATCAAGCTAAAATACATTTGTATAAACTAGTATTCTGTGTAATTCTCTCATGATGCTTAATACTGTACATGTGAAATTATTGAAGTTTGCTAAAAATTGATGTCATTAGTTTCAGACTGTCGACGAATTCTTGTGAAACAAGAACAAAACTTGCTATTAGCTACAAGTTGTCTCACCTTAACAATTAACTGTGAATCAGCTTCTTTCCTGTCCACTTCTTTCACATTGACATTATCACCATATCCACACGGCCGTGCCAATGTGCCCTGAGAAGCCAAGGCCACTTGTTTATCTCCCTTTCCCCTGAAACAGATATACATGTACTAGGATATTATATAACAACTGTTGAACCTGAGAAGCCAAGACTACGTGTTTATCTCCCTTTCCCCTGAAACAGATATACATGTACTAGGATATTATATAACAACTGTTGAACCTGAGAAGCCAAGACTACGTGTTTATCTCCCTTTCCCATGAAACAGATGTACTAGGATATTATATAACAACTGTTGAACCTGAGATGCCAAGACTACATGTTTATCTCCCTTTCCCCTGAAACAGATGTACTAGGATATTATATAACAACTGTTGAACCTGAGAAGCCAAGACTACGTGTTTATCTCCCTTTCCCCTGAAACAGATATACATGTACTAGGATAATATAACAACTACTGAAATCATCACTCATACCATAACATGCCTATTAACCCTTTCAACACCACAGACCTCTAAATCGGCTTACAAAAAAGTGTAGATTTAGATGACATCAGGATCTGCACTTTTTGCCAGTAATATTACTATTTTTAGACAAAAATGACCCATTTTCATAAATGAACTGGTCCAAATGTAATTTTCTTATTAATTTATTGGTCTAAAAATATCATGGACCAGTCCATGTCAGTTACTTGGTGTTGAATGGGTTAATTTATTTATTTGACAATTATTTACATTATAGACTATAGAAATAGCTGATACTCAAACTTCACAAATCAGTGCATTTTTTTAATGATTTGAAATAGAATAATGTCAACCAGATAATCATATCTCAAAAACGAGTCCAGTTTCTTTAATAAATGAGAGAGAAACCATGTTGTAACAAATATCATAAGTCAACAAAGTACCCTCGGCATATGGACGGATCCAGCTTTAAATCAGCATTTCTCAAGCCAAAATTTTACCATCGACCCATGGCCAAGATTGACTTATAGCCGGGTATTTACAGTATCTAATCCCAGTCAAAAACCCAATACTGTGCCAACTATAAATACAGATGCTGAACCTGAGAAGCCAAGTTTCAGGGAAAAGGGAGATAAACACGTAGTCTTGGCTTCTCAGGAAGTCGTGATAGCGCAGTGGATGCGGGTTCGCTTCAGGTGCGAAAGGTCCGGAGTTCGAGCCCCACTGGAGCCGTTACGATTGTGCCCTTAGGCAAGGCATTTAAATTCCACGTTGCCTCTCTCTCCCTCGTGGCGATGGATTCCATCAGGAATGAGGTCTCGAGAGTGATTTATATAAGTTGAAATAACTTGTTTCGCAATCGAGCTAAAATAAATTTGTATAAACTAACTATAAATACAGCAGAGTCCCAGTTTGCAGACTTGTTGGCAGTCTGGACACATACCCTTTCTAAACTTTAAACTGTCTGTTTTTAACTGTAGCTTTATAGATCCTTTTATTTTCTTAACTTGCATATAACATTTTAGATCAACTCACTATTCTAGACTGCGCCTGCCAGTTATTATCGTTACTGATTGTTTGGCAGTATAAAGTTGAACAGCTGAAAACACGACAGGGCGTGCCATAACTGCCATTACATTCCCAGTCAGTCAAAAGTACAACTGAGGTATCAAGGATTCCACTCAAATATGTTTTTAATCTATGTATGGTGTCCATGGTTCAATGGTAGAGCGTTGGATTTGGGATCTAACGGTCCCATGTTCGATACTCAGTCAGGCTAGGTATGTAGTGTCATTGAGCAAGGCTCTTCATGTGCATGCATATATTATATGATATATCCTGGGTATACCGGTAACCGGTGACATAAGCAATAGCCTGTGTATTTTTGTTCCAAAACGAGGCTGTGCAAATAATGTTCACTCTCAATTAAGCATAATCATATTTATTTTATTGTATGCAATATTAGTTAGTAGGAAATAAATCATAATTAAATCAAAAACAAAGTGAAAGCAACAGCACATGCCTCCATCTTTTATTTACGCGGTGATACCAATAACCGGTGACGATGTAAATTTCACCTCACAAGTTTATACCAGTAGCAATAAATGCCATATAAGGCAATCACGTGATGTCACATGAGTAGCGGGCACCTTACAAATGTCAAATGCAGCCGATAGATAACAAATCCATTGAAATTCACCTAAATATTGACAACATGAACACAAACTTACGAGTGTAAGAGGAAAAAACAAGTTTTGAATAAATTACGGTAAATTTACCCGTAGAAATGACATTTCAGCTAGTTTTTGCTATGGACAGTTGCAGAAAGCTGACGGAAATTGTCAATAGTATGCACAAAATGAACATGTGCGCTTCATTTGGATTTATTCTAATATCACCGCTTATTAGTATTCACCGATATTACGGTCATTGGGGATAATATTGCTTAGTACTATCGCTTAGGTCGGCTAAGCCTGCCCAGGAAAACATGTCTTAGGTCCACTGCAAGGGGTTTAACATTAATGGAACATAGATACTGTACATACGTATAGGTTAACACCGGTATACCTTGATATATTGCTAATAACTGCTTACTGCGTCAATTTATAAAAATTGTATCCGAAATATATGACACTTTACAATATTGAGAAACTACTACATTTCCTACCTTCACAAACAATATGATTTGTTCAAATAGCTTAATATTATAATGGAATGGTGTGTGACATATAATTTGTTATTATGTGCTAACCTGTTCGCCCCTGTAAAATCGATTGTCCATTTGTGAAACTTCCGGCTCCTGGATGCCATGTTGTGAAATGGTAAAAATGACCTCATTCAAACTATCCTACCTAGGTTAAAGACCACTAATTTATATTGCAATTATATGTCAAACCCTTTGCGGTAACCTAGACGTGTTTTTTTTCTGGGAATGCTTATCTATTCTAAGCAGTTAGCCAGTACGACGGACATACATACGTGACGTGACTCCTCAATTCCGAATATCATTGCCGCATCCACGGTGGACTTCCTTATTTGGAACAATAATCTAAAATGTGGGTGGTTATTTCAAAACGCCTTCAGTGTAGCATTCTCCAGTTGATGCCTGAACATATACTAAATGTAGACAGGACATGTTTCTCGAACGCATGTTTACACGTGAAAGTGAAAGTGACTTAATATAATGAATAATGATATTGCAAAATTGAATAGCTTGCTCAAATGGCATAATTCCCGTTCCAGTCTCATGAAGAACTATGTATAAGTCGTTAGTTCTGGCAAAATGATGCTTTGAATGTAAACTGTGACATATGTTGTATGCATTAAATTGCCGACCCCCATTTGTAATAATAGAGATATGGACCCCTTAATTACCTTTGTGTCTCTCCGATAGAGACTGGAATTGGGTACAACATGCTTTCATATTGTAACGTGTCGTGTGTGTTTGGTTGGTTTCTTCTTCTTGGTGATTCACTCCCTCATAAGTGAATGTCCAAAGACAAATATACTACAGTGCTTGTTTAAGATGTTGTACATAGAATGAATGCTTTAGATCATGGTTGGGAGGGCAGAAACAGGGATGAGTGCTTTAAAGCCATCAACTGTTATTGCTTCATGTGCGGCAAGTGGTAACAAGTTCCATTGGATGACGGTTCTTGGATAAAAAGAGAATTTGTATGAATCTTTGTTGACAGGGATGTGTTTATAACAATATGGGTTTGTGTGTCTGGTTATGTTGTCTACGGGTATCAAAAGGTTTATGGGAATGTTTACAGCTACTATTTAGTGTATTATTTTATAGAAGAGAATCAATCTGTATCTAACTCTGCGTGTCTCAAGTGTTGGCCAGTTTAGGTTGTCGATCATTTCGGAGACTGAACTAGTATTATGGTATCGGTTGGTAACGAATCTGGCAGCACGTCGCTGTACCTTCTCAATTTGGTGTTTTTGTGTTTTAGAATGTGGGTCCCAGATGGTACTGGAGAATTCTAGCTTGGGTCTTACTAGTGCTTTGTATGCATGGTCTTTTGCTTTAGGTGATGTGAATTTTAGGTTGCGTTTCAAGAATCCTAGTGATTGGTTTGCTTTATTGGTTATCGAGTTAATATGTTTGTCCCATTTTAGATTGCTTTGCAAGGTTAGGCCTAAATATTTTGCATCATTTACTTTTTGAAGGGGATGGTTATGGAGTTTATATGTAAAGAGAAATGGTTTGCGTTTTTGTGTGATGCTGAGTAGGTTACATTTATCTGGGTGAAAGTTCATGAGCCAATCTTGCTCCCATCTACCAGCTGAATCAATATCTTCTTGGAGTAATGTGGTGTCATTTTGTGTTTTAATTTCTTTATAAATGATGCTGTCATCAGCGAAGAGACGAAGGGTACTATGTTGGATATATTCGGATAGATCATTAATGTAGATGAGGAATAGGATTGGGCCCAGAACTGTGCCTTGGGGTAGACCCGATGTAACAGGGGCCGTGTCTGACATTTCACCCTCCAAGACAACAGTCTGGGTCCTATCTGATAGAAAGTCGTTAATCCAGTTAAAAGCGTTACAATTTATGCCATAGTATTCTAGTTTATAAAGAAGATGCTTGTGTGGAACTTTGTCAAATGCTTTGGCAAAGTCCATGATAATGATGTCTGTTTGAATGTTATCGTCATTTGATTTTGTAATAGATTGAAGGAGGGATGTCAGTTGAGTTTCGCAGGAGCGGGATGTACGAAAGCCGTGTTGAAGGTCATAGAGTATGTTATTAGATTCTAGATGGTTCATGATATTGCTTGATATTATATGTTCTAATAGTTTGCAACAGATGCATGTAAGGGATATTGGTCTATAATTGATAGCATCATGTTTGTCACCTTTTTTAAAGACTGGGCACACATTTGCATGTTTCCAGTCGATGGGTATAGTACCAGAAGACAGGGATTTTGAGAAGATGATAGTGAGGATAGGTGATATGTGTTCTCTACATTCTTTTAGTATTCTAGCATTGATGTTGTCTGGTCCTGAGGCTTTGTGTGGTTTAAGATTTGTGAGTAGTTTAGTTATTCCATTTTGAGTGATTTTGATGTTTTTCATTTGTGGATGTGAGCTTGGCCCTTTGTTAGGTATAGGTTCATCTGTGACTGGCGTAAATGCTGTTTGAAATTGGTCATTAATGATGTTTGCTTTTGTTTTTGGAATCTGACTCTAGGCGTCCATTCTTTCTGATTGGTGCAATATTTTTGTTTTCTGTTCTTTGCGTTTTGATGTAGGAAAAGAGTTTTTTGGGAGTTTTAGAGAAGTTTGGATTGTCCTGTTCAGGGAGAGGAATGTCATAAATCATATTTTCAATGTATTGCCAGTAAGCTTGCCTCTGTTCTTTTTGGATTTCTTGTTTCATTTGTCTTAGGCTATCATTTTTGTGGTGGTGCTTTTGCTTGCTTCTAAGTAGTTTCTTTTTATATTTATTCATTTTCTTTCTTAGCATATTTGATACCCAGGGAAGTTTGTTGTTGTGTTTGATTGATTTAGTTGGTATATTCTTATTTATTGATTTTTGGAGATTGTCTTTAAGGGTGTTCCATAGTTCGTTTACAGTTTTATTGTCTTTGTTGTCTTTAATTTCTATATGTATCTTTGTGAGGTCTTCATTTATTTGGTGCCAATCTGCTTTAGAATACTTGAGAATAGTTCTAGGTTGTGATTTACAATTTCGAAGGGAGGTGTTACATTCAATGAATATGCCGTCATGATCGGACATGCCAATAGGTGGGATTGTTTCTAGATTATCAATGATTGATGGATGGCTTGTGATGATCAGGTCAAGGATTTTGTCATTACGTGTAGGTGTTTTGACTACTTGTTTCATAGAGCGGTCGGCGATGATATCTAGAAGTTCTTGACTATGATTTATATTGGGTTTGCCTGTAATTACGCTTGATGTATTCCAGTCGATATGACCAAGGTTAAAGTCTCCTCCAACAATTACAATTGATTTGGAGTTAGGGTTAATTCTTTCAAGTGATTCATTAAGTTTTGACAGGGAGGTGGCGTCATTCGGTTGTGGTCGATAAAATGAACTGATTAATAATATTCTGGAGTTATAAAGTGTGAGTTCAACCCAAACGATTTCGCATTCTGTTTGTAATTCTTTAACTTCTATATGTTTAAAGTGCACAAAACAGGACAACCTAAGTACAAACGCATCAAATTATAAACAGAGCATGTAACGGCTCCAATGACACTAACTAAGGGGGTGATATGTCAAATTCATATTTCACGACGTCCAATCATATAGATACACGAGGAGTAGACAACATATGGATCCAATTGATCATCCATACGCCTCAGAAAACTTGCTGAGGAACTCAATAATTATTACTGGGGTGTTAAACGCGAGTCTCTATGGACAAGTTGTTCGACTCGATAGGTTGGGGGAGTGTGTGGTATAGCGACACTGTGATACAATTCAGGGGAGTAAGGCTGAATAGATAGTCACTTAATCTAGAAAAGCGGAAAAACAGTACACTCCCTGTTCGGTGTCCATAGGAATATCACTATACCTCTCTAACAATAACTTTTCTAACTAAAATTTAATGACTACCTTGTCACATTAACAATAAATCAAATGACCTGTTTCTGTACATGACCTCTAATATAAGAGAGAGATCCGGAATACTCTCCCATAAAGGAAGTCAAGCAAATAACATTTCATTTTCACAACAGTGTGCAACTTCTCTCCGTTATGCAGTCACGTATGTAAAGCTTTTCTCCAGTGCGTGAACACACATATATATGACATTTCTTCAGTATGAATAATTATTAAGTACATAAAGTGCATGACCGTTACATGCATTTAACAGGGTTTAGTGCATAGGTTAACATAAACCAGTTCTTGCAAAATAAAAGAAAATCATTACTTATCATTGCGAATCATTAAGACCAGTTCGATAATATAATGAGCCGTACTTACTGGCACCACAACATGTCGTTTTTGACCACATGAACTTACCTGTAGTGTATGGATATATTCCCTTTTCCATCGGGTCCAGAAAACATCTGAGAGGTGTTTCACGCATTTAATCATATTTTATTGCTTATTTATATACAATTACAAATATAAACATGGTAAATATATAAGCAAACTGATACAACTGCAATGCTATGCTTATACGTGCACAGTGCACGAATAAAACCTAGAAGCAAATGGGTTGGGCAACAAGTTTTATCAACATTAACGAGTGCCCTCCCCAATAAACCAGATTAATGTTAACAAAATGACCGTAGCGATGTGTACTGTAATAACTATATTATTTGAGATGAAAATAAATGATCAGGATTAGAAAGGACAAGAAAAGAAAATAGAAAAAAAATGTCTTTCATATCAATTTCACCAACGGCTTGTTCATCCAAGTCCGTTTTCTAGTAAGCAATGTTACAGCGGAAAGTATGTCTGCTACTTCAAGGTCAAAAGAGATTGTAATTAATGGGTTCATTATAGCACAAACTTCAGCCATACTGGTTGTAATAACCTCCCCTGTAAGGTTTTTGGCATCCATCCATCAACATGGATTCTAAGATGCGTCTGACAATGCCTATCATCAGCTCCCAAACGCTGCCCATGTGCGATCTATGCGTGGAATTAAAGGTCCAAATGGTTCAGCTATTGTACAGAATATCATGTGCAGGACAGTCTTCGACATTCACAGCATCTATCTTAAGGGATTTGGTGGCACCGACACAATTAGTACCCAGATTACGAGTACCCGGAATTCTTTGACATTACCTCTAAGACAGACAATACGTCGAACTGCATTAACACGTGCCGATGAAGAGAGATATTCTACAACCTCAATGTGGATGGCTCTGATGACAAGGCAAGTGAACAAAATAGCCCATCGCTTGCTATTTGCTGTTCCGCCCCTTGTACGTCTTGTAACAACTGAAGAGGGACCAAAGGTATCAACTCCGACATATGTGAAAGGTGGCGCTGGTTCGAATTAATCTGCCGGAAGTTTGGCTATCTTCTGGTGTTTTTAAAGTCTGCCTCGCAACTTTTACACATTTGAAGATAACAGATTAACAGATGAAACGAGACGTGTTCCATTAGTTACACAATATCCAATTGACCTAACAACTCCTTCAGTAAAATGCCTTCCTTGATGGTGTACATATCTGTGGTAGTGTCGTACCAGTAGAGTAGCAATATGGTGCTTTCCAGGTATGATGATTGGTTTCTGCTAATGTCAACGTACCTTTACTGAGCCGACCGCCAACTCGGAGAAGTCCATACTCGTCAATAGTAAAGTTATTTATTTTAACTATAAACACACACCAATGTAAGAGACAAAAATAGGTTACATACACGTTTTGTTGCAAACGTGCAATGCTAATAAAATACAGTCAATAGTGAAGTGTGTTTTATTTATTTATTTCAACAATAAACAAACATAACGGGAAAGAGACAAAAAAATAACAAAAATAAGAGTCGTTGATTATAATCGATTCCTCATGTTCACGATCGATTATTGCCGATGTCCACGTCGGCGAACGTTTGTCGGCGACTTAACGATAATCAGTTTATCACCTTTAGTTGATACAAATGTATGTATTAACTCGATTGCAAAACAAGTTATTGTGACTTATATTAATCACTCTCGAGACCTCATTCCTGATGGAATCCATCGCCACGAGGGGGAGAGAAAACGCACGTGGAATCGTAACGGCTCCACGGTATATCACTAATTAACATAACCGTCAATTTTAATCAGTGTTTTTAGGAACAATCAACTGCCCCTATTTTTCCTGTTGTAAAATATATGGTTATCAGTCACGTTGCCAATCCTGTTTGATGTGGACATCCCAGATGGGGTTGGTGCAGTTTAGTGAGCTATGCCAAGTATAGGCCTTTTTGTCACTGGCCTACTACTAGCTATAAGTAGCCTACATAACAACGTTGAAAATACAATACAGAGTGATGGGTAGGTGGAGGGAGGGAGGGAGATACAAGTTTAGATAGTGCACGATACAGAATATGCTCAAATTCCAGAAACATGCCTGGTTCTGTTACCTGCCCGATGTATAGCACATTATTATGCACATATACATTATACCTTTGTTTGTTTGTTTGTCCTATCTGAAAGACTGTTAATAGTATTAGGGTCTGGCGGGGGATCGTACCTGCGATCCATAGGTTCGCAGCCAAACGTGTTAACCACTGGACTACTGATCCGTCTATTGTTAATTGGTATTGTTAAACACATTATTATCCGTGTTAAATACTTGAAAAGATGAAAAGATCTGTGTGTCAATCAAGCATTTCCTTGGCATGCGGCCCCGAGCATGCAGCTGATTGTACGGATGGTCAGTAGTCCAGTGGTTAACATGTTGGACTGCGAATCGAGGGATTGCAAGTTCGAGCCCCCATCTGACAATAATAATATTAGCAGTCTTTCAGATGGGACTTTAAACCGAGGTCTCCAGTCGGTGCTTTACACCGTGCACGTAAACGAACTAGAGAATACTATGGAATAGATCTCTTTCTGTATCGTTGCACGATCCTCCAAAATTTAAAATGACTAATCTCTTCAGGAGGCGTCGCTCATATGGGACAACCGGTAGTAACGATAAGTACACGTAAGAACACACGCGGCTGATTGCGTTCGCGGCAACACTGTTAATTGAAGTAGTAATTGAATTTGTGGGACAAGTGATATTGTTCGATAATTACAGTTATCCGTGTTCCAATTACTGAAGGTAGAACAATAATTATGCATTATATATAGATTATTGATTAACGAAATTCGACAGTACGTATTCCTGTACATAGAGGAACGAGTTTGTCCATTTTGTAACATTTTCGAAAATGAATAATTATATCACAATTTCGCTTTCTTGAAAACATCTTCTAAATGTAAAAAGGTTTAATAATTATGCAGACACAGTACTAAATAACCAATGATGGTCAGAAATAAACTGAACAGAGAAATATTCGTAATGTTTATGACTGGCGTCCGTGGTCCAATGGTAGAGCGTCGGATTTGGAATTGAACGGTCCGTGTTCGATACTCAGTCAGGCCACGTATTTAGTGTTATTGAGCAAGGCGTCACACACATTGCTTAATACTGGTTAACCGCTATGGTCGGCTAATCATGCCCAGGAAAACACGTCTAGGTCCCCGCAAGGGGTTTGACATTAATGAAACATACATGTATACATACTGGAACAACCTACATCTGGACTCGTACTCATTCTAAGGTTCATACTGTCATCTGCTTTTAACAAATAGCGTTGTTATATCTAATCCTTTTTGCCGTGCATATAACACGTTAGATTAACTGACTGTTCTAGACTGCGACGGATCTGTAGTCCAGTGGTTAAATACGCTGGACTGGTATTCCAGGGATCGCAGGTTCGACCCCCGTCTGACCCTAATAAAATTAAGTCTTTCAGATGGGACGTTAAACCGAGGTATCGTGTCGGTGCTGTACACCGTGCACGTAAAAGAACCAGAGGAGATTCTAGAATGCGTCTCTGTCTATATCATTGCACTATCCTCCAACAATCTAAAATGACTAATCTCTTCAGGAGACGTCGCTCATATGGGTAGCCGTTAGCGACGATACATAAACGTACACACGTAAAACACACACGTCTGCCAATCATAATCGTGATTGATTGCTCGGCAGTAACAGGTTGAAGTTATTGATGAAAACAACTTTCGTTTTGTTGTTGTTGTTGTTTATTTTAAGACATGTTTTGAAGTCTAAATATTGATTGAACCGATGGAACTACCATTTTACAATTAAGAAATGCAATGTTTAACCTAATGTCAAGTTTAAACAAACGTTTTTAAGACTGTTGTATGTGTCATATCCAGGAGAATAGAGAAGTGCGTGATTTTCAGGTAGATGTATGTAAAATATTCACGCGTTCTCTGTGCAGTTAAAATAAACGCTAATTACTAGCCTTATTAATCTTTTTACCTCCCTTGAGTACTCTTAAACAGCTAATTTAATACTGCACTGTTTAGTTTAGTTATCAAGGTAAGCAATTTAACTAAATCAACGGAATTAATTAGCATTCATATAGTTGATTGATTTCCATTGCTATATAATGATCTCTTCGTTAAAAAGAATGCAAAATATTCAACCGGTGACTAATGGAAATGAAAAATGAACTATTAAATGCTGCGCATGCGCCCTGAATTTTTGTGGCGGTGAATTGTAATTTGATAAAATATGGGTAAGTTTTTGGTGATTTATGGCATGAGTATCAGCTGTTTATCATTATTTGATTGACGGTTTAATAAAGTGTTCTGCAATGAATTGTTTAAATTTCGTTGTAAGTCAGAACTGCCGTTTAAACCACAGATTTAGGCGTCATAGTTTTATTGATTTTATGTTTTTTTTTATTTGTTCTGTTATTGTTAACTAATATTTTCCTGATAGATCTACATATATCTAAAGGAGATTTCAGTGTAATACAGTATGAATAAATTCCATTTCACCAAATGAAGATTGTACAACATTGTAAGAAATATCCATGACCTGTTTATTTTAGACTTGGAACAACATGTTTTTGTGACTTTGTCAGTCAGTCAGCATGTTGGGCAATGCCAATGGTGATTAAATGTTAAAGAACTACAGTACACTACAGTTAAAGTCATTAATGTCACATGAGTTGTACATGTACAGTGGCCAATTGCAGTGGCCAGTTGCTAAGTTATTTCTGATTTTGTATGGGTATATCAGTCTTCACGAAACTTTGCCAGAGTTTGTCTGACACCGGTCAGACAAATGATTAAAATGCACTTTCAATATATTTTGTCTGACCGAAGGATTTTTTGTCTAACATGTCAAGCGGTCCTACGGATTTCGGGAAGACTGGTATATGACTCATGATTGTATGCATACCGGTATATTATGCGTCGATATTAGTGTTTACTTCAGGGACTTAATCATTTGCGTTGCATTGCTTAAGTTTCCCAATTTACATTTGCGTTGCATTGCTTAAGTTTCCCAATTTAGTTTTAAATACTGAATCTGAGAGAGTTAGTAGCTTTTGAGGAGATGTTGTTTATATGGTTAACAGGTATTTAGTAGCATCGGTTGTTTATTAGAACCATGATGTGGAGTGCATAAGGGAAAATGACTGGTTTTCTTTTGCGAGTAATTCCTAACACTTTTCAAGATTGAACTCCATGGACCAGTCTCGTTTCCACTGTTCAGTCTGTTCTAGAGCATTCAGGTCGCTTTGTAGGATTTGTGCGTCGAAAGAGGATTTTACTGTTAAGATTCACTATGTAGTCATCTGTGGTCATCTGCAAACAGTCTTGCATTACTTTTGATCGAGTTTGGCAGGTGATAATAATTAATATAGGCTAGGAAGAGGCAAGGTCCTAAAACAGAGCCTTGCGGGACCCCATATATAACAGGAATGACCTATATGAATGACTTTATCCACCGTGATGCCAGGGGTTCGATGGTATAATAGTACTGGTTAACCACTTAGGTCGGCGATACCTGCTGAGGAAAACTTGTCTAGGTCCCCGCAAAGGGTTTGATATTAGTGGAAACATACATACATATTATGTCTGACAGTCTCTATAACATAGTTTTTTTAACGTGCCATAGTTTTTTTAACGTGCCATGGCTGATCCGAATCAACCCTCAACATGCTCAAGTGTGCAATCCGTAATTTATTTATTCAGCTCGTAGCAATGTAAATCTCACATATCGTGGTCAATAAAGAAGTTAACTGCACTTGCTGTATATTAGTATTTTCTTAGGTATTAGCTTCATCATGTGACCTTGATGCTCAATTCAGCTATTGCAACATCACCTGTTTACACGAGGAACTCGAGACTTCAGGGCACCTATGCATGGCATACCTCCATGGCCGACATTGTGACATTTGTAATACTTGATAATTGTATTTAACCCAAGCATTTAGTGACAAGAATTTAGATGTATACAACCTGGCGACCAAAAGTAATGACTGGTCGAGAAATGAAAAATGATTATGAAATGGTTAGCAACAAGAAAGCTCTACAAAACAAATCGCTGAGTGTATGGCTGTTTGTAAACATTGTCACACAGAAGATAAAAGAAGAACTCATTCTGAGATAAAGTTTGGCTGTGAGGACAGTATCTTGTTATTTAAGAAATGAATCGCGATTTAGTTCATACCCCAATGCAAACTATTAACTCATGATTCATGATATATACATGTATTTACATTAATTATTCTTTTCAATGAGACAAAGAAAACAATATTACACTATCCAATTAAAAGGTATTTAGTACAAATTTGCAATTCACCGTGTGGCGGGGATCTGGTAATTTGATCATCCTTGGAACAGCATAAACTGTAAAAGGAGAGGACAATCATAAGCTATACAGCTTTCTGTCCAATTCCTTATATCAGTTGTTGTAAATAATCATGTATTGACAGAAAATAAATATGTTTAAACTAACTATATATTTACATTGCTATTGCATTTTCCTTC
Source organism: Archivesica marissinica (assembly GCA_014843695.1). NCBI lineage: Eukaryota > Metazoa > Mollusca > Bivalvia > Venerida > Vesicomyidae > Archivesica > Archivesica marissinica. Next base: position 16,180,352 of record CM026395.1, on the reverse strand, counting down.
GATGAACATAATTATGTGCCTCGTTTGTATACAATTTCGTATGAAGGTTCCCAACTAATGATATGCAGCTGACATGCACACTCGAAGTAACGGTTAGACAGCCTTCTTCACGTGTTTTACAGTTTATGCTGTTTAAAATATATAGTTGATGAATGTTTCTTGTGTATTAACCCTTTCCTTCATAGAGATTTAGGTTAATATACTATACACTGTACCAGGTATGGTTAATTTACAGGTCAAAGCACAGGTACAGTAAGTCTTACGTTATTTAAGAGGGCAACATTTAAGATTCTCTCAGCTAAATGTGTTACCCTCTCAAGTAAAAAAAAAATCTACTTTGAATGTATATGTCTTGTTCCCCTTTCCTACTCTACTAGCACGTCATATTCCATAACATATTATCTGTAGTTTCTCTACTGTTCAGTTTTAACATTACTATATTTTTTCAATGTTTTCACTTATAGTCCTATCTTTTGATTGCATTTGATTAGTATGTATGTTGAGGGCAGGGCCTCATGGTAGATGAACCTTTAACATTTAAACATTAATTAATAATGTTTCTAGTCAAAGACTGAAATTATAGTATGATATGTTCTGTTCACAATTGATTAATAGTTCTGTATTCATATATTATTTTAACCCATTCAACCCCAAGTAACTGACATGGACTGGTCCATGATATTCTTAGACCAATAAATGAATAAGAAAATTACATTCGGACCAGTTCATTTATCAAGATGGGTAATTTTGTCTAAAATTAATAATTATTACTGGCAAAAAAGTGCAGATCCTGATGAGACGGCTCGTTATGAGCCGGCTCATCTGGATCTACACTTTTTCATAAGCCTATTTAGAGGCCTGTGGGGTTGAAAGGGTTAATGGAGAAATATGCTGTTGAATGTACAGTGGTGTACATTGCTATTGTATCACTGTATACCAGGGCCTGCACTAAGAAAATAATTCAGGAAGTCTGGACTTCCAGCCATGACAATTTGGAAGTCCCAGGCAAAATGTTTGGAAGTCCCATCCACCAGATCATTTTACGTTTTAAACAAGCATGCGAAATCGCATTGGTCGTGTAACATGTACATGCTAGCAACTTAATTTCAAACATTTGTTTACCACCTCAACATTCCATGCCATTCAATTAATGAACTTGGATAATATATTTATAATAAAATACATATACTTTCAACATTCTTTATTGTTTCTTGCCATACTTCTTGGTTTTTAATATATACATAAATGTGGATACATTTTATCGACCAGTCAATGTCTCTATGTAGCACACATGAGCATGTTCACTTCTTCGGTTGGTATAGTCTCGCCAGACGCCGTCTCTTCTCACGCCTCCAATGACCGATGGCCAGCTCGTACGGGAATGAGTCCATGCCAGGTCCCTTGGCGATCCGCATCAGTGTTTCCAAGTTCTCCGGGCTCAGAGAGGTTCGCGACTTCACCTTAATTCGGTTCTGGAGACTAAATCCACGTTCACAGGCTACACTTGTCACAGGAACACACAGTCCAATTGCGCATATTTGTGAGGTCAGTGGATACTCAGATTTGTGACGCGTAATAAGCAGCTTCGAGAAATCCTGAAAACTCATGTTTTTGTATGACCCGGTCATGAGGGCCTTCACTCCGCAGTACTCTATCTGTAGTTTCTTGCTGTCTACCTGATATTTGTCACTGAGAGTTTTTAACTTGTCATTCGTGACAACTTCCTCATCCAATGACGCAGCTTTAGGTTCGTACACGCTGAAGGCTTCCAACACAGGACTAGACTCGGTTGATAGTCTTTCGTCGACGTGATGTACCACAGTCTCAATGTAACTAACCCGAAGTGCTTCAACCTGTGTTTTCTCATTGGCGTGGGTGAGCTGGATCCCCTTGTAATATATCTTTGACCCAGTCGTCGTCACAGCCTCTTTGAATGTTTCTGTGCATTCCCCATCCACCGTTTTCAGTCCATTCAACCGGCCTAGTGTACTCTCCTTCATTGGCGTAAACTGACTAAGATCTAAACTGTCCGACTGTAGTTGCCGACACAATACACCAATCACTCCCAGGACATCTGACAACACAGCAGTGAATGCTGGAAACTTGTAATGCAACATCTCCTTCAATAGTCCATTTGCGACGTTGTCCCCAACAGTGTTTTTCCCATCATTGCTCTCCAGATAAGTGACTATGGATCCATAGCACATGTGCACAGTCTTCACTGCACCTTCCATTGCCAGCCACCGGATGCTGATGGGATCTTTGACTTTCAACTGCGGCTCATCCATTACTGCCTGTAGGGCTTCAAGTTTATGTGATCTGATCCCAGAGCCAGTTACGTGCACATACAAGTTTTTTAGTGTTTCCCGATACTTTTTCAAGTAAGGAATGTCCTTTGCAGAATCAGCACAAGCAAGAGCGAGCCTGTGGGCGACACAGTGTACGTGTAGAAGATACGGGGCATCCTTCTCCAATTTCACTCCTACGCCAGCCTTTCTACCAAACATCACAGAAGCACCATCACTACCAAGGCCTACCAAATTTACGGCATCCAGTCCTAGACACTTAATTTCTTTCAGGATTTCCTCTGTTATTGTGTTGGCGCATCCATCTGGAATTCTGATATTCCCAACTAAGTCTGTTGTTATTTCACCATCTGCTACGTATCTGATATATACAACAAGTTTCTTGTGAATGGACAGATCGGTGCTTTCATCTACAATAATTCCATAATATTTGCCCTCACGAAGGCGTTGTCGAAGCTGCTCATCAAGCACATACAGCAAACTTTGTTGTACATCTTTCACAGACTCATGATGAATGTCAGTCACTTGAGGGTCTACGCCACTTGCTTTCAAAAATTCGAGTTGGGAATTCACCATTGAATTTGGTAAATGTTCCAGGGCACAATAATGCACAGTCCTAAACAAGTGTTTTTCTGACGCTGACACTGATGTGGGTTGCGGGGGTGTTTCTTCCTCAGCGTTGGAGTCGATGTTGGTTCCATACAGCTGTCTCCGCATGTGGTGGGCTTCCAGCGCTTGCTTGTGTTCTTTGGCTTCATTGTGTTTCACCACGGTTGATCTTTGGAGGTTTCCTGTAAATACAGATATGTATACATCAGAGCTCATATACTTTCGCAGAGAAACAAGAAAAATGCAATATATTTAATGGCACATTATAAATATAATTTATGTTACCCAATTTCAACTAAGTTAGCTCTGTATCTAAACATGACACATCACAAACTGTGTTCAATATAAACAAATATAAAAATACCCTCATGACAGCCAATTTTAGAGACAAGCAGCAGGATCCAAGGATCCAATACACATTTCGGTTTTCTTGATAAGTTATGGTGGCCCTCTTACTGGGATGATTTCACCCCCACAAATAACTATTTTAAACTTACTTTTGTTTATTATTTGTTGTGATGATGTTATTATAAAATATTATTGCCGAATCTATCCAAATAAAAGTTCATTAATGTGCATGCGCAGACTTTAAGCTAAGCCCCACGGATCGGGGCTAGTTATCTCCCTTCACTCCAGGTCAGTACACCACCGGCGAGATGACACATGTATATTTATGTGTGTGTGTGTGTGGTAAATAGGTCGTGATTTCCAAAAACTGAACCAATAATTTGAATGCCAAAACGGCTCATAAAATGCGGCGTCCTTTCAGTTTCGGTTTGACATGGAAGTGACGTAATTCGAACAGTACCGATAAAATAATGGCACGCATTAAAATGTCGTGACCAAATGTAATGACGGAACAATATTTATATATATTTGATTCAAAAGTGAATAAATATTGTTTAAACTAAGTGTATAATTGAATATACTGTACGCATCGAGTTTTAATTATTCACCCAAATGTATGTGTACGTTATCGTGGTCTACGACTACGTGCAGGAATGCACGAAACGCTATCTGAATGTGTAGGTAGGAATTGGCGGTACTTATGCACTAAGTTCCTCCCGTTATATTACCTGGAAAAAAAGACGCACAATACTCAATTAATATACCATACCTGCTCCTTCTTTGGTGAACGAGTTTTGTACGCCAGCAGCGCGACATACTTTGCAGAACATGCGATTGCTATTTGAATTATGTTCTAGCCAGTCAAATTGCATGAGCCATGTTTTCTGAAAGACGCGCGATTTCGATTTCGGATCTGGCTTCAGAACTTTACTCGGACTTCTAACAGACTCGACGTTAACGGACGCGACATTGTCAATTTTACGTTTTATTGCATGCGAGACGCCAAAATCTAGTAACGAACGTTGCGACATTTTGACATGCTATGGAAGATGTGGAGAAATTATTTGAATATAAACAAAATTGAGACTGGAATTGAATGAAATGTGTGAAATCACCGAGCATAAAATGAATGCTTAATGACGATAATTGTTGTGAAAACAAAATGCGGCGGCGTTTATGTCTTCTCATTAGTCTAATTTAGCATTCGTTAAGAAAATATGTGTTTCCCAATTAAAGTTGTACGACTGATGCACACACGAAAATGCCGAAATCAAGTCGGACCGATCGTCTACTAATTTGTTTTCTATTGTTGTTGTATACTATAATTGCGTGTTAATTGTCTTTACGACACGCGAGAAATCATACAGGTATGTGAGCTACTGTATATTGGAAATTACGGGACGCACGTGGCTTCACTTCCCTGTCGAGTAAAGGGCGGGGCTTAATCCTGTCACTGCGCCTATCAAAGTCATGATTGACAGCATACAGAGTGGAATCGGGCTGTCGGCGACACAAAGGTTGTTTGGTACTGATTGGATTAACGAATACCCTATGGCGTGAAAGGAGCACTTATTGATCCGAGAATTGGATATTTTACAAAATGGTATTTGAAGTGGACGTCCGGGGGCTGACATTTCGGCGTATTTGGAAAAATATGGACGTCTGATGTACGCCGCCAGGTGTAATTTTGGACATACGACAGCAATTTCTCGGCGTATATTACGCCCGTACGCCCGCTAACGCGAGCCCTGCTGTATACTGTGGAACGTACCATGATACACTGCTATTGTATGCTTAGATGCTAGACAAAAACAACAAATTTAGGAATCGCATCAGAATCTACCGATTGTCTATTTAAATAATTGGTTCATGGGCCTGATTGGTCATCTGTTAATACAAATACTTACATAAAATAAATTTTTTGAATTGGCGAAACTATTTGGCTCAACTTTTGTTCTTCTTTTTTTTTTGGGCACAGCATGTTTTGTTAAATACATAGCTCGTAGTTGGCTGCATGTTTTTCAAATTGGCTCCAGTTTTTTTCAATTGGCGATACAGAAGTGGCGCAGACAAATTTTCAAACAGAGGAAAGAAACCCTGTTACATTGTACATTTTGTATACTGATCAAGGCAATGAAAATGAGTTTATATGATATGGGCCTGGCTCTAGCGTATAGGACAATGACAGTTTTCACAAATCTCGGAAGTCGAAATAAAACAGTCACTTATGCAGGGAACCCAATAACACAGGTTATTATGTGAACATTATTTAAGAATGAACTGATTGAAAATGATTTGCCTCGATCTACGACTAATAAGCCACAAATTCTTACCATTAACCATTATTATTGTTATAAACTTACTTTTCAAAATTAAATAGGAGAGCTTTCAATACAAGTTTAAAACAACTGCCATTATCGTGAGTGTATTAATATATATAATGATTTCGGAGTACTGTGAGGATATACGGACATAACCGATTTAAACCAAATCTACTGCCGGATTTTATTTTTCGCGATGCACCACAGATGCATGAATTCATAACTCAAAATAATTGAAAATGTTCAAAATAGTGAAAATCACGAAATAATGTTCCTGAAATGATAGTGTTTTACAGTAATTGGGTCATTTCCATCACTATATGTAGGTCAAATTATGAAAGTGGAAGTCGTGATAGTGTAGTGGTAGCGTGTTAGCTTCAGGTGTGAAATGTCTGTGCCCAGATGTAGCTCTTACACATTTATTTAAGCTCAATTGCGAAACAAGTTTTTACAACTTATATTAATCACTCTCGACACCTCATTTCTGATGGAATCTATCGCCACGAGGGAGAGAAGGGGAAATGTAGAATTTGAGTGCCTTGCCTGAGTACACAATCATAACGGCTACAGCTGGGCTTAAATTCCGTGCCTTTCGCACCTGAAGAGAACGTGCTACCACTACGCTATCATTGCTTCCACAAAATGTTGTGTATAATCAGCTACTTTTACACTATGCTATGGGGCAATGACTAGTGTGGGATTTTCTTGTAAAACTTGTCTGTTTTATCAGGATAAAAATAATTTTATTTTGCAAATCACAACAGTTCATACTCCATTTCATTGATTTCAGGACTGGTTTTTGTGCACAAAATTATTCTCATTTCGGTTAGAGTACCAAATCCGACATTAAACCTAACTGTAGTAAACTGTTGGAAGAATACCATATGCCCTTGAATTACAACAAGACACCATCAGACCAGTATATTGAGCTTTCCATTATTGTAATTGATAGTGAACATGCTTTGGACCCCACATAGGGTTCCCTAGAGGTTTAATTATTGATTAAATTATCTGCATGCATTGCTCATTGCAGTCCATTATGATTATGGTACATGTGTCTTTCAAACAAATAAACCTTGCAAGATAAAAATTGATTTTATTCTTAGCTCTTTGCACATGTATGCTAGCGGTGCAAATTACAATCAAATACATAATGTACATTAACCCTTTCAACACCACAGACCTCTAAATTGGCTTACAAAAAAGTGTAGATCCAGATGAGCCGGCCCGTGACGAGCCGTCTCATCAGGATCTGCACTTTTTTCAAGTAATATAACTATTTTTAGGGGGAAAAATACCCATTTTGATAAATGAACTGATCCAAATGTAATTTTGTTATTAATTTATTGGTCTAAAAATATCATGGACCAGTCCATGTCAGTTACTTGGTGTTGAATGGGTTAATGAATAGTCGGCTACTACAATTATTTGAACTTTTTATCGCCTTTATTTTACCTACCATGCATAGATGAACAGTCTTTGTTGGTCACATTTGATTCTGGATACCGTTCAAACAGTATTTGCAAAGAACATAGAGCCAGATCGGCCGCACGGAACGTGCCGTCTGATCAGGCTCTAAGCTGTTTGCTATTCAGATCATCTTGCTAAGACACTTGGCTATTTAGCAAACAACATAGATCCTGATCAGCCGCAGCGTGATAATCAAATACATATATGTACATTAATGGATAGTCGGCTACTACAATTATTTTACTCACCATGCAAAGATTTAATTACCAACAGTTTCTTGTCTTTGTTGGTTTAACCCATTCAACACCAAGTAACTGACATGGACTGGTCCATGATATTTTCAGACCAATAAATTAATAAGAAAATTACATTTGGACCAGTTCATTTATCAAAAGTGGTAATTTTTGTTTAAAAATAGTAATATTACTTGCAAAAAGTGCAGATCCTGATGAGACGGCTCGTCACGAGCCGGCTCATCTGGATCTACACTTTTTTGTAAGCCTATTGAGAGGTTTGTGGTGTTGAAAGGGTTAACCCATTTGATTCTGGATACCCTAGATACAGTATTTGCACAGAACATAGAGCCAGATTGGCCATCTGATCAGGCTCTATGCTGTTTGCTATTCAGATGATCTTGCTAGGACACTTGGCTATGTAGCAAACAACATAGATCCTGATCAGCACGCAACGTGGCGCTGTGGCTGATCTGGATCTATGTTGTTTGCAAAAGCCTTTAAATGTATCCAGAATGAAATGGGTTAACGGTTGATATTTTATTATTTTCGGTGCCCTACCTTGTCATTCTTATGTAAACAAAGAAAACCATTTTTGGTGCTGTACCGTGTCATTCTTAATCTTATGTAAACAAAGAAAAAAAGTAGGTATTTTGTAAGTGTGGACGAAATGCAACATTCGTAACACATTTGATTTGAGCGCCGTATGATCGTGTAATGACATACCTGAAAACACGACACGTTAACACACATTATAAGCCAGTAAGTATCATGAACTAGTCTGTTGCACGTGACGTTCGCATACTTCAATGGAATATATATATACATGTACTGTCCAAGGAAATGTGTTGTTAGGTAGACTGCCCGGCGGCGATATAGCCCAAAATGGTGCTGATGCAGGCGTAAAACCCGAAATATAGCATAACATAACTGTCCAATTAGGAAGAATTCATGCATAGTGTAGCCAAACTAGTGAACACAATGTGACCACTCTTCACACACAGAAGGCGATCATGTCTTGTGTTAAAATGTGTGTTTTTCTCCTTATAAACAGGAACATGTTATCAATCTGGCTATGAATGGAGTTCTACATGTATATACCTGTCCTTCCTATTATATCTAGCTAATGCATCAAATACCTGTACCTTGTATAATCTGTATTTTACCCGTAACGTATTTGTACCGTATCATCAGAATGCACCGCACATTTTTTACAATGTTGTGCGTATATTCAAAGTAAAAATGACTCTAGAATAAACGGTGGTGTGAATTTACATGATGCGGTCTCGTGTAAGTCCAGATTGTTTGTTGCCAAATCTAACAATACTTCAATAAAATTACAAATTTTTTGTGTTACATAAGTAATCAAGCTTTTAAATGTTAATCAGTGTATTGGAACAGTACATGTATGTCAGGAGATATAGCAATTTATTCACCCTTTATGCCACAATTTGTCACGTGTCCGAAAGTGTTTTCACTATTTTGAAGAGCCTATAAGAATATATTCATAAACTATGGACTGCAGATTCACTTGAAAATGATGCATATTCGTACGCTTGTCATCATGTACCTAGGTGCTCTATATGTAGGTGCTGTATCTTCCAGTGGCAGGTTTAATTTATCATATTGGGTTGGGTGGGGTACTAAAACTGTTTGAGCAAATGTATTAAATTACATAATTTTATGGGCGGCTACACATGCTGTTGCTATAGTTTGGCAACCCAACCCCCTTCACTTTGATTATTGTTCTTTATATATTAAGTTTGTGAAGTTTCTGGGTAGAGAGCCCTGGATACCAAATGTTTCAGTTGTGTGTAGCAGCATCAATTTTACACTAAGTCTTAATAGGACCTATCTACTTTTAGATTCAGGGGCAGTAACTGACCGATGTCTCTCATTGTACCAGGTATAGCTGTGAAACTATGTTGGTGCCCTGTAAGTCATGTTGGTGCCCTGTAGAAATCATCTGAACAACAACTATATATAATGGATATCATAGACTTTGAACAGTTTGAACAATTCCACAGTATCCAGATGGCTAAACAGTTATCTCTTCTTGTGTATAGCGTACTACTCATAAGCTCATCTTGCAAGTGATTTTCTCATCAATTTAGCAGAACAGAAGCGGAAAATGAGGAGAACATGTACACAATTGTACCTTGTAGTGAGACTGTACCTCCGTTTAGAATCGTTGTTACAGTAACGAGAGTTTATGATGACGAGTAACACCCTGAGAAACACACTGAAAAGCAGAAGTAAAAAATTTGGAAATTTTCGAACAAAATTGATTGTTTTTAAAATATTGTGTTTATTATAGTTGTATATGAGAAGGGACATTACTCTACATTTCCTAGACAGGATTATGGACTATTTTTAATGGACTGCTATGATGCATGTACATATAATAACAGCATGAGTTTAAATATCATTTTTTTGGATTATATAGGATGACTTGTACTTTACATGTATATATACAGTCAAACCTGTCTTAAGCAGCCAGCCAAGGGAATCTCATAAAGTGGCTGCTTAGCACAGGTGGCTGCTTAATAGAGATCAAATGTATAGTATGATAACATATTTGGAATCTTGAAACTGGCTGTTTAATACAGGTTGGTTGCTTAATGGAGGTGACCACTAACACAGGTTTGACTGTATATGTATACTCGAAAGCAATATTAGTAGACGGTACAGCAACTTCTGGTACATGCCTTGGATAAACACATTTTTAGTCGGATTGTATATTACTCAATCAATGTTTATGGATGGGTAAATTATGTCCATTTGTATGTCTGTGGATTAAAAACGTTTAATATTTTATCATATCGATTGAACTACATTCGAGGGCCGTATCTAATGTTGCTAGAACTTGCGTTTTTTTTTTAATTGGCATGTTCTATATACAATGTAAATAGTTCAAATTAATCAAGCATTAAAATATGATAACTGAACTAAGGCAATAAACCCTTAGTTGGAAGTCGTGATAACGCAGTGGATGCGCGTTTGCTTCAGGTGTGAAAGGTCCGGAGTTTGAACCCCGCTGGAGCCGTTACGATTGTGCCCTTAGGCAAGGCATTTAAATTCCGCGTTGCCTCTTCTCTCTCCCTTGTGGCGATGGATTCCATCAGGAATGAGGTCTCGAGAGTGATTAATATAAGTTGTAATAACTTGTTTCGCAAGCGAGCTAAAATACTTGTATAAACTAACCCTTATGCCAGACAAAATAAATTTGAATTTTAAAGGCATTTTATGATAATCCTTTTCCTGACTGGTGTCGGATACATTCTTGCAAAGTTTCATGAAGAATGGAAGCAGGGATCATTCTAGACGGCGATGTGGGCGAAATTGTCGCCCTAGGGACCCTGACTTCGCCCTCTGGGGGCTCCCACTTCTCCATATTTTTTATGATTTTCAAACAAAATTTTGTCTACCGGTAGTAAGATATACTGGTCCATTATAAAGCACTCCTTCTATTCAAATGTTGTATTTAATGGTTGGTACTGTGCATTTTAACCCTATTTTGCAGAAGTATATTAAAGAACACCATTTAAGGAAGCGATCACATGCTTTCTCACTTCTCCCAAACATTCTGACTTAGAATGAACCCTGGGAAGTATTGCTCAAAACTTTGTGAATCTTGACACATTCGTTTCCAATTAATCAATTTGACATCATTGTAAATTTGCTGACCATAACTTTTATTGTACTGTTGTTTTTTTTGGGTAATAAAGGAAAGTTACAGTGTGAATATTAGAATCCAAAAGTGCAGTTCAATGGTGTGTGTGTGTGTGTTTTACGTTTTTTATCGTCGCTACCGGTTGCCCATATGAGCGATGCCTCCTGAATAGATTAGTAATTTTAGATATTGGAGGATAATGCAATGATACATGTACAGATAGAGACCCATTCCAAAGTCTCTGATTTTTATACGGGCACGGTGTAAAGCACAGACACAAGACCTCGGTTTATATTGAATGCACCATCCATTACAGTACACATACATTTAAAGAGAAATAATAAAATAAAACCTCTAAACATTTTTGTAATCCATTATCGACACTTTCAAAAATATTATAAATTTGTTGATTCTTTCAGCAAGCAAACACTTCAGTTGTATTTTGTGCTAGGCAAAACAAAATATGTATTTAAAACGCTTGAGAGTTGTTGCGTACTGAAAATACACTTTCGTTTTTCTATTTCCAGCATCACATGGTATTGGCGGCTCGGTAAGTCACTATGTTCATTTTGCTTTTGAAGGTCACTCCAGCTCAATCTCAAGCGTTTTGATTTGAAAACTCGTATCCAATCAGTGATATTGCTTGTAAGCTTGTATCCGGTCAATGACATTGCTTGTAAGCTTGTATCCAATCAGTGATATTGCTTGTAAGCTTGTATGCGGTCAGTGATATTGCTTGTAAGCTTGTATCCAATCAGTGATATTGCTTGTAAGCTTGTATCCAATCAGTGATATTGCTTGTAAGCTTGTATCCAATCAGTGATATTGCTTGTAAGCTTGTATCCGGTTGGCGATATTTCTTATAAGCTTGTATCCGATCAGTGATATTGCTTGTAAGCTTGTATCCAATCAGTGATATTGCTTGTAAGCTTGTACCCGGTCAGTGATATTGCTTGTAAGCTTGTATCCGGTCAGTGATATTGCTTGTAAGCTTGTATCCAATCAGTGATATTGCTTGTAAGCTTGTATCCGGTTGGCGATATTTCTTATAAGCTTGTATCCGTTCAGTGATATTGCTTGTAAGCTTGTATCCAATCAGTGATATTGCTTGTAAGCTTGTACCCGGTCAGTGATATTGCTTGTAAGCTTGTATCCGGTCAGTGATATTGCTTGTAAGCTTGTATCCAATCAGTGATATTGCTTGTAAGCTTGTATCCGGTTGGCGATATTTCTTATAAGCTTGTATCCGTTCAGTGATATTGCTTGTAAGCTTGTATCCAATCAGTGATATTGCTTGTAAGCTTGTACCCGGTCAGTGATATTGCTTGTAAGCTTGTACCCGGTCAGTGATATATAATGCTTGTAAGCTTGTACCCGGCCAGTGATATTTATAGGTTATTATGTGGCTAATTTCTTATCGGTCTAGGTACATTTGTATCAACCCGAAGAAACTTGATATCACCCTCGGACCGATGGCTGATATCAAGTTACTTAAAGGTCGATACATGGCTGATTTGAAACTAGCGCCACGTAATAAACTCTATTACTTTGATATGAACTAGATACACTAAAACGATTGAAATATTACCACGAAACTACAAACATCTGTTTCCTGTCAAATTTGACACACAGAGATGCTACAGGAAGTAAACAAACTAGCACTGAGTACGCATATTTTCTCAGGAGCCGGTTAAATATGGGCACAAGCCAGTGATATTGGCTGATATCTATACTCACTAATCATTTAAAGGGGCACTGATCATGTGGGGCGACCAGTGTGACGCCGTAGTGACGATAAATAAAGACAAGAACAAACACCTGCTTAGAATAGATAAATGGTGAAACACATATGTGTTGTATGAATCGACCTTACTCTTCCACCCAGTACACGAATATAACCAGTATTCATGGGACATTTCGCTGCTGGCCTACATAGAGCAGCGCTGAAGCTGGGGGTGATATGGGAGAAAAATCTCCCTCAGCAGTCAGCTACATGTACCTCACTTCTCCCTAGATTGAGCTGGGGATTAGTTGTTTTCATATAGAACAGTCGGTTACCTCACTTCTCCCTAGTTTGAGTTGGGGATTAGTTGTTTTCATATAGAACAGTCAGTTACCTCACTTCTCCCTAGTTTGAGTTGGGGATTAGTTGTTTTCATATAGAACAGTCAGTTACCTCACTTCTCCCTAGTTTGAGTTGGGGATTAGTTGTTTTCATATAGAACAGTCGGTTACCTCACTTCTCCCTAGTTTGAGTTGGGGATAAGTTGTTTGCATATAGAACAGTCGGCCACCTCACTTCTCCCTAGTTTGACTTTGAGCTGGGGATAAGTTGTTTTCATATAGAACAGTTGGCTATCTCACTTCTCCCTAGTTTGAGCTGGGGATAAGTTGTTTTCATATAGAACAGTCGGCTACCTCACTTCTCCCTAGTTTGAGCTGGGGATAAGTTGTTTTCATATAGAACAGTCGGCTACCTCACTTCTCCCTAGTTTGACTTTGAGCTGGGGATAAGTTGTTTTCATATAGAACAGATACATGTACATGTATATGACACTTGTACATGTATACATACACATGCAGTTTTTATAGGTAAAGCTGATGCTGTTTGAGTGATGTGCGAATAGCCAATTATCTAGTGTATTTATAATATGTACGGTATACATGTATCTCGATACTTGTACCGATGGCGATTTTTGTGTTGGAATTTACACACTGTTATATTACACCGAAGTTGTTCATTGTTAAACTGTAATAGAAGATGATTTAAAAGAGAAATTAACCCATTCAACACCAAGTAACTGACATGGACTGGTCCATGATATTTTTAGACCAATAAAATGAATAAGAAAATTACATTTGGACCAGTTCATTTATCAAAATGGGTAATTTTATTTCTAAAAATAGTTATATTACTTGAAAAAAGTGCAGATCCTGATGAGACAGCTCGTCACGAGCCGGCTCATCTGGATCTACACTTTTTTGTAAGCCAATTTAGAGGTCTGTGGTGTTGAAAGGGTTAAATGATGTGAGACAATATGCTATCGTGTTTATGTGTATATGGTGCATGTATGCTTTGTAATTGGCCACTTGAATATGTATGCTACACATGTATATTGTTTATAGTTATACACAACTAGCTCTTACCAGTTGTACTGTTTGTTCCTGGTTTGTTAAAATAGGAAGTACTGCTGGCTCCTGCCATGTGATTATTAGTCATACTTTTGGTTCCTGGCTTGTGAATGTAAGCAGTACTGCTGACTCTCGGCGAGTGTATGTAGGTGGTACAGTTTATTCCTGGTTTGTGAATGTAGGCAGTACTGTTGGCTCCTGGTTTGTGAATGTAGGCAGTACTGTTGGTTCCTTGCTTGTGAATGTAGGCAGTACTGTTGGTTCCTGGCTTGTGAATGTAGGCAGTACTGTTGGTTCCTGGCTTGTGAATGTAGGCAGTACTGTTAGTTCCTGGCTTGTGAATGTAGGCAGTACTGTTGGTTCCTGGCTTGTGAATGTAGGCAGTACTGTTGGTTCCTGGCTTGTGAATGTAGGCAGTACTGTTGGTTCCTGGTTTGTGAATGTAGGCAGTACTGTTGGTTCCTGGGTTGTGAATGTAGGCAGTACTGTTGGTTCCTGGCTTGTGAATGTAGGCAGTACTGTTAGTTCCTGGCTCGCGAATGTAGGCAGTACTGTTGGTTCCTTGTTTGTGAATGTAGGCAGTACTGTTGGCTCCTGGTTTGTGAATGTAGGCAGTACTGTTGGTTCCTGGCTTGTGAATGTAGGCAGTACTGTTGGTTCCTGACTTGTGAATGTAGGCAGTACTGTTGGTTCCTGGCTTGTGAATGTAGGCAGTACTGTTAGTTCCTGGCTTGTGAATGTAGGCAGTACTGTTGCTTCCTGGCTTGTAAATGTAGGCAGTACTGTTGGTTCCTGGCTTGTGAATGTAGGCAGTACTGTTGGCTCCTGGTTTGTGAATGTAGGCAGTACTGTTGGTTCCTGTCTTGTGAATGTAGGCAGTACTGTTGGCTCCTGGTTTGTGAATGTAGGCAGTACTGTTGGTTCCTGTTTGTGAATGTAGGCAGTACTGTTGGTTCCTGGTTTGTGAATGTAGGCAGTACTGTTGGTTCCTGGCTTGTAAATGTAGGCAGTACTGTTGGTTCCTGGCTTGTGAATGTAGGCAGTACTGTTGGCTCCTGGTTTGTGAATGTAGGCAGTACTGTTGGTTCCTTGTTTGTGAATGTAGGCAGTACTGTTGGTTCCTGGTTTGTGAATGTATGCAGTACTGTTGGTTCCTGGTTTGTGAATGTAGGCAGTACTGTTGGTTCCTGGTTTGTGAATGTAGGCAGTACTGTTGGCCCCTGGCTTGTGATTGTAAGCAGTACTGTTGGCCCCTGGCTTGTGATTGTAAGCAGTACTGTTGGCCCCTGGCTTGTGATTGTAAGCAGTACTGTTGGCCCCTGGCTTGTGATTGTAAGCAGTACTGTTGGCCCCTGGCTTGTGATTGTAAGCAGTACTGTTGGCTCATTAATTGTGATTGGTACCGTTTGCTCCTGGCTTGGGATGTAAGCTATTTACTGCTTAGGTTTTTGGAAGCAGTTTGTGTATTATATTTGAATATTCCAATAAAAGTAATGTGTTTATTTATTATAGTGTCACCCCTATTTAAAGGGCCAGCCATTTCTGACTTATGAGACACCTCTTTTTAAAAACATCAATACTTCCCATATCCTATGATTGTATGCCAGGCTGGTAGGCAATCGGTAACCATTATCTAACTAGCTGGCGGCTCACCAACCAGCCATATCAGAACGAACCCATGACGAGGTTCGAACCTTCGACCTCCTGCTCTGTAGGCGGACGCCTTAACAACTAGGCCACGGAGACATTTATGACTTGCACTGCAATCCCATCTCATTGTGGGCTGGACAGTGTATAAGCTGCAGAGAATAATGAACATCAATCAAAGTCCTTGAACTTATTGGACGAAAACACATGTAGATAGACTTGCAAGAAGAGGGACAGGAAGTAGTCATTCATAACTTGTCACTTGTCATTGTCGGAGGAACAGGTTATACTTGAAAGCCATACAAAGTTAGGTTGACAATATTTAGCTAGTGAGTAAATTATGGATATCGTTTTTTTTGTAAATTTGGAAATCTTTTAACACTTTGCAGGTCTGTGAGATTGTGTGAAGCTAATGGTGAATATGTTGTAACATAGCATGATAGTCACTGTTTGTCAACTTACCTATAGCTTCCTACACGTTTAATAGTATATGTATAGTGTTTTGAGTGATATATCAGGGCCCACACTGGGTCCAAAAAAGTTGGAGCCACTTATCGCTGTGGACAAATGTTGGGTACGGGAGGGATATCCCATCCCATGTTTGATTTATTATTTGTACATGGTGAGATTCTAGCTTGTTTTTTCTTGAATTCAGACAAATATCTTTTAAACACTTTTTAAGTGTTACATTTGACCTTTTCCTCAAGTCTTTGTCTTTGTCTAAGATCTACTCTTGTCCAATTTTGATACAAGGACCACAGTACATTAGCTTTACCTCTGTCAAATGTAACTCATGAATTAGTATCCTTCCAAGACTCATTACAGTTTCTAATTGGCGAATTTTTGGTAATTTTAGCCTTTTTAGATGGAGGTGTTTTACATGAATCGTTAATCGGACGTTTAGAAGCAAATGTAGCCATTTTGACAATTGGTCATTTGGACAAGTTTCATTCACTTTTTATAGTCGAGGACACGTAAATGATAATTCTCACAACTACTACCTTTGATCTTATTTGTGAAAAACACCGGTTATACTTACACAAGTTACAGTCATCCGGTCATGTTTTCATAATCTTCAAACGATTTCATCATTTTCCCGATTAATTAGTGTCGTTTTCATAAAGGGCCTCAATTATCGGATCATTACCACATAGAAACATGTAATGATATACCGGTAAATTACAAGTTTAATTGATGTGATTATGCATGCGTCCCATGTAAACAGCTGGTTTGACTTGTGAATTGATTGTTTATCCAAACGATAGCGCACACCAGAACAGAAAACTTGTAACCACTCAGACTGTGTGTCGATTTTTCTTTACCTGAAAAGTTCCGTCGTCAATGGTAATAAAACCAGGTGTACGAAAGGTTAAAATATTGCACAAATGTAATTTCACCGTCATTTGGTCTAGTTTTTTGAAAATCGCCAAATGGAAATTTTAGGAGCCATTTCTAACACAAAATCGGCATTTGGCTCTTGTGGCGATAAGTAGCATAGCCACTGCATATTATAAATAAAACAACAGCAGGGATATCATATGAAACTCATAAGTGGTATCGAGGGAATATATCTAGTGAATCTGTATTGTTTCACGTGAAGGGAATTTATCCAGTGAATCTGTATTGTTTCACGTGAAGGGAATATATCTAGTGAATCTGTATTGTTTCACGTGCAGGGAATATATCCAGTGAATCTGTATTGGTTTCACGTGCTAGGAATATATCCAGTGAATCTGTATTGGTTTCACGTGCAGGGAATATATCCAGTGAATCTGTATTGGTTTCACGTGCTAGGAATATATCCAGTGAATCTGTATTGGTTTCACGTGCAGGGAATATATCCAGTGAATCTGTATTGGTTTCACGTGCAGGGAATATATCCAGTGAATCCGTATTGGTTTCACGTGCTAGGAATATATCCAGTGAATCCGTCAGTATTTGTTTCACGTGCAGGGAATATATCCAGTGAATCCGTCCATATCGGTTTCACGTGCAGGGAATATATCCAGTGAATCCGTATTGGTTTCACGTGCAGGGAATATATCCAGTGAATCCGTATCGGTTTCACATGCTTGTAAAATTAGAATTAATACTAATGTGATTTACCCGAATTTTTACTTTTAACTGTCCATAGACAATGTGCTAACTTCCAGTTACAGTTGTTGCATGTTTCGTGTTCTTACACGTTTGATTGAATAAATTAGGATGATAGGCGTCATTCATATTGTGTGCTAATTGTTTACAGCAGCTGTTTGTACAGTAGAGGTGAGTGTAATGCGTGCTGTTCAATTCTGATCTATACTTACCTATTTTGGGTGTTAACAGTTTCCCGGTGAATAATGAGAGCTATGGCACTCCACAGCCATCCATGTCAGCATCACACCTGTGTGCATCACACCTGTCAGCATCACACATGTCTGTATCACACCTGTCGGCATCACTGTGGACATCACACCTGTCAGCATCACACCTCAGCATCACACCTGTCTGTCAGTATCACACCTGTGTGCATCACACCTGTCAGCATCACACATGTCTGTATCACACCTGTCAGCATCACTGTGGACATCACACCTGTCAGCATCACACATGTCAGCATCACACCTGTCAGCATCACACCTGTCAGCATCACACCTGTCAGCATTACACCTGTCAGCATCACACCTGTCAGCATCACACCTGTCAGCATCACACCTGTCAGCATCACACATGTCTGTCATCACACCTGTCAGCATCACACCTGTCAGCATTACACCTGTCAGCATCACACCTCGCTCACCTGCGCATCACACCTGTCAATCACACCTGTCAGCATCACACCTGTCAGCATTACACCTGTCAGCATTACACCTGTCAGCATCACACCTGTCAGCATCACACCTGTCAGCATTACACGTCAGCATTACACCTCAGCATCACACCTGTCGGCATCACACCTGTCAGCATCACACCTGTCAGCATCACACCTGTCAGCATTACACCTTGGCATCACACCTGTCGGTATTACACTTGTCAGCATCACACCTGTCGGCATCACAACTGTGGTTAATATGTGTGTACATGTACTTAACCCATAATCTGCCAATCACGACTAAAGTTGCTTTTGCAAACAGCATAGAGCCAGATCAGACGGCACAGAATGTTGCTTAACCCTTTCAACACCACAGACCTCTAAATAGGCTTACAAAAAGTGTAGATCCAGATGAGCCGGCTCGTGACGAGCCATCTCATCAGGATCTGCACTTTTTGCCAGTAATATTACTATTTTTAGACAAAATTACCCATTTTGATAAATGAATTGGTCCGAATGTAATTTTCTTATTCATTTATTGGTCTAAGAATATCATGGACCAGTCCATGTCAGTTACTTGGTGTTGAATGGGCTAAATAAAGATGACAGTAGATACAGTAGACACATACTTGGTGATTTTAGAAGCATGTTCCTTCCACAATATAATTTAACTATCACATATTTGTTTTAAAGTTTAAACGTTATTTATTTTACAACGATTGCGAAGCAAGTTCTAACAACTTATATTAATCACTCTCGTTGGCGCAGATGAAAGCGTAAATATGGTCATTCATGTGGGAGGAAACCGGAGTACCCGGAGAAAACACACCATGTGGCGACCATCGTACCATCTCACATACTTCCCTGGTCCGAGGATCGAACCCTGGTTGCATTGGTGAGAAGTGAGCACGGACAGCCATTACTATTACATTTGACACACTAGCTTACTAACATAAGATTTACTTTTTACTAACAACGTGGTGTACATGAATGTATATTTTTGCATACAAGTATAAGTAATAATAATAATAATCTACAAAGAATTTGAAAAATTGCCATCCATCTCGTTTGCCCAGTATTTAATTTCTAACCTATGGTATTAAATATCCAAAATCGCGGGATGATAGTCGATGTAGATTTCATTCAAAATTGCTGACAGTTGAGAGTTGTCCTCATTGGTCTCGTGTAATGACTGCTGTGATGTATTCTGGTAGGCCTACATTAATTCCAACGGTGAGCATCATCATTTTGTTCATTTATCGCATTGATTGTATATTTTTTATCGCTGTACACAGTATAGTTTGATCGCGTACGAGTCCGTTGTTATATATATATATTTACATGTTTACAGTTATTTGAACCAAAAAATACGAAGAATGTCATTATTGCCATTTGTCCGAAGAACAGAAATAGCTCTAGTTTCTCTGTGGTAATAAGCCAACTTTTTACTTTTAACTCCATATACAGTCCGCCTCCGTTGTCGAGTGGTTACGGTCGCTAACTTGTATACCACTGTAACCTATCATCACTGATGGTCACGGGTTCGAGCCCCGCTCAGGCCGTGTCTCATTTATATGAAAAAGTTGACAGTTTCTTACGGAGGTTGGTGCACCCAAGTACTGGTTAACCGCTGGAGCCTGCCCATGAAAGGTGTTAGGTAAGCTGCCCGCCGGCGATATAGCCCGAAATGGTGATGATGCAAGCGTAAAACCCGAAATATAACATACCGGTAACATAATTCTCTGTACATAATTTCCCAAAGTGTGCTTCTGCATGCATGCCTGTTACTTTAGGTCCGCATCTCCGCTCGAATAGATGCGAGCGCTGTCTGACGCTCGGCTTTTCTTGTCTGTATTTCGAAACATTGAAGTGCTCTTTAATCTACCGTAATAGTAATACTTTCATATAGGTAAAGTGTTTATCATAAAATGCTTTCAACAGACAGATCTGTAGTCTAGTTGTTAGCACGTTGGACTGGTAATCCATGGATCGCAGGTTCGATCCCCCATCTGACACTAATAAAATTAACAATCTTCAGAGTCAGAGTGGACTTTAAACCAAGGTCTCATGTCGGTGCTTTACACCATGCACGTAAAAGAACCAGAGGAACCTATGGAATGGGTCTCTGTTTGTATCATTGCACTATCCTCCAAATATCTAAAATGACTAATCTCTTCAGGAGGCGTCGCACTATCCTCCAAATATCTAAAATGACTAATCTCTTCAGGAGGCGTCGCTCATATGGGCAAGGTAGTGATGATAAATAATCATAAAACACAAAAATTGTTCAGTTAAGGGGAGCAACCATGTCTTGCAATAGACACAATTAATGTTAATAAAATGATTACTTCCCTTGTATCATGTTATTTATTTTGTACAGAAAATGTAATCTAATACCCTCTAATATAATGGTTTCAGTAAGGGGAGTAACCATGCTTGTCTTGCAACCGATACATCAATACATAAAATTGTTGCTTCCCTTGTATCGTATTATATTGTGCAGAATTTGATCATAGCCAAAATGGTTTGGGATAAGGGGAGTAACCATGCATGTCTTGCGATTGGCACATCAGTTAATAATATTGTTACTTCCCTTGTTACTACATGGTATGTGAAGATGGTGTGAACAGACAAGTTAATTATAGCCGCTGAGTGTACTTAGATCTTTCTATCATGTGGCATTTTGCATGTCTTTATGTGAATTTTTGCAGCTGCTGGGGGGTAGGTACATAATGCTCACATCTTGATTGGCATGCCTGGCTGGGTACATGGGCTCATAATACACTTACTATGTCTCTCTGTCAAGGGTCATGACTGAAACATGGGCTTCACGATCTGCTCGACTGAATGCTATAGTGTAGATTTGCAAATATTGTCATTATTGTAACCCTGCGGAGAAAAGCATGCAGCCAGTCTGGGACTCAAACCCTAGGCATCTTTGTTTGCAGGGCGAATGCTCTACTGACTGAATCATCTGGCTGCCTATATATTACCACCTCATATAATGGGTTAATATGCACACCATTACGTGCGTAACCAGGGTTTGTGAAGTCTAATGTAGCTTTGAAATTGTTCAGACAGAGAACCTGTAAATGAAATACTACAGATGTAGAATCTATTAACCAATCATGATGCATCAATACAGAGTCTGCGAAATACACATTTCATGGTCACATGTTTCAAATTGAGATATTCGATATACCGGTAATATAAACCACACATTACCAGTCTGTGTAAATGCTCATAACTCTAAGTGGTACAGAAGGATCTGTGGTAATCCATGGATCGCATTATCGATCCCCCCCATCTGACCCTAATAAAATTAACAGTCTTTCAGATGGGACGTTAAACCGAGGTCTTGTGTCGGTGCTGTACACCGTGCACGTAAAAGAACCAGAGGAGACTCTGGAATGGATCTCTGTCTGTATCATGCACTATCCTCCAAAATCTAAAATGACTTATCTCTTCAGGAGGCGTCGCTCATATGGGCAATTGGTAGCGACGATAAATAAAAGTAAAACACACATAAGTGGTAGCACTTTAGTAAATATTTTGTTGCTTTAGGATAGGTCGTAGTTTGAAGTGAAGTGTTTATTATATTTTTGTACTAGTAGGAGATTAGACTTTCACACATCTGATATGACCATCTCTCTGGAAGTTGTGATAGCGCAGTGCAATGCGCGTTCGCTTCAGGTGTGAAAGGTCCGGAATTCAAGCCCCGCTGGAGCCGTTATGATTGTGCCCTTAGGCAAGGCATTTAAATTCCATGTTGCCTCTTCTCTCTCCCTCGTGGCGATGGATTCCACCAGGAATGAGGTCTCGAGAGTGATTAATATAAGTTGTAAGAACTTGTTTCGCAATCGAGCTAAAATAAATTTGTATATACTAATCTACCATCTCTCACTATAGCTCACCTCTAGTACTATATACACAATTGTAATGCAGTAATACAAAAAGGGGGTCAGACTACATACGGTTTATTCTAGAGTGAAAAAAAGGGCAGGTGGGTCAGAAAAGAGGTGGGGTGCATTTTGAGCGGCGAATGGGGTAGGTTGTGGAGGTGCCATTTGGGGGTTA
Organism: Archivesica marissinica; assembly: GCA_014843695.1. Lineage (NCBI taxonomy): Eukaryota > Metazoa > Mollusca > Bivalvia > Venerida > Vesicomyidae > Archivesica > Archivesica marissinica. Next base: position 16,157,745 of record CM026395.1, on the reverse strand, counting down.
CCCCCATAGAAAAATTTGCTGGTGATTGCCAGCTAATTATTATGCTTGATGTACATATCGGTCAAAAGGGCAGACATAAAGGCACTCGCTATATTTTATTTAAAAAGGCAAAATGGCGGACATAAAGGGCAAACGGACAAGGGGCTAAACGGGGGAAGAGCAAGGAACCCCGTCAGTCCGCTCTAGAAAAAACCATAACTACATTTTTTCAGGCCATATCGTAAAAACTATTTGGTTACACACTTGCAGCAGGGTTATGAAATATACTTGACGCAATTAAAAACGCAACATTTTAGAATTTTATTTTCTATGTACATACTCTATATTGCAAATATTTTTCTAGAGATACACTTTAACTGCGAATTATTATATGAAACTGTGAGAAATGGGATTATTTTAGGTGATTGTCTAGTGCATAGACTGGCTTAATGACATCATTAATCAACTACACACTAAAATTTGTCTAGTGCATAGACTGGCTTAATGACATCATTAATCAACTACACACTAAAATTTGTCTAGTGCATAGACTGGCTTAATGACATCATTAATCAACTACACACTAAAATTTGTCTAGTGCATAGACTGGCTTAATGACATCATTAATCAACTACACACTAAAATTTGTCTAGTGCATAGACTGGCTTAATGACATCATTAATCAACTACACACTAAAATTTGTCTAGTGCATAGACTGGCTTAATGACATCATTAATCAACTACACACTAAAATTTGTCTAGTGCATAGACTGGCTTAATGACATCATTAATCAACTACACACTAAAATTTGTCTAGTGCATAGACTGGCTTAATGACATCATTAATCAACTACACACTAAAATTTGTCTAGTGCATAGACTGGCTTAATGACATTAATAACTACACGCTAAAATTTGTCTAGTGCATAGACTGGCTTAATGACATTAATAACTACACACTAAAATTTGTCTAGTGCATAGACTGGCTTAATGACATTAATAACTACACACTAAAATTTGTCTAGTGCATAGACTGGCTTAATGACATTAATAACTACACACTAACATTTGTCTAGTGCATAGACTGGCTTAATGACATTAATAACTACACACTAAAATTTGCTTGAAAATACTCTACTTAAATATGACATCTTGTGTGTTTTTTACGTTTATTTATCGTCGCTACCGGTTGCCCATATGAGCGACGCCTCCTGAAGAGATAAGTGCAATGATACAGACAGAGACCCATTCCAGAGTCTCGTCTGGTTCTTTTACGTGCACGGTGTAAAGCACCGACACGAGACCTCGGTTTAACGTCCCATCTGAAAGACTGTTAATTTTATTATGGTCAGACGGGGGATCGAACCTGCGATCCCTGGATTACCAGTCCAGCGTGTTACCACTGGACTACAGATCCATCTGTCAAATATGACATCAACTATAGAAGTGCCATGTATAGTGCCATTCATTGAACAGGATTTATTGAGCTCATGTCAATCACTGGTCTATGGAAAGATGGGGGCGGTCACACAGGCAGTTCAAGGGTGCCCTTTATATCTCACCATGATTGACAGGTTACAAGTACTTCCTCATATCAAAGACAACCAGGCTTAACTTAATCAGCTTTTGTGGTTATTGTCCGTTTCCCAGTTTGCTGCTGTTCACAACCATAGAGTGGTAAAGATAAGAGACTTGGTGTGTTGTGTGTCATTGAATACTAACAGTTTGCTATATGTCCAATAGAACCGGCTTATACACATTGCCATAATGTCACTGGCACTGGACAACAATAGAGTTCTTAACCCTTTCAACACCAAGTAACTGACATGGACTTGTGCATGATATTCTTAGACCAATAAATTAATAAGAAAATTACATTTGGACAGGACCAGTTCATTTATCAAGATGGGTAATTTTGTCTAAAAATAGTAATATTACTGGCAAAAAGTGCAGATCCATCTGGATCTACCGGTACACATTTTGTAAGCCTATTTAGAGGTTTGTGGTGTTGAAAGGGTTAACTCTTTGCATGCTGGGTAAAATAAAGGCTATAAATTGTTCAATAATTGTAGCAGGCGAGGTGCGGAGTAAATGGTTTACTATTTGTATGCACCTCGGCTCAGGTTCTATTTTGAAAATGCATTTCACTATAAATGACTATCACATAAGCTACATTAGCGGACCCTAAAAGTTGCTGAGATAGATACATACCGGTATAAATAGATTACCCAGCATGCATGCCTAGTTAATACATATTTCTGATATTTTTAAAGATTTCGTTTTGTTTGCTACAAACAAAGTGTCAACAAACAATGTTTTGGCCATATTGGATAACTTTAAACTGATACGTGTAGGTAGGTTCCGTGGTCAAGTGGTTTAGGTCGCTGCCTTGTATTCCACTGTAACCTATCATTACTGATGGTGACGGGTTCGAGCCCCGCTCAGACCGTGTCTCATTTATATGAATAAGTTGACAGTTTCTTACGGAGGTTGGTGCAACAAGTACTGGTTAACCGCTGGAGCCTGCCCAGGAAAGGTATTGTTAGGTAAACTGCCCATCGCTAATATGGGCAACCGGTAGCGACGTTATAAAAAAACAACAAAGAAAAGATCATAAAGTATCGTGTGAATATTATAATTGTATTAAATATATTTAAATCATGTCAATTATACAATTACACCACCATTACACCACCATTAACCCAAGTAACTTACATGGACTGGTCCATGATATTTTTAGACCAATAAATTAATAACAAAATTACATTTGGATCAGTTCATTTATCAAAATGGGTAATTTTTTCTCTCTTAAAATAGTTATATTACTTGAAAAAAGTGCAGATCCGGTGACGAGCCGTTCATCTGGATCTATATGTAAGCCAATTTAGAGGTCTGGTGTTGAAAGGGTTAACCATATGTACATACACAACATCTGGAGCTGCTCCCAGCATGCACTGTTTTAGGTCAAGTATTATAACTCGACAATAGTAACATAATGACTCAGTATTAATGTGAAGGAGATTTTGTTAGTTTATCAATGGGGGAATCTGTGTAGAGTTAGTCTCCACTTTCTCAATATTTGCTCATTATAAAGGGAGTGATTGTTGTCGCCAAGCATAGGAGAGAGCTTCCCCCCACCACCCATCTGCTGGCAATTAGTGTGAATCATTGATAATATGTTATTACATTAACATGTGTACTGCATTCTGTGTGTTGTCTGTGATAACTCTTGTCAGTAGAGAGCTGGGGGATGACACAAAGTTTAACATATTGTGGAGTTAGTGTATTCTAGATTTCAAAAGGTTTCGAGTCAAAACGTGACATGCAGGTGCTGCTGCACACACACACCATGGACGGAAAATGTGTAGTTAATACTGAAATATAGGATCACGAGAGTTTATCTGAGAATATTTCTGGAGTGATAACAATCCGCAGCTAGTATTGGTGCTAGCAGTACATGTGTACAATCTGTAGTAAATCATATGAATATAACACACTTGGATATAGGCTGTTTATAAAAATCTTTGCCCAGGGAGTAGTAATATCGAGCTGTTGTCTATATACATGCCTCGGAGGAAAGTGAACTTTAAGTATCGGTACACAAACTTGTGGTTGACTCACTGTACATTTGCTACAGGTTTCCTGTGTGTGGTGTAGCGAAAGTGCTTTTATAAAGATCATTGTTTTAGGCTACTGCGTCGATTGGATCAGATTTATGATTTAAAAATATGGCTGCCACAAATACAAGTGTTGGTGGAATTACGCAGCCGGTGGGTTCACGTGGTCCGGCGCCTCCTTTACCGGAGAAACCGCCGTCTGTAGCGGAGAGGACTAGGTTGTTGAGATCCAGCTTTCGTAAAGAGGAGACAGAAAAGCCGCGAGTGGAAGTGACTAACAGATCCAGTCCACTGTCGGAAGTAAATAAATCGGCAGGATCATCGGTTTCCAGTTTAAATTCTCACTCGAATGGAGATAGGGAGGAGTCGCCCCCTGTATTCGTGAATGGACTTTCGGCAAATACTGCACCGCCTAAGCCCACAGTGCCTATCTTGGATAACAAAGAGGTTGAGAGGCAAGCAGCTGTAAGTGGTCATCAATCAACATTATTTATTGTATGCTTAATCCAATCGTGAGCTTCATTCTCAGCAGCTATGGTTAGTTATAATCAGTAATATAGAGGTATAATACAATAAAACAGTACAATAGACAAGTTTATGGCTTCATTGAAACTCATGCTTATCTGTTCCATTTTCTTTTCATGATGCAAACCTTTCATTCTTTCAAGGTTTCGAGGTCCGGAATTTGTCTGAAAATGCGTATTAGCTAATGTTATTATACCTCTGCCATTAGGAACGAGGGTTATTGTTTTTGGGTGCTTCGGTCTGTCTGAATGTCTATCTACAGCAGACAGGATAACTCAAAATGTTGCAGGTGGATTTGGATGAAACTTATATTTAGAGGGTTGATCCAGGAGGAAGTGATTCAATTAGGGATAAATAGGTCACGGTCTGCGGTCGGCTGGGCAGTCAGTTTAAACTTTATCCTGCCCTTGAGTAGGGGGGTAGTTTAATTCTACCCTTGAGTATGGGGATAGGGGGGTAGTTTAATTCTACCCTTGAGTATGGGGATAGGGGGGTAGTTTAATTCTGCCCGTGAGTAGGAGGGGGGTAGTTCAATTCTGCCCTTGAATATGGGGGGTAGGGGGCTAGTTTAATTCTGCCCTTGAGTATGGGGGTAGGGGGTAGTTTAATTCTGGCATTGAGTATGGGGGTAGGGGGCTAGTTTAATTCTGCCCTTGAGTAGGGGGTAGTTTAATTCTGCCCTTGAGTATGGGGGTAGGGGGCTAGTTTAAATCTGCCCTTGAGTCCGGATTAGGGAGTTGTTTAATTATATGGGTTCTGGCCTCTTTGAGGTTATAAAACTTTTCTCCAATCTCAAGCGTCTGATTGGTTCAGCTGACAGTATAACTCAGAATCAACCAATCAAATCACTTGAGCTTGAGTTTTAGATTTGAGAAATGTTTTATGACTTCGGGTCTAGGGTGCTCTAAGGTGTCCCATCGTCTTTTCCTTGGTCACCTGACGCGCACATGACTACTTTCAGGCTTTCCTTTAGCAATGCTTGATCTATCCTGGTTCCCATCTTGAACTAAAGCAACAAAACATGCTGCTTATATCTCAATTACAGCATTTTGACAGGACAATATTGCTGAAATTTTAACCAGTGAATATACCTTCCGAATGTAAATTAATGCTGTGAAAATCGTGATAACATAGTGGTAGTGCATTCGCTTCAGATGCCAAAAGCCCGGAGTTTGTGCCCCGCTGGAGCCGTTACGATTGTACCCTTAGGCAAGGCATTTAAATTCCACGTTGTCTCTTCTCTCTCCCTAGTCCCGATGGAATGATTGCATCAGGAATGAGGTCTCGAGAGTGATTAATATAAATTGTAAGAACTTGTTTCGCAATCAAGCTAACATAAATGTGTATAAACTAAACTAATGCTGCATATGTTGGAAGTCGTGCATGTAAATCTACAACATTAACATGTTCTAATAATAACGGCCATTTTGCAAATGCGCACATGCTAGGTAACTGAAGACAGGTTAATCTGTGCATACTGTACCAGACCAATATTTAAATGTCAGAATGTTTTTCCTCTGATAAAGAATTGTAAGAGCAATAGCAGGATAATACAGTCCTGTTATTGACCTAACAAAGGCCAGCAGGCTGGGGGAAAATAATTTGAGCAATTTCTGGCTTACAATCCAGACAAAGGTTGATTATAGTAGTGATTGTGGCTGTTAGATGTTGATATAATATCTTGTAATTAATATAATTTGTTCAGATTTCCTGTTGTTAGGGTTATTGTTGATAAGGTTATGTTTTGTAGTGTTTGTGTTTTTTTAGGTTTATTTATCGTTGGGTCCGCCTCCGTGGTTACGGTCGCTGATTTGTATACCACTGTAACCTATCATCACTGATGGTCACAGGTTCGAGCCCCGCTCAGGCCGTGTCTCATTTATATGAAAAAGTTGGCAGTTTCTTACGGAGGTTGGTGCACCCAAGTACTGTTTAACCGTTGGAGCCTGCCCAGGAAAGGTGTTGTTAGGTAAACTGCCCGTCGGTGATATAGCCCAAAATGGTGCTGATGCAGGCGTAAAACCCGAAATATAACATAATATTATTTATCGTCGCTACCGATTGCCCATATGAGCGACGCCTCCTGAAGAGATTATTAATTTTAGATTTTGGAGGATAGTGCAATGATACAGACATAGACCCATTCCAGAGTCTCCTGGTTCGTTTACGTGCACAGTGTAAAGCACCGACACGAGACCTCGGTTTAACGTCCCATCTGAAAGACTGTTAATTTTATTAGAGTCAGAGAGGGGATCGAATCTGCGTTCCATGGATTACCAGTCCAGCGTGTTACCACTGGACTACCGATCCGTCTGTTATGTTTTGTAGTATTTCTATAGTTAATCTTTAAACCCAAGTGGTTGGTTGCATGTTGTATGTGAAAGGGGGGTTGTTATCCACCAACTAGCTAGGTGCCGTATATACAGCCTGGTGGGGCAGTTTGCATACATGTGAAAGGTGGATGGTTCTACCTGGGTACTGTATATACAGCCTGGTGGGGCAGTTTGCATACATGTGAAAGGTGGATGGTTCTACCTGGGTACTGTATATACAGCCTGGTCTGGTAGTTTGCATACATGTGAAAGGTGGATGGTTATTCCTGGGTGCCGTATATACAGCCTGGTCTGGCAGTTTGCATACATGTGAAAGGTGGATGGTTCTACCTGGGTACTGTATATACAGCCTGGTGGGGCAGTTTGCATACATGTGAAAGGTGGATGGTTCTACCTGGGTACTGTATATACAGCCTGGTGGGGCAGTTTGCATACATGTGAAAGGTGGATGGTTCTACCTGGGTACTGTATATACAGCCTGGTGGGGCAGTTTGCATACATGTGAACGGTGGATGGTTCTACCTGGGTGCCATAATTATATACTGCCTGGTTGGGCAGTTTACATTTGAGAGGTGGATGGTTTTTCCTTTGTGTCGTATATACTGCCAAATGGGGGCAATTTACATGTGACGGGCGGTTGGTTATCTACCCAGGTGCTGTACATACTGGAATGATTAAACTGTAGCTCCAAGCATAGGAATGGCAGAGAATTGCATTCTGGTGCATTTTCATTTGTTGTGTCTTTTTGTGCCAATTCTAGTGATAAGTAATCATCCATACACCAAATTGGGAAATCGAGCAGTGCATGTAGAATTTTAGAATATTATAAACAGTCTCAGAACGTCGGATAGCCTGTACTGATCCTATACCCCATCTAAAGCTGCCACTTAGAAATCTAGTCCTCATATGAACCATTGTGAACTTGTCTTAGAAATCTAGTCCTCATGAACCATTGTGAACTCGATCTTAGAAATGTAGTCCTCATGAACCATTGTGAACTCGATCTTAGTAAGCTAGTCCTCATGAACCATTGTGAACTCGATCTTAGAAAGCTAGTCCTCATGAACCATTGTGAACTCGATCTTAGAAATGTAGTCCTCATGAACCATTGTGAACTCGATCTTAGAAATCTAGTCCTCATGAACCATTGTGAACTCGATCTTAGAAATGTAGTCCTCATGAACCATTGTGAACTCAATCTTAGAAATGTAGTCCTCATGAACCATTGTGAACTCTAGAAATCTAGTCCTCATGAACCATTGTGAACTCTAGAAATGTAGTCCTCATGAACCATTGTGAACTCAATCTTAGAAATCTAGTCCTCATGAACCATTGTGAACTCGATCTTAGAAATCTAGTCCTCATGAACCATTGTGAACTTAATCTTAGAAATCTAGTCCTCATGAACCATTGTGAACTCTAGAAATCTAGTCCTCATGAACCACTGTGAACTCAATCTTAGAAATGTAGTCCTCATGAACCATTGTGAACTCTAGAAATCTAGTCCTCATGAACCATTGTGAATTCAATCTTAGAAATCTAGTCCTCATGAACCATTGTGAACTCTAGAAATCTAGTCCTCATGAACCATTGTGAATTCAATCTTAGAAAGCTAGTCCTCATGAACCATTGTGAACTCTAGAAATGTAGTCCTCATGAACCATTGTGAATTCAATCTTAGAAAGCTAGTCCTCATGAACCATTGTGAACTCTAGAAATGTAGTCCTCATGAACCATTGTGAATTCAATCTTAGAAAGCTAGTCCTCATGAACCATTGTGAATTCAATCTTAGAAAGCTAGTCCTCATGAACCATTGTGAATTCAATCTTAGAAATGTAGTCCTCATGAACCATTGTGAGATATATACTGGGGCCCACGGTATTGGGCGGTATTGGGCGGTATTGGGCGACAATTAAGTAGATGAAATATGGTAAGTCATTAATTGTTACATCAGAAATTCCACAATGACTGCCACATGGCCATCTGGCTTTACAATGTTTATTTAATTATCCAAGTCTGGTTTTAGCTACTCGACTAATTAACTAAGCGTCAACAACCACTGCCAGATTCTACCCTGAAGTCCCATGTATTTGATAAACTAAGCACATAGAAGATCCATGTTGACTTGAAGCAGATACATTCTTTGACAATATTACAAGGTTTGAACCTTGCTTCAAGTGCATAAATAAAATTCCTGAATTCCTGGCAGTGACGGAGATTTCGGGGAAAGTTAGGATATTATTTATAGCTACCTTTAATTACTCATGCCTGATTCTAGCAAATATTTATGTTTCTCAAGGTTTGGGAGTATTCTCTCTCTGCCAGTGAAATTCAAGCCAGCCATAGTCCTGTATGTAGAATTTGTAGATCCATGGGGAATGTTTCAGATCAGACTTTGTATATGTAGTGGATAGATGATACAGTTGTTTGTTTATGCTTCCTGGCATAGATATAATCTGACATGCAGGCATAAAATAGGCTAGCATATATTTATACAGTTGTGTTGATGGTTTTTGCAGTGCTGGATAAATGCTTCTGTTGTTTGAAGCCCCCACACTGGGATTGACTCTGTATGCACTTGATTTTATTCACAGTTACTCCCCTTTGTACACAAATTGTCATTTGTATTGCATTTGTTAGTTTTAGTTTAAACTTTATTTATTTTACTACGATTGGGAAGCAAGTTTTAACAACTTATATTAACCACTCTCGTTGGCGCGGATGAAAGCGTAAATGTGGTCATTCGTGTGGAAGGAAGCCGTAGTACCCGGAGAAAACCCACCTGTCCGATCTGTCTACCACTGTACCATCTCACATTAGCAACCACCACGCATCTTTACTGCGCATTATTGCGCAATCGGTGTTCCGATAAAAAACTGACCCCAAAATATGTCCTGTGTATTACGGTCTTGTATGAACAGAGCAAAGGCTTTCCGATTGAAATATTTGCATAAGTGGGAGGAGATATGACCAAATATGGCGTATATGCCCATTTGGCTGTTACGCAGTATATATTTACAGTTCAAAACCGAAAGTGAAAATTTCAAATATCATAAATTTGTCCAAAACGGCCATATACGCTAATGACATTGGTATTTTATGATAGATATATCAGTATTCTTCATTCTGGGCACTTCCAAGAATGTAATTTGACGTATATCCTGTTTATTTGGCTCGCATCCGAGTGACATGAAAAAAGTCTCACCGGACAAGGGAAGTAATCGAACTTAGGGTCTAAAAATATTGCAAAGTGTGTCCTTCTCTCAAGCTCGATTGAGGTATAAATTCGTACTCGGTTACCGTACACCGTTCATTCGTACTCAGTTACGAGTCGGTATATTAAAAATATATTAATTTATAAGTGCGTTGTAAGTACTGTGTGCATAAAATTGTTACAGAACAGGTGAGAAATGTTTATAGATGAAAATAACACTGACTACTATGCAGAATACCGGTTCATGATCAAGTAATAAGCTGGGGTCAACTTTTTTAAGAAATTGAAAATCAAGCCTTTTCCGACTGCAATTTTTCATCATTTACAAGTCCATTAATTTCAAAATTTGTGGTGTAACAAAGTTAAATTATATATTTTTGCAAATGGTTTGATGAGATCTACCAGAAAATGTATAGTTTTACATGTATTATAGCTGTTAATAAAATCATTGAATGTTGCTACTCACATACTTCCCTGTCCGAGGATCGAACCCGGATTGCATTGGTGAGAAGTAAGCGCGCTAACCATTGCACTAATTTAAACACAAGTTTAAATTTTTTTAAAATGAGGTCAAAGGAATGAAAAAATAGGTCGCTACCTCTTGTATAATTGTTGGAATACTATTAAACAATTAACCTTACTCTGTCAATCACAATTAAAGTTGCCTTTGCAAACAGCATAGAGCCAGATCAGACGATACAGAATATTCTGTCTGAACAGGCTATATGTTGTTTGCTATTCAGATAGTGTAGCTAAAACACTTGTCTGAATAGCAACAAACATAGATCCTGGTTGTTTGCACATTCCGTCCAATTCATTCGGCAGGTTATGGGTTAAACAATTAAATTACAAAATATTCCGTCCGAACAAGCTATAATATTGTGCTGTTTGCTATTCGGATAGTGTAGCTAAAACACTTGTCTGAATAGCAACAAAACATAGATCCTGGTTGTTTGCACATTCCGTCCAATTTTAATCCAGGTTACGGGTTAAACTATTAAATCGCAGGAATGTTGCCAAATTTGGTGTGTATCAATCTCTACCAAGTTTGAAATGGGATCCAATGATTCAGAAAGGCATTGGCGAGTGATTTAGCTTGGCTATTGATTGAACTATTGACCCAGAAGCAGAAACTAGAAACAGAAAGTGACGTTGCCTCTTTGCAGTCAAATATGTCGTAGAATTTTATTAGAATTGTGTCGCAATGTCACAATTCTAATGCAATGAGAGACAACTCTAATTTTCTATTACCTCCCTTGGCATATAAAGTCTGATTTATTCCAAAATGTGAATATGTCCTTTTAGTTGGAATCCTTTGTCTTTACTGTTGTTCCCTAGCCAGATGTTGCGGTATGATAATTGTGATTTTATGAAAATCGTGTTAATTAACTGATAACATTGTTTTACAAATAAGTACCCATTGCATATACTGTAAGAGATATGTCGAGATATAGTAATTTAATAAGCATAAGAAGCAATAGTGGAATAAAATTGCTAGCATGTTGTGCAAAGGAAACAACGATAAAAACAGAGGAAAACACTTAATAGGACCTATCTACTTTTAGGGAGTATTCAGGGGCAGTAACTCTCATTAAGTATCATAATTCCAGAGTTTTCAGTTACAAATAAGAAATACAGATTAATGAATTACCGGCTGCTACTATTTAATACCTTTATTTTACCCAGCATGCAAAGAGTTTAAATGAATGGCTAATTCAGGGCTAGAATTTAACTTTTATGCTACTATTATTTGAACTATTTAACCCTTTCAACACCACAGGCCTCTCAATAGGCTTACAAAAAGTGTAGATCCAGATGAGCCGGCTCATGATGAGCCGTCTCATCAGGATCTGCACGTTTTGCCAGTAATATTACTATTTATAGACAAAAATTACCCATTTTGATAAATGAACTGGTCTAAATGTAATTTTCTTATTAATTTATTGGTCTGAAAATATCATGCATGCACCAGTCCATGTCAGTTACCTTTAATTTTTACCCAGCATGCAAAGAGTTTAAATGAATGGCTAATTTATGAACATATCACTATATTTGACATAGAAATTTATGTCTTAATATCTAGCAAGGTATTGCAAGTGCTTGGTGAGGTAATTCAGCCTTTGGCTACTACATGAGGTGCAATGTACACCAGTTTATCATTTTATTATTGACAGTTTTAATTACGTTTTAATCACTGCATAGCAAAGCCATGATGTTATCAGTTGGGGGTATCTATATTTAATCTGTAGCCTGTCCTACTCAGCAGCTTGATGCACCTGTATCTAACATGCTATGCAGTACTTCCAAAATGATTGGAGGCAAACTCTACCATTGCAATGCAATGAAATGAAAACTGACAATTAGGACTGGAGATAATGGGCAATTTGGGAGAAATAGTTACCCTGAGTTGTCTCCCCTAGCTCTCATTGAGTTTAGTAAGAAGAGTTTACAGAAATTATGACAGTTTATTTTATTAAATTACAATAGGCTGTCAAGCCCATGAGGACATATATACATATTATATACAGTTAGCGAACAGTGCAAACATAAAGTATACATTTTATACAAATGAGCTCCCACAGCCATTTATATCTATGTGTAAATACATGTAATATTTTTCTGATATGTGTCTTATAATTAAAGCAAAATAGTTCTTTATTTCTAACAAGGAGAAGGTCAAAAGACGCAACAAAACACAAAACCAAACATAAAAAATTGAAGTTGTTGCAAAGTTGTATAACATGGCCGAGTAGTAATCTTATCCCTCACATACAGCAATCTTCTCCCTCACATACAGCAATCTCTCCCTCACATAAAGCAATATTCTCCCTCACATACAGCAATCTTCTCCCTCACATACAGCAATCTTCTCCCTCACATAAGCAGACCTCTCACTCACATACAGCATGCTTCTCCCTCACATACTGCAAACTTCACCCTCACATACAGCAAACTTCACCATCACATACTGCAAACTTCACCCTCACATACAGCAAACTTCTCCCTCACATACAGCAATCTTCTCCCTCACATACCGCAAACTTCACCCTCACATACAGCAAACTTCATCCTCATATACAGCAATCTTCTCCCTTGCATACAGCAATATTTTACTTTGCATACAGCAATCTTCTCCCTCACCTACAGCAATCTTCTCCCTCACATACAGCAAGCTTCACCATCACATAACACAATCTTTATGTTGAATGTCTGGCAAAATTATGTCCGTGGCCATAAGTGGTTATAAGTTTGTTGACTTCAAATCACTTGCCCCTCATGGCTGTAGGTTTGTTGACTTCAAATCACTTGTCCCTCATGACTGTAGGTTTGTTGACTTCAAATCACTTGCCCCTCATGGCTGTAGGTTTGTTGACTTCAAATCACTTGCCCCTCATGGCTCTAGGTTTGTTGACTTCAAAGCACTTGCCCCTCATGGCTGTAGGTTTGTTGACTTCAAATCACTTGCCCCTCATGGCTGTAGGTTTGTTGATTTCAAATCACTTGCCCCTCATGGCTGTAGGTTTGTTGACTTCAAATCACTTGCCCCTCATGGCTGTAGGTTTGTTGACTTCAAATCACTTGCCCCTCATGGCTGTAGGTTTGTTGACTTCAAATCACTTGCCCCTCATGACTGTATATTTGTTGACTTCAAATCACTTGCCCCTCATGACTGTAGATTTGTTGACTTCAAATCACTTGCCCCTCATGGCTGTAGGTTTGTTGACTTCAAATCACTTGCCCCTCATGACTGTAGATTTGTTGACTTCAAATCACTTGTCCCTCATGGCTGTAGGTTTGTTGACTTCAAATCACTTGCCCCTCATGGCTGTAGGTTTGTTGACTTCAAATCACTTGCCCCTCTTGGCTGTAGGTTTGTTGACTTCAAATCACTTGCCCCTCATGGCTGTAGGTTTGTTGACTTCAAATCACTTGCCCCTCATGGCTGTAGATTTGTTGACTTCAAATCACTTGCCCCTCATGACTGTAGATTTGTTGACTTCAAATCACTTGCCCCTCATGGCTGTAGATTTGTTGACTTCAAATCACTTGCCCCTCATGGCTGTAGGTTTGTTGACTTCAAATCACTTGCCCCTCATGGCTGTAGGTTTGTTGACTTCAAATCACTTGCCCCTCATGACTGTAGGTTAGTTGACTTCAAATCACTTGCCCCTCATGACTGTAGGTTAGTTGACTTCAAATCACTTGCCCCTCATGACTGTAGGTTAGTTGACTTCAAATCATTTGCCCCTCATGACTGTAGGTTAGTTGACTTCAAATCACTTGCCCCGCATGACTGTAGGTTTGTTGACTTCAAATCACTTGCCCCTCATGGCTGTAGGTTTGTTGACTTCAAATCACTTGCACCTCATGGCTGTAGGTTTGTTGACTTCAAAACACTTGCCCCTCATGGCTGTAGGTTTGTTGACTTCAAATCACTTGTCCCTCATGGCTGTAGGTTTGTTGACTTCAAATCACTTGTCCCTCATGGCTGTAGGTTTGTTGACTTCAAATCACTTGTCCCTCATGGCTGTAGGTTTGTTGACTTCAAATCACTTGCCCCTCATGGCTGTAGGTTTGTTGACTTCAAATCACTTGCCCCTCATGGCTGTATGTTTGTTGACTTCAAATCACTTGCCCCTCATGGCTGTAGGTTTGTTGACTTCAAATCACTTGCCCCTCATGACTGTAGGTTTGTTGACTTCAAATCACTTGCCCCTCATGACTGTAGGTTTGTTGACTTCAAATCACTTGCCCCTCATGGCTGTAGGTTTGTTGACTTCAAATCACTTGCCCCTCATGACTGTAGGTTTGTTGACTTCAAATCACTTGCCCCTCATGGCATGGCTGTAGGTTTGTTGACTTCAAATCACTTGCCCCTATGCATGGCTGTAGGTTTGTTGACTTCAAATCACTTGCCCCTCATGGCATGGCTGTAGGTTTGTTGACTTCAAATCACTTGCCCCTCATGGCTGTAGGTTTGTTGACTTCAAATCACTTGCCCCTCATGGCTGTAGGTTTGTTGACTTCAAATCACTTGCCCCTCATGGCTGTAGGTTTGTTGACTTCAAATCACTTGCCCCTCATGCATAGTATTAGGCAGAAATATCCAAATGGGAGTCTAAAAAAATAAGTCCAGCCCCAGAGCGGGACCCGAATGATGACGGAAATTGCCGCACGGACTCGATGTGAGAACGGCGAACTGACGTGATCGAAATGCGGCAGAAACTGGGAAAGCCTGGGTGGGAAAGCCTCTCCAAAAAGGAATTGCGAACAATATTAGCCTATTATAGGGTCCAGTTCTTGTCATTGTTTTACAGCTGCATATATATGTTAACAAACCTAGTGAGGTCTCGGAGAAAAAAACAAACAAACTTATCAGCCATTTTTTTAACTGGCCGTCGGTAACCGTCGCCAATATAATTGACCGTCTTATTAGGTGATAGGCCGTCGAAAAGACGGCCCGACGGCTCTCTGCCTAATACTGTGCCCTCATGGCTGTAGGTATGAATCTCACTGGGGTGGCTATTTCTTTCATATGAGGAAGCTATCCAGCTTGGTGGCGGTACATGTAGGTCAGTGGTTCTACTCAGGTGCCCGTCTGTGCATGCATGATCGGATGTGCACCGTATGACCTAAGCTGTTGTTGCCACTTTAAACCCTAAAAACCAAACAAAACAAATACAGTCAAACCTGTCTTAAGCAGCCAGCCAATGGAGTCAAAAAGTGGCTGCTTAGCACAGGTGGCTGCTTAATGGAGGTCAAATGTATAGTAAAACAACATATATGGAATCTTGAAACTGGCTGCTTAATACAGGTTGGCTGCTTAATGGAGGTCGAATGTATAGTAAAACAACATATAGGGAATCTTGAAACTGGCTACTTAATACAGGTTGGCTGCTTAATGGAGCTCAAATGTATAGTAAAAACAACATATAGGGAATCTTGAAACTGGCTGGTTAATACAGGTTGACTGCTTAATGGAGGTGACCACTAACACAGGTTTGACTGTATATAGTACAGGTTGGCTGCTTAATGGAGGTGACCACTAACACAGGTTTGACTGTAATCCAATTGTTAAAGATGGTGATATCAATCCTTAGACAACAGACTTTTGGCACCATTTTCGAGGGGTGAGATAAATCTGTCTAACCAGATAGACTAGGGGACTACTTTATGCTAAATAGATATTGCGAACAAGTCTTGTAGTTTTCGTTTATTTCTACGTCGCTATAAGGGTAAAATCCGAACACTGCTGTGAAGCTAATGTTGTGTTTACAGTCAAACCTGCTTAGCACACGTGGCTGCTTAATAGAGGTCAAATGTATCTAGTAAAACAACATATAGGGGATCTTGAAACTGGCTGCTTAATACAAGTTGGCTGCTTAATGGAGGTGACTACTAACACAGGTTTGACTGTATATAGTACAGGTTGGCTGCTTAATGGAGGTGACCACTAACACAGGTTTGACTGTATATAGTACAGGTTGGCTGCTTAATGGAGGTGACTACTAACACAGGTTTGACGGTACTTTTAAGTGACAAGCAACATCAATGTGAGTAAATTGTCACATTCCACAGACCTGATAGTAAATGCATACCCCATTGATCCTTGTGTAGTAGGCTGGTGTAATTTGTGAAGCCTAAGAAATGTGAGAAAATAAATCTAGCACCTCCATTGAGTTGCAGATAAGAAAATGACACCCAAGGGAGGGCCTTGTTCTTTACACAAACATCTTCAGCCCTCAGTGGGAATTCCATATCTGCAACTCTTGGCTTTGTACTGGAGGTGCTAGATTCACTTTATCTACATATATTGAACATTAATTTATTGGTGCTTAGCCCCCCCTCCCCAACCCCGCCTACCTAAATGAAAAAACATGAGTTTCAAGTAAAAGAAAAAAAGTATGGTCGGTCGGTAGGGAATTTTTTTCTTCAAAATTTCTTTTAAAAAATCGGGGGTCGGAGAAGTAAAATTGGGGGTCGGCCGGGAAACCATAAACACAGTGTATTTTTTGGGCCTTAGTTATTTTAATCATTGTGTATCTAAGAATGATTAGTTGTATCGGATTACAGATGTTTTCGAATTTTAATGAAGCAAATCAAATGAATTGCGATCCATCAACTGTGACAGCAAAACATTACAATATCGGGCAGCGGGGAAGTAAATATGACCAATAATATTAGATATGACATTGAACTTTACTGATGCATTAATTTATCCGTTAGTGATTTCCGACATTTGCATAATTGATACATCTAAGCAAGGGACAATGACATTCTTGTTAGGGTGTGTATCCTGTATCTACCTGAGATCATATTGTCATATTATGGTCATAATACTTATGGCAGACATGCTACCACCCACTTATTGTAATTAGAGATAATATATTATAATTATACTCAAATTTCTGTGGCAATTGGACCATGCCTAGTTCGACTTGTGTCTCGTCACGGTTGCGGCTTATATTAAATCATTATGTATAGTATGTGTCAGCTACTTTGCTATAATGAACCAGAAATAGTTGTGATACGCAAATAAGGTGCTTTGCGATCTATCTACATGTAGGTATTTAGTAGTAACATTTCAATCTGTGCTAAAGTTGGCAATTTGTTTAGATCGTAAAACATTTTGGATTTTAGTTTTGGAGTATTTTTGTCATGTTAAGGTATATTGTGTATGTTCATGTATTCATGTTGTTTAATTTAAGATAGTAATTTTAAACAAATGATGTTTTTTGTGTGTCTTCATTCAACAAGTTTTTATATAAACCACAGAAGCTTCAAAGGCTGTCCGATTATCGCAGTGGATAACGTGCGCCCTTCTCACCAATGCAACACAGGTTCGATCCTCAGACCGCGAAGTATGTGAGATGGTACGGTGGTCGCCAGATCGGACAGGTGGGTTTTCTTCGGGTACTCCGGTTTCCTCCCATATGAATGAGACCACATTTACGCTGTTATCCGTGCCAACGAAAGTGATTAATATAAGTTGTTAAAACTTGTTTCGCAATCGTTGTAAAATAAATAAAATTTAAATTAGAAGCTTCAAATGTCATCAATAAGCTCAAGCTCCTGTCTTTAGGGACTTAACAATTATGAAAATGATATTGCCTGTTACCAAGGGGGGGCACTGTCTGTTATTTAGCACAGGTGTCAGATCTCTCATGCTGTTTGTGTTAGTTGTTAACCCTTTCAACACCACAGGCCTCTCAATAGGCTTAGAAAAAGTGTAGATCCAGATGAGCCGGCTCATGACGAGCCATCTCATCAGGATCTGCACTTTTTGCCAGTAATATTACTATTTTTAGACAAATATTACCCATTTTGATAAATGAACTGGTCCAAATGTAATTTTCTTATTAATTTATTGGTCTTAAAATATCATGGACCAGTCCATGTCAGTTACTTGGTGTTGAATGGGTTAGCTCTGCATGCTAGCGGTGAACATAACCAGTCAACATAGCGATCGTAACGACACAATTCCAATGAAATTCCGTATCATATTTCCAGAGTTCAGTTGCAAAACACATTTAATGAATTGCCGTTACTGTAACTCTTGTCAACTGTTTCATTCACAATGAGCCTCGTGCACTCCCAATCTTCTATGGTATTTTATCAAAATGTGGTCATATCATGTGACTTGCAAGCCGATCTGGCCCGATTTGGTTTTAACAGTTTACAAGCCGGTCTGGCCCGATTTGGTATTAACACTACAAGCCGGTATGGCCCGATTTGGTTTTAACTCTTTACAAGCCGGTCTGGCCCGATTTGGTTTAAACACTTTACAAGCCGGTCTGGCCCGATTTGGTTTTAACACTTTACAAGCCAGTCCAGGACTGATTTCATTTTTTACAAGCCGGTCCGGACTGATTTGGTTTTAACGCTTTACAAGCCAGTCCAGGAGTGATTTCATTTTTTACAAGCCGGTCCGGACTGATTTAATTTTTTACAAGCCGGTCTGGACTGATTTGGTTTTTACAGTTTACCAGCCAGTCCGGACTGATTTGGTTTTTACAGTTAACGAGCCGGTCCGGACTGATTTGGTTTTTACAGTTAACGAACCCTGCTTCACACTATTGTCTACTTCAATTAGACAAAGTGTCGATATCACATTTAAAAGTTGTAGTCACATGGTTGTATTTCAAGGTGTTTGCAATATCTTTGTAACCCAACAAGAGATTTGGTTGATATTTGACACAACTATAATGTTCATGGAGCCTGTGTGTCAAAATGGATATGGTGTCCACCTCATACCTGAGCGGTTGTGGGTTTGAATCCTGCCATAACAACAGTGGTGATATCCTTAAGCAAGACACTTAAATTCACATTGCCTCTTCTCTCTCCCTCATTCTCCCTCATGTAGCCTGTCGATTTTTCACTTTTTAACTTCTTGCAAAATGACAGCCTTGTGAAACTGGATTTCCGATCGTAGCGCCATCTACTTACACCCACTTTTATGAGGGTGTATAGATTTGAAGAACGACAACTCTTCTCTACAAGATAATATCGCTAAATATAGAAACGGAATTCTTATCGGAAATCGCCGAACAGGCACGATTATACACAATCATTTCCGAATATACACGAATGCTCCCATAGACTCATTTACATTGCAAACATATAATGTCCCGTTTCTGTGTTATATGTACGTTATATCGACGAGATGGCAGATTTTAAATATTACATTTAGATGGTAATGGATCGATTCGGCGTAATTGAACTAAGGACGGCTTAAATCTTGAGTAAATATGTCAAATCAGATGCACATTATACTTTTTAAAACTATTTATCGTTCCGTTGACCCGTAAACAATGGCGGCCAATTATAAAGTTTTATCACCATTGCAGTGCCTCGCTTTCTATTCAAGTACGTCATTAATTAAGTCACATGCTAATAGGCCTATTAATAGGATTAATGCGAGTCAATAATTACACGGACAATCCCCCACTTTTCCCCAGGCGTTGATATGATCAGAAACTCAATACAGCCCAATTAATAGTCTCGGTATTAAAATATATTTATTTGACTGACCAGGCAAAATATATCGATGCCTGTTCCCAGGCTATCCCTCATGATATGAAGTCTGGTAAGATTAGACTAATGTTGTAAAAACTAGCTTAGCAATGCAGCTAAGCTATATTTGTATAATATATTTTGCATACAACTGAAGGTCAATATTGTTATATGAGATCAGGGAACAATTATTACCTGGTTGTGACACAATTCTGAGGGAGCTAACATGCTCAGGTGTGAGGTATTGTGAACGGGCTTTTGTCCATCTGTCTCTCTGTCAACATTTGACTTGTAAACACTGTAGCCACTCTGCCTAGCTGGCCTTTTCCATGAAAACCCGTATATAGGTCTATAGATCAAATCCCTGTTAGCACACCAGCAACTGTTGTTGGGTTTTACCCGACTCGCAATGTATTTCACATTTGCCACAAGCTACATTTTAACAAAATATTTCGATGCTTTGCAATTTCTGTCTGAGAAATATAGATTAGTAGGCCAAAAAAACCACACCTGTGTACTGTTTCTTGCAGCCAAAAAAATAAGGTCATTCGGGGGGGGGGGGCATTTTTCGTTTTTAACCATTCTCTTGGGCACAGAAAAATGTGACAAATGAAGTTTCTAATTTGTTGGCGTTTTTTCCCAAATTGCATACAATTCTTCAGTCGGATGGGGGGGGGGGGGTTGTAAAAAGACGAGTCGGTCGGGAAACCGTAAACACAGGTGTGTTCGTTTAGCCTTAGGTAAATTTGAAAAATTAAAAATGTCATAGCAATGAAATTTTAGATTAACGTACATACCGTATATATATATTAATGAAATGCACCTACTTTCCTTAATTAAGCTGTGTAAGACAAAATAGGTTAATCAGTTGTGGACTCGTACAAGGTGATCTACCCAGAGCCATTTGGTTTATTTCTTGGAAATACCACAAAATACCTTGTTTCATGTTGAAATGTATCCTGTATGTTTGTGGCATTTACCAGTCGTGGTATTCTACTGAACAGATTTATTCTGCAATTGGTTTAAACAATATTTATTGCAAAACATAAATCACATATAACATACAACAACATACATTTGTATATAATAGATAATGCAAAACTTGCTTTTAATAAAGCTGTTTATTCAGTCATTCTAAGCAATGCAAGCGTTATACGGTTCCCCAATCATTCATCATGATCAATTCAAGAAGACTGCTTAATTAGATGTACTGAAGATATTAGCATAATAAGTATTATAAGATGAGGGCTTAATTAACCCATTCAACCCCACGTAATTGACATGGACAGGTGCATGCTATTTTTAGACCAATAAATTAATAAGAAAATTACATTTGGACCAGTTCATTTATCAAAATGGGTAATTTTATCTAAAAATAGTAATAATTATTACTAGCAAAAAAGTGCAGATCCTGATACGAGCCGGCTCATCTGGATCTACACTTTTCATAAGCCTATTTAGAGGCCTGTGGGGTTGAAAGGGTTAAAGTTTCCAGTAAATGTTGGGAGATTATGAAAATTACAGGAAAGTAAAGTAAAGGGAAACAATGCCGTCTTAACTGTTTGGTATGCAGATAACAGTTTTCTCCCTTTATTCTACAAATTAAAGATAGCGGTAGGTAAACAATAATTGTGATTGAGCACACAGATGTAGGTGTTTCTATATGGTCATATAAAATTATAAGAACCGATAAATCTTGAGTATGTGTCAAGTCATTTAGTTGCTTTGGGGGTAATTGTGGTTTGACATCACCTTTTAATTGGTCAGTATCGTATATAATTGACCATATGTCACTTGTATACCGGTAGGTACAAAGATATTGTACTGTAGAGTAGCACATATATTTGTGCAATTGATTTTCTGCAATGTATGGAGAGCATATTATTAAGATAATGCAGACAGCCATTCTTTTCTGACGTCAGCAGTTTTTGGTGTTGTGCATCCGTCCGTCTGTCTGAAGCTAGTTCACAGTAACGACTTGGTGGAATTTTATGAAGTTTAGAATATATATATGTATTACCATAATTTGATAAATAGATGGTGGTGCACATTATAGTATGCATTGGGATCAGCCCAGTAACACTAGAGTTATTGCCCTTTTATTGACGAAGAAGCCACACATTTGTCTGTGTAACTTTTTTCTACAAGAATGAAGACGTTGAATCTTCCTCCATTTAGAGGATTTCATCTGGTTTTGGTCAAATTCTTGAAAAAAACAAATATTGTCAGGTTTGGTGCAAGCTGTTCAGAAATGATATTTATTCATATTTTAACCCTTTCAACACCACAGGCCTCTAAATAGGCTTACAAAAAGTGTAGATCCAGATGAGCCGACTCGTGATGAGCCGTCTCATCAGGATCTGCACTTTTTGCCAGTAATAATTATTACTATTTTTACATAAAATTACCCATTTTGATAAATGAACTGGTCCAAATGTAATTTTCTTATTAATTTATTGGTCTAATAATATCGTGCACCAGTCCATGTCAATTACTTGGGGTTGAATGGGTTAAGTAGGTGTGATCCCCTTTTTTCAGTCGTATTACCTGTTTTCACAATTTTCCGATCACAGCCTGGAGAATATCTCACAGTGAATGAACCCTGTATGAGAGGACAATGAGAGGGGATGCAGGGCCCAAGAACCATAACCCTAGCAACAATAAATACTGGGTTATGGCCCTTTGGAATGTTACGCATTTACTATAAGAGTATTTTTGTACAGAGAAAAACTCAAAAAAAGTACTGAACAGATTTCATTGTGACTTGGAATATACATATATATATATATATATAAATGGCAATGAGAAAATGTGTGATGCATATGATGCGTAATCATACCTCGGGTAATTGCTGAATTATGGCCCTTTGAAATTTTATATGGTATAGGGGTTTTTGTGCGGAGAATATCACAAAGTATATGGAATGCATCTTGGCACATCAAAACATAATCTATGCCGAATTTTTATACAATTTTCTAACTTTTTTACGAAATATTAATATATTTTTTTATCTCCTGAAAAGTTGTAAAAATGCAGGTTGGCATTTTAAATGGAGACCAGTGATATGTATTAATCACAAACAGTGACAACTTTTGATATTCGAAGGTCAGATCCTATTCATTGGGCGAAATCAATTCACCGAATTTGCTTGTTCAAAAATGGATCGAGTTATTCACTTTGGAAAGTTAACCTTTTCAACACCACATGCCTCTCAATAGGCTTACAAAAAGTGTAGATCCAGATGAGCCGGCTCATAACGAGCCGTCTCATCAGGATCTGCACTTTTTGCCAGTAATATTACTATTTTTAGACAAAAATTACCCATTTTGATAAATGAACTGGTCCAGATGTAATTTTCTTATTTAATTTATTGGTCTGAAAATATCATGGACCAGTCGATGTCAGTTACTTTGTGTTAAATGGGTTAATTTACATTTCCATGAAGCAAATATTTTCTGATTTACAGTATTTTACAGGTTCTTACAGTATTTTACAGGTTCCTGCTTCAATATAGCCTTTTTCTCTCTCCATGGATAGGAGATGATATATTTTTTTTATCATAATTGCTGGGGAATTTGAAAATGTTTGATAAAGTTTCCAGTTGTTTTTTGTTACATCTGTTTAGATTTAGCTCACTATGATTGAGATGGGAGATGGAAGAGTTTGTGAATGAGTCAGCACGAATACAAGCTTACACTGTTGAACAGTTCCAGCTTTTGTGTGCAGCCATTTAAAGTTTGGCAATTATCTGAGTTAATTACCCATTTTCTGAGTTATTTACCCACAGTGGTTTTATTTGTGTGACTGTCGTATATATATTATTATATTAATTGTGCGATCACAAAAATTCGTTTTTTGCTGAAAAATGGATATTATGGATAATCGCCTCGCTTCAGCCGAGTTTCCGCTAATGGAAAATGTAAACAGCGAGGTAAATATGGAATTTAGTGCATCTTGTACAAATAATAGCATTAATTTTGACAATAAATATTTGTGCTGTCTGCTGTTGGGTATGAAGAATTTTCTTTCCAAATTTGTACAAAATGGAAATATTGTGTGCAGTGATTTTTATTTTTATTTATATTTCGGGTTTTACGCCTGCATCAGCACCATTTCGGGCTATATCCCCGGCGGGCAGTTTACTTAACAACACCTTTCCTGGGCAGGCTCCAGCGGTTAACAAAGGTGCACCAACCTCTGTAAGAAACTGCCAACTTTTTCATATAAATGAGACACGGCCTGAGCGGGGCTCGAACCCGTGACCATCAGTGATGCAGTGTTTTTTTAGATTTTTCAGTCCCAGCTGTTGTTTTTGTTCTTAATCTAAAAAATGAAACCTATTATTTAGTTGCAGATTTATGTAAGTGTTAAATTTAGTAAGTTGCCATTTATGGGAGTTATTGGTGATAAATATCTATAAAGGGAGATAATCTACAATTAGTCATGTCGGAAATACCTGCTGATCTTTATAATTATGCTAAAATCAGGGATTATTCTAGAGAGTGATATGGGCGAAATTGTCGCCCAAGGACTTCGCCCTCTGGGTTTATTCGCGGTTTATTGACATAACAAATTTACGATATTCAAACAAAATTTTGCCTAGTAGGATACACTGGCCCATTATAAAGCGCTCCTTCTATTCAAATGTTGTATTTAATGGTTGTACTGTGCATTTTAACCCTATTTTGCAGAAGTATATTACAGAACACCATTTAAGGACGCGATCACGCGCTTTCTCACTTCTCCCAAAAATTCTGACCTTAGAATGAACCCTGTAAAATATGACTCATTTATTATTGAAAAATGGAAATATACGATAATACGATTTCTTACCAATATCCCATTAAAATATGTCGGAACATTCTGTGTAAATGCACACCTAGGTTTTTAACATGCAGCTTCTTGGAGAAAAGAATACAAATTTAAGCAATCGTATGTTGGTGCTATGCTTTAGAGTCTGTCCATAGTTACTCAGTTTTAAGAAGCAAAGAGATTAGGTGAAAATGTTGGCTGTACTGTTTTGGTATCAAGTTTCCCCACCCATCTCTGTCATTGTCATAGCTAACCTAGTTTATTTCACACTAGAGAATATGTGTTAATGCTCTAGAGTGTACAGTGAACATGTATCGCTGAAGCATATAATGGTGGAGCCTGGAGTGATGGAGACAGTGACCATAATCGAGAGGTTGTGAGTTTGGCCATAGTGATGGAGACAGTGACCATAATTGAGAGGTTGTGAGTTTGGCCATAGTGATGGAGACAGTGACCATAATAGAGAGGTTGTGAGTTTGGCCATAGTGATGGAGACAGTGACCATAATAGAGAGGTTGTGAGTTTGGCCATAGTGATGGAGACAGTGACCATAATAGAGGTTGTGAGTTTGGACATAGTGATGGAGACGGTAACCATAATAGAGGTTGTGAGTTTGGCCATAGTGATGGAGACAGTGACCATAATAGAGGTTGTGAGTTTGGCCATAGTGATGGATGGTGACCATAATAGAGAGGTTGTGAGTTTGGCCATGGTGAGTTTGGCCATAGTGATGGAGATGGTGACCATAATAGAGAGGTTGTGAGTTTGGCCATAGTGATAGAGACAGTGACCATAATAGAGAGGTTGTGAGTTTGGCCATAGTGATGGAGACAGTGACCATAATAGAGAGGTTGTGAGTTTGGCCATGGTGAGTTTGGCCATAGTGATGGAGATGGTGACCATAATAGAGAGGTTGTGAGTTTGGCCATAGTGATGGAGACAGTGACCATTATAGAGAGGTTGTGAGTTTGGCCATAGTGATGGGATGGTGACCATAATAGAGAGGTTGTGAGTTTGGCCATAGTGATGGAGACAGTGACCATAAGAGAGAGGTTGTGAGTTTGGCCATAGTGATGGAGATGGTGACCATAATAGAGAGGTTGTGAGTTTGGCCATAGTGATGGAGACAGTGACCATAATAGAGAGGTTGTGAGTTTGGCCATAGTGATGGAGACAGTGACCATAATAGAGAGGTTGTGAGTTTGGCCATAGTGATAGAGATGGTGACCATAATAGAGAGGTTGTGAGTTTGGCCATAGTGATAGAGACAGTGACCATAATAGAGAGGTTGTGAGTTTGGCCATAGTGATGGAGACAGTGACCATAATAGAGAGGTTGTGAGTTTGGCCATGGTGAGTTTGGCCATAGTGATGGAGATGGTGACCATAATAGAGAGGTTGTGAGTTTGGCCATAGTGATGGAGACAGTGACCATAATAGAGAGGTTGTGAGTTTGGCCATAGTGATGGAGACAGTGACCATAATAGAGAGGTTGTGAGTTTGGCCATGGTGAGTTTGGCCATAGTGATGGAGATGGTGACCATAATAGAGAGGTTGTGAGTTTGGCCATGGTGAGTTTGGCCATAGTGATGGAGACAGTGACCATAATAGAGAGGTTGTGAGTTTGGCCATAGTGATGGAGACAGTGACCATAATAGAGAGGTTGTGAGTTTGGCCATGGTGAGTTTGGCCATAGTGATGGAGACAGTGACCATAATAGAGAGGTTGTGAGTTTGGCCATGGTGAGTTTGGCCATAGTGATGGAGACAGTGACCATAATAGAGAGGTTGTGAGTTTGGCCATAGTGGTGGAGACCGTGACCATAATAGAGAGTTGATTGTATTAGGGTCAGATGGGGGATCGAACCTGCGATCCCTGGATTACCAATCCAGCGTGTTACCACTGGACTACAGATCCGTCTGTACACATATGTCGATGAAATTGCTCATGATACCTTATGGTATTGAGGAAATAATTATCAGCTCTTTGCAAACATTTGTCTCATCAAAGATGGCTGATTTGTGACTATGAATTAGTCCTTATTGTTCAGTTTGTGCAGTGATATCAAATTATTCGCTGTATTCTCATCAGCAGCACAGTTTGGTGCAGTTGATGCAATTTCTCAGTTATTTTAACATTATTCTTGGCAGTAAATTGCATTCAGTAAAACCAAGTTAATTATAATACTATGTATCTAAGCAATTCAGAATTATTCATGTGTCCAGATCGGGTTTAAGGCCAACAAATTTACTGTTTCATGCCAAATAAAAATAGGATCGGTTGATACGGAATTTTTTTGATATTTTAGTGGGGCACAGAACAAATATGGGGGGGAAAAATTCTTTCAAAATTTCATAAAAAAATTCAGGCCAGCTGTAAATGCCGGCATAAGAACATAACAATTAGGCCCCGGTGAAAAAATATACTTTTAACAGTACAACTATGTTAAGGAAGCTATGCATGCTTGCGGTAGGTCTGTGGTTCTACTCGGGTACATGCCCATCGGTTCCTTAAATATTGCTCAGAGGGCACTCGTGGGGTCTTCCTCCACCAATGACAGCTGGAGGGTCCACGTATGACCTAAACTGGTGGTGCGACTTTATTTTTTAGCTTATACCAATTTATTTTAGCTCGATTGCGAAACAAGTTCTTTCAACTTATGTTAATCATTCTCGAGACCTCATTCCTGATGGAATCCATCGCCATGAAGGAGAGAGAAGAGGCAATGTGGAATTTAAATGCCTTGCCTAAGGGTACAATCGTAACAGCTCCAGCGGGGTTCAAACTCCGGACCGTTCGCACCTATCACGACTTTAAGCACCATAAACAAAACAACTCTGTCATGCTGATATATCCTCATCTCTTCTCTATGGATATAATGTCATCTTTGATTGGAGGTTGTTTCCATTCTACTTTGATGTTTGTTTCTAGCTGTATATTAATGAGGTTTATCCAGATATGTATAGGTTGTCTTGGTTAGTAGGTATGTGTGTGTAGGAAGATATGTGATCAGTATTTGACGGATATTTGTGTAACTCCGAGTGCATAAAGGAATGACGGAATCAGGAAGAAAGGTATGAAATATTGTTCCCGGTTTACCCTGGAGTTCCCGGTTTACCCTGGAGTTCCTGGTTTACCCTGTAGTTCCTGGTTTACCTTGTAGTTCATGGTTTACCTTGTAGTTCCCGGTTTACCCTGGAGTTCCTGGTTTACCCTGTAGTTCCTGGTTTACCCAGGAGTTCCCGGTTTACCCTGTAGTTTACCAGGTAGTGTCCATTTTACCCTGTAGTTCCCGGTTTACCCTGGAGTTCCCGGTTTACCCTGTAGTTTACCAGGTAATGTCCGTTTTACCCTGGAGTTCCCGGTTTACCCTGGAGTTCCCGGTTTACCCTGTAGTTTACCAGGTAGTGTCCGTTTTACCCTGTAGTTCCAGGTTTACCATGTAGTTCCTGGTTTACCATGTAGTTCCAGGTTTACCCTGTAGTTCCTGGTTTACCCTGTAGTTCCAGGTTTACCCTGTAGTTCCCGGTTTACCATGTAGTTCCCGATTACCCTGTAGTTCCCGGATTACCATGTAGTTCCAGGTTTACCATGTAGTTCCCGGTTTACCCTGTAGTTCCCGGTTTACCCTGTAGTTCCAGGTTTACCCTGTAGTTCCAGGTTTACCCTGTAGTTCCAGGTTTACCCTGTAGTTCCCGGTTTACCCTGTAGTTCCATTCCAGGTTTATCCTGTAGTTCCAGGTTTATCCTGTAGTTCCTGGTTTATCCTGTAGTTCCAGGTTTATCCTGTAGTTCCTGGTTTATCCTGTAGTTCCAGGTTTACTCTGTAGTTCCCGGTTTATCCTGTAGTTCCAGGTTTACCCTGTAGTTCCAGGTTTATCCTGTAGTTCCTGGTTTACCCTGTAGTTCCCGGTTTATCCTGTAGTTCCTGGTTTACCCTGTAGTTCCCGGTTTACCCTGTAGTTCCCGGTTTACCCTGTAGTTCCCGGTTTACCCTGTAGTTCCAGGTTTACCCTGTAGTTCCAGGTTTATGTAGTTCCCAGTTTACCTTGTAGTTCCTGGTTTACCCTGTAGTTCCAGGTTTACACTGTAGTTCCCAGTTTACCTTGTAGTTCCCGGTTTACCCTGTAGTTCCTGGTTTACCATGTAGTTCCCGGTTTACCCTGTAGTTCCCGGATTACCCTGTAGTTCCCGGTTTACCCTGTAGTTCCTGGTTTACCCTGTAGTTCCCGGTTTACCCTGTAGTTCCCGGTTTACCTAGTAGTTCCCGGTTTACCCTGTAGTTCCTGGTTTACCATGTAGTTCCCGGATTACCCTGTAGTTCCCGGATTACCCTGTAGTTCCCGGATTACCCTGTAGTTCCCGGATTACCATGTAGTTCCAGGTTTATCCTGTAGTTCCCGGTTTACCCTGTAGTTCCAGGTTTACCTTGTAGTTCCAGGTTTACCCTGTAGTTCCAAGTTTACCCTGTAGTTCCAGGTTTACCCTGTAGTTCCAGGTTTACCCTGTAGTTCCAGGTTTACCCTGTAGTTCCTGGTTTACCCTGTAGTTCCTGGTTTACCCTGTAGTTCCAGGTTTACCTTGTAGTTCCAGGTTTACCTTGTAGTTCCAGGTTTACCCTGTAGTTCCCGGTTTACCCTGTAGTTCCCGGATTACCATGTAGTTCCCGGTTTACCCTGTAGTTCCTGGTTTACCCTGTAGTTCCAGGTTTATCATGTAGTTCCAGGTTTACCCTGTAGTTCCCGGATTACCCTGTAGTTCCCAGTTTACTCTGTAGTTCCCGGTTTACCCTGTAGTTCCCGGTTTACCCTGTAGTTCCCGGATTACCCTGTAGTTCCTGGTTTATCCTGTAGTTCCTGGTTTATCCTGTAGTTCCAGGTTTATCCTGTAGTTCCTGGTTTATCCTGTAGTTCCAGGTTTACTCTGTAGTTCCCGGTTTATCCTGTAGTTCCAGGTTTACCCTGTAGTTCCAGGTTTATCCTGTAGTTCCTGGTTTACCCTGTAGTTCCCGGTTTATCCTGTAGTTCCTGGATTACCCTGTAGTTCCCGGTTTACCCTGTAGTTCCAGGTTTACCCTGTAGTTCCCGGATTACCCTGTAGTTCCTGGTTTACCCTGTAGTTCCCGGTTTACCATGTAGTTCCCGGATTATCATGTAGTTCCCGGTTTATCTTGTAGTTCCCGGTTTATCTTGTAGTTCCCGGATTACCCTGTAGTTCCAGGTTTACCCTGTAGTTCCAGGTTTACCATGTAGTTCCCGGATTATCATGTAGTTCCCGGTTTATCATGTAGTTCCCGGATTACCCTGTAGTTCCAGGTTTACCCTGTAGTTCCTGGTTTACCCTGTAGTTCCAGGTTTACCCTGTAGTTCCAGGTTTACCATGTAGTTCCCGGATTATAATGTAGTTCCCGGTTTATCATGTAGTTCCCGGATTACCAATGTAGTTCCAGGTTTATCCTGTAGTTCTTGTACATGCCTTGGTCATCAGTTCATTCAGTTGTGGATCCTCGCACGACTTCTCCATTCTGATATACAGTCAAACCTGTGTTATGCAGCCAGCCTAGGGAATTACAGAAAATGGCTGCTTAGCACAGTTGGCTGCTTAATAGAGGTCACATCTATAGTAAAACACTAATTTGGGATTCTATAAACTGGCTGTTTAATACAGGTTGGCTGCTTAATAGAGGTGACCACTAACACAGGTTTGACTGTATGTATAGAATATATTCCGAAAACGAGGCACGATGAAGACAGTCTATTTTACATATTGAATCCGTTTGAGGTTTATATCTTACTTAAAACACACACTTGTAATAACAGTCCGCCTCCGTGGTCGAGTGGTTAAGGTCGCTGACTTGTATACCACTGTAACCTATCATCACTGATGGTCACGGGTTCGAGCCCCGCTCAGGCCGTGTCTCATTTATATGAAAAAGTTGGCAGTTTCTTACGGAGGTTGGTGCACCCAAGTACTGGTTAACCGCTGGAGCCTGCCCAGGAAAGGTGTTGTTAAGTAAACTGCCCGCCGGCGATATAGCCCAAAATGGTGCTGATGCAGGCGTAAAACCCGAAATATAACATAACATAACATAACACTTGTAATAACAGATCCAACTGATTAAAATTGTTAATTTCATACATGTACATGTAGGATTTAATATAATACTCTGGCCTTTTGACAGCAGTCTAATAATAATAATAATAAGTACAAGTACAACGGTATGACGTCATGATATTGTTTTAATTTTGCTTACACACATTCACTTCTGAGATATCAATCAGTACATATTCACTTCTGAGATATCAGTACATATTCACTTCTGAGATATCAGTACACATTCACTTCTGAGATATCAGTACACATTCACTTCTGAGATATCAGTACATATTCACTTCTGAGATATCAGTACATATTCACTTCTGAGATATCAGTACACATTCACTTCTGAGATATCAGTACACATTCACTTCTGAGATATCAGTACACATTCACTACTGAGATATCAGTACACATTCACTTCTGAGATATCAGTACATATTCACTTTGGATTCTACCCATTGAGAGAGAAATAGAAGATGAATGTACACTTGTTTCTGTAACTAACAGTACAACCGTTATAATTCGAAATAAAAATTAACCAAGGTTAAACATTAACTACACAACAGGGCTCATTCTAGAGGGCGACTAGAGCGAAATAGTCACCTAGGAACCCTTACTTTGCCCCCTGGGGGGCACTTCTCCCTAAGGTGTGAAAGCCCCGGAGTTTGAGCCCCGCTAGAGCCGTTACGATTGTGCCCTTAGGCAAGCATTTAAATTCTACGTTGCCTCTTCTTTCTCCCTCGTGGCGATGGATTCCATCAGGAATGAGGTCTCGTGAGTGATTAATATAAGTTGTACGAACTTGTTTCGCAATCAAGCTAAAATAAATTTGTATATTCTATGGTTCTATTAAATGGTCATATTGTGTATTTTAACCCTATTTAGTTGAAATTTATTAAATAACACTATTTAAGGACGCAGTCACGCCCTTTCTCACTTCTCCCAAGAATTCTGACCTAGAATGACCCCTGCACAATAAGTTGTTTTCATCATAATTTACACCCTTCGAAAAATCTTAAAGCACGAAAACATATCAGGATCAAGCTTCAACGGGTGAGTGACTGTCGGGGTCTCGCGCACAGTACCTTCGGGCTGGCAGACCTATATCAACCCGAAACAACAATAACAACACTGACAATCGGTGTCATATAGAGTGGAGTGACAGTGAAATTGATCAACAACAATTGTGGTGAGAATGGTTAGTGAACTAGAAAACGTAGATATACATCAGTATATAATGTACCGAGAGTTTTATATATACATGAAACAGGTTTTTATAATAAACTTTTATGGAATAGCGGTTTGTGATTTTGACTAACTTTCATTGGGATTTTATATACTGGGAATAACGCTTTATATGTTCCGAATGTTTTTCTATCCGGTCTTGATAGTGTATGTGTAGATGTGGATGAAAATATATTGAAACCTGGTTTGAATAAGTTTTATGATAATTAAACACAATTAGAGGATGTTGTAACTGCTTGTGGGATATATATTAATGCAGGTCAGAGAGATAACCGGGCAGGTTTTATTGTTATAAAGTGCTCTTAAGTTCTTAAATTCATTGTTTTTCGGGTGATAAACCAGTGGATAAGCAAACAAGTGGATAAAAATACCTTCAAGATGTCATTTAGAGAGAGGAATAGGCCTGAGTTTTACAAGAACTTTGAGGTACAGCTAATTTTAACTTGAATGTGATAAATAAGTTAATATACAATGTAAGCATTATTGTTTTTTCCCGTCTATTTAAGGCAGCATGTAACTGGGTAAGATACTTGGTAATAATATATCAATCCGCCATGTTTCCGTGTATGAGGAATTTACCACTGTGTTCATTGAGGAAGAGAGGAGATTTAAGCACACCTGTGCTGTACAACTTGGATAGATGCAACATTTGTCACATATATTTGTCTGTGTATTGAAGGACTTGGTTCGGTTATGTGTAAATTGTGGTGTGGCTTTGTTCTGACCATCAGATTGGGTTGCAAGTCTATATGGCTGAGCTGAACATGTAAGTGAGTACATAGAGGGTTTAGTTCAAACCACCAGAGCGGGTCGAGTTCTACCGGGTTTTGTTCAAACCACCAGAACGGGCTCGAGTTCTACTGGGTTTTGTTCAAACCATCAGAGTGGGTTAGATTCGATCACAGAGTTGGTCAATGCATATAAGTGAGTTAGAGGGCTTAGATCTGACCAGCAGAGCAGGTTAGATTCGATCACAGAGTTGGTCAATGCATATAAGTGAGTTAGAGGGCTTAGATCTGACCACCAGAGCGGGTTAGATTCAGTCACAAGAGTTGGTCAGTGCATATAAGTGAGTTAGAGGGCTTAGATCTGACCACCAGAGCGGGTTAGATTCAGTCACAAGAGTTGGTCAGTGCATATAAGTGAGTTAGAGGGCTTAGATCTGACCACCAGAGCGGGTTAGATTCAGTCACAAGAGTTGGTCAATGCATATAAGTGAGTTAGAGGGCTTAGATCTGACCATCAGAGCGGGTTAGATTCTATCACAGAGTTGGTCAATGCATATAAGTGAGTTAGAGGGCTTAGATCTGACCATCAGAGCGGGTTAGATTCTATCACAGAGTTGGTCAATGCATATAAGTGAGTTAGAGGGCTTAGATCTGACCATCAGAGCGGGTTAGATTCTATCACAGAGTTGGTCAATGCATATAAGTGAGTTAGAGGGCTTAGATCTGACCATCAGAGCGGGTTAGATTCTATCACAGAGTTGGTCAATGCATATAAGTGAGTTAGAGGGCTTAGATCTGACCACCAGAGTGGGTTAGATTCTATCACAGAGTTGGTCAATGCATATAAGTGAGTTAGAGGGCTTAGATCTGACCACCAGAGCAGGTTAGATTCTATCACAGAGTTGGTCATTGCATATAAGTGAGTAGTGAGCTTTGTGCTGGCTACCAGATCATGTTGGTATTCTTTAAGTTCTGACTGCCAGAGCGGGTTAGATTCTATCACAGAGTTGGTCAGTGCATATAAGTGAGTAGTGAGCTTTGTGCTGACTACCAGATCACGTTGGTATTCTACAGCTGGCTTAGTTCTGACCGCCAGAGTGGGTTAGATTGCACCCTAACTAATGTCCTAAGGAACTGTACTACACAAGCACATGCAACCAAGTGTCAAGGAAAAATGCAAATGTGTGTCTCCCATCAGAAACTGAGCCCAAATAAATATATGCATATGGTTATACGATCCTCCTCGGTCAGTGATTCTTCCCCGATATCAGCGGCTGCCTGAAACTATTCTTTGAGGTGGTGCCAGCAGTGTCTTCTTACAACATGTAAAGTTTTAAATCACTATTTTGTTTATACAGTGTAGTTCTTGATTGGATTCTGATTGGATTCGGAAGTAAAAAAAATCAAAACTGAAAAATTAATTTCACAACACTTAAAAAACCTCAGCTGAACCAAAATATTATTGGAGCATCCAGTTGCTGCTCGTATAATGTAATGAACCACATAATTGCGATAACTTCGCTGCTAGTTTAGTTATCTACTAGAAACATTGCCTTTCATTCACATGCAGAACAGATTCCACTCTGTGATGTGTTACAAGCCGGTAAATCCTGCTATAATTAGCTACCACCTCCTAACTAACTATTTCAGTGTACCCCATACATCATGACTTGTCAGGACTGCCTACCAATAGTATCACTTTCAAATCATTATCTCCTCCGTTTTCAGCTTACTCCATGAAAACTTCACTAATTTTTGTTGGTTTTGTAAAATGAGAATATGTCCATTTTTCTAGCTTGGCTTTAACATTCTGGTATCATCAGTAGCACATTGTTCCAGACACATCGAGTTTGAGTCTGTTGATTGTTTGAAGGTTCTGTGTTTTAGGTTTGGAATACACTGTTTGGTTGAAATTTCTGTGTTTTTTGTTTTGAATATATGCGCAATTTGTTTGAAGTTTCTGTGTTTTAGTTTTGGAATACATAATTTGTTGGAAGTTTCTGTGTTTTAGGTTTGGAATGCTCAATTTGTTGGAAGTTTCTGTGTTTTAGTTTTGGAATGTGCAATATGTTGGAAGTTTCTGTGTTTTAGGGTTGGAATGTGCAATATGTTGGAAGTTTCTGTGTTTTAGGTTTGGAATGTGCAATTTGTTGGAAGTTTCTGTGTTTTAGGGTTGGAATGTGCAATTTGTTGGAAGTTTCTGTGTTTTAGGTTTGGAATGTGCAATATGTTGGAAGTTTCTGTGTTTTAGGTTTGGAATGCTCAATTTGTTGGAAGTTTCTGTGTTTTAGGTTTGGAATGCTCAATTTGTTGAAAGTTTCTGTGTTTTAGGTTTGGAATGCCCAATTTGTTGGAAGTTTCTGTGTTTTAGGTTTGGAATGCACAATTTGTTGGAAGTTTCTGTGTTTTAGGTTTGGAATGTGCCATTTGTTGGAAGTTTCTGTGTTTTAGGTTTGGAATGCGCAATTTGTTGGAAGTTTCTGTGTTTTAGGGTTGGAATGCGCAATTTGTTGGAAGTTTCTGTGTTTTAGGTTTGGAATGTGCAATATGTTGGAAGTTTCTGTGTTTTAGGTTTGGAATGTGCAATTGTTGGAAGTTTCTGTGTTTTAGGTTTGGAATGCTCAATTTGTTGGAAGTTTCTGTGTTTTACGTTTGGAATGTGCATTTGTTGGAAGTTTCTGTGTTTTAAGTTTGGAATGTGCAATATGTTGGAAGTTTCTGTGTTTTAGGTTTGGAATGTGCAATATGTTGGAAGTTTCTGTGTTTTAGGTTTGGAATGTGCAATTTGTTGGAAGTTTCTGTGTTTTAGGTTTGGAATGTGCAATATGTTGGAAGTTTCTGTGTTTTAGGTTTGGAATGCGCAATTTGTTGAAAGTTTCTGTGTTTTAGGTTTGGAATGTGCAATTTGTTGGAAGTTTCTGTGTTTTAGGTTTGGAATGCACAATTTGTTGGAAGTTTCTGTGTTTTAGGTTTGGAATGCGCAATTTGTTGGAAGTTTCTGTGTTTTAGGTTTGGAATGTGCAATTTGTTGGAAGTTTCTGTGTTTTAGGTTTGGAATGTGCAATTTGTTGAAAGTTTCTGTGTTTTAGGTTTGGAATGCCCAATTTGTTGGAAGTGTCTGTGTTTTAGGGTTGGAATGCTCAATTTGTTGGAAGTTTCTGTGTTTTAGGTTTGGAATGTGCAATTTGTTGGAAGTTTCTGTGTTTTAGGTTTGGAATGCGCAATTTGTTGGAAGTTTCTGTGTTTTAGGTTTGGAATGCTCAATTTGTTGGAAGTTTCTGTGTTTTAGGTTTGGAATGTGCAATTTGTTGGAAGTTTCTGTGTCTTAGGTTTGGAATGTGCAATTTGTTGGAAGTTTCTGTGTTTTAGGTTTGGAATGCACAATTTGTTGGAAGTTTCTGTGTTTTAGGTTTGGAATGCTCAATTTGTTGGAAGTTTCTGTGTTTTAGGTTTGGAATGCGCAATTTGTTGGAAGTTTCTGTGTTTTAGGTTTGGAATGTGCAATTTGTTGGAAGTTTCTGTGTTTTAGGTTTGGAATGTGCAATTTGTTGGAAGTTTCTGTGTTTTAGGTTTGGAATGCGCAATTTGTTGGAAGTTTCTGTGTTTTAGGTTTGGAATGCTCAATTTGTTGGAAGTTTCTGTGTTTTAGGTTTGGAATGCACAATTTGTTGGAAGTTTCTGTGTTTTAGGTTTGGAATGCGCAATTTGTTGGAAGTTTCTGTGTTTTAGGTTTGGAATGCTCAATTTGTTGGAAGTTTCTGTGTTTTAGGTTTGGAATGCTCAATTTGTTGGAAGTATCTGTGTTTTAGGTTTGGAATGCACAATTTGTTGGAAGTTTCTGTGTTTTAGGTTTGGAATGCTCAATTTGTTGGAAGTTTCTGTGTTTTAGGTTTGGAATGCTCAATTTGTTGGAAGTTTCTGTGTTTTAGGTTTGGAATGCTCAATTTGTTGGAAGTTTCTGTGTTTTAGGTTTGGAATGCACAATTTGTTGGAAGTTTCTGTGTTTTAGGTTTGGAATGTGCAATTTGTTGGAAGTTTCTGTGTTTTAGGTTTGGAATGTGCAATTTGTTGGAAGTTTCTGTGTTTTAGGTTTGGAATGCGCAATTTGTTGGAAGTTTCTGTGTTTTAGGTTTGGAATGCGCAATTTGTTGGAAGTTTCTGTGTTTTAGGTTTGGAATGCGCAATTTGTTGGAAGTTTCTGTGTTTTAGGTTTGGAATGTGCCATTTGTTGGAAGTTTCTGTGTTTTAGGGTTGGAATGTGCAATTTGTTGGAAGTTTCTGTGTTTTAGGTTTGGAATGCGCAATTTGTTGGAAGTTTCTGTGTTTTAGGTTTGGAATGCGCAATTTGTTGGAAGTTTCTGTGTTTTAGGTTTGGAATGTGCCATTTGTTGGAAGTTTCTGTGTTTTAGGTTTGGAATGTGCAATTTGTTGGAAGTTTCTGTGTTTTAGGTTTGGAATGTGCAATTTGTTGGAAGTTTCTGTGTTTTAGGTTTGGAATGTGCAATTTGTTGGAAGTTTCTGTGTTTTAGGTTTGGAATGTGCAATTTGTTGGAAGTTTCTGTGTTTTAGGTTTGGAATGCTCAATTTGTTGGAAGTTTCTGTGTTTTAGGTTTGGAATGCGCAATTTGTTGGAAGTTTCTGTGTTTTAGGTTTGGAATGCTCAATTTGTTGGAAGTTTCTGTGTTTTAGGTTTGGAATGTGCAATTTGTTGGAAGTTTCTGTTAGTTGGAATATTTTAATTACTAAATGATTCTGCAATATTATATGGGAGATTTGTTTATTGGAAAGCATAACAGTTGCACAGCTTTATCGAGCTGAATGACTCGGCTTCTAATGCTGATCCAGATCTTGTGCATATGGCAGTGTTCTGGGAATCATTAATTTCTCAGGAAAAAAATGACATAATGTAAACTTTACTTCAGAGTTAGTTTTTTGTGCGCAGGAAATGAAAGGAAAAAATAGTTGTATAAATCAGTTTGGTGAATGTGTGTGTGGTGAGGATAGATATATGTAGCTGTTGCCGTGATTACATTTCTTTGTATAATGTTATAGACGTAATGTTGTAGATGATAGGTGTAGATATACTATCTACATATCATGATAAGCAACCCTACTTGTTCATCTGTTACGTGGTGGATCTTACGTATTATTTATCATTCCAACGTTCTTTCTTTTATGTTTACAGTTAAGTGCCGCTAAACGTGAGGCCTTCTTCAAAGCATCAGAGTTGCCTGCTCCCACTCCAAAATTCGACCCGAATGTACGTTTCACGGCCGATCGACCAGAACGTAGCGAGCGAAGTAGAGAACCAGCTGTAAGGGAACCAGTGAGAAATATGGAAAATGACAGAGATAAAGAACGTGAGAAAAAATATGGTGACAGTACTAAGGAATTAGACGGCTATGTTGGATTTGCTAACTTACCGAATCAAGTGTACAGAAAGAGTGTGAAACGTGGATTTGACTTCACACTGATGGTAGTCGGTGAGTACAATAGTTTAATCTAGTCAGGCGCTATGCTATTTGCTATTCTAATAGTGGAGTTAAAGTACTTTGCTGAATAGCAAACAATGGCTGATCAGGCTCTATGCTGTTTGCTATTCTAATAGTGGAGTTAAAATACTTTGCTGAATAGCAAACAATGGCTAATCTGGATCTATATTGTTTGTAAATGCCTTTTAATTGGATATTTATAGTGCTTGACTACATGTATTAAGGTCCCAGACAGCTTGAACCAATTAAGAGTCAATTCGGCCATTCAGGGAGTTTGAAGGTGAATCCAGCCATTCAACTTCTTCAGCTATCAAGAGAGACATGCTGTTTTAGGTAACTTCAGCCAATGAGAAAGATTAGTACTGAGTGAGTCAATTCAGCCAATGAGAGAGCTTTGTACAGGGTCAGGGTTAGCTTCAGCCAATCACAGGGCCTCTTCAGCTATCAAGAGAGCTTGACATGCTGTTTTAGGTAACTTCAGCCAATGAGAAAGATTAGTACTGAGTGAGCCAATTCAGCCAATGAGAGAGCTTTGTACAGGGTCAGGGTTAGCTTCAGCCAATCACATGGCCTCTTCAGCTATCAAGAGAGCTTGACATGTTGTTTTAGGCAACTTCAGCCAATGAGAAAGATTAGTACTGAGTGAGCCAATTCAGCCAATGAGAGAGCTTTGTACAGGGTCACGGTTAGTTTCAGCTAATCACAGAGCCTCTTCAGCTATCGGAGAGCTTTTGATGTAGTTCAGCTAATGAGAGAAATTTGTACTGCATGTTTAAATCAGCTTCAGCCAATGAGAGAGCGCGATACCGGGTCCGAGTTAGCTTCAGCCAATGAGAGAGCCTGGTACTTGGTCTGTGTTAGCGCCACAGTCAATTCGGGATCTTATCATCCTAGTCTATAACTCTGTCATGTATATAACTCCGGTCATTCAGACATGTTAACAATATGAGATTTGTCAACGGTGACTCCTCCCAGTCCATTCCCTCCCAGTCCACTCCCGAGGGATGGACATCATCATTTACAACTATCTCATGTTTCAGTCATAATGAAGTTTCTTCTGCATAAATTTAGCTCTTCTTATAAACAGCCAATTTACTTCTCTAGGGTGGTCATTATCTTGAGGTAAATAACATTAGTACTGGTATGTTTGAACCTGTAACTAAATACTTAAATTGATTGTGTAATTTGTAAGTCATTAGAGGCTGGTTCAACTTGAAACGAATTTTATTACTATAATTATGGAATCAGATCCCGAAATCATGTCGGGATCAGTAGTTTGACTTAGTTTAAATCTACACCCTTTCTGTTTTTTGATGTGATTTTTAGTACAAATTGTTTAAAATGTGGAAGTGAGCATTTAGGTATCTTTTGGTTTCATTACAAGTGTTCAGTTTGTGTACATCTAGCACACTATCGTGGGTTTGTTTGACTTAATTTAAATCTACACCCTTTCTGTTTTTGATGTGATTTGTAGTACAAATTCTGTAAAAATGTGGAAGTGAGCAGTTACTGGTATCTAGTGGAAGTCGTGATAGCGCAGTGGATGCGCGTTCGCTTCAGGTGCGAAAGGTCCGGAGTTCGAGCCCCGCTGAAGCCGTTACGATTGTGCCCTTAGGCAAGGCATTTAAATTCCACGTTGCCTCCTCTCTCCCTCGTGGCGATGGATTCCATCAGGAATGAGGTCTCGAGAGTGATTAAATATAAGTTGAAAGAACTTGTTTCACAATCGAACTAAAATAAATTTGTATAAACTAAACTGGTATCTTTGGTTTCGTTACAATTGTTCAGTGTGTGTACGTCAAGCATATCATTCTGGGTTTGCTATCTATCAACTCCAGGAGTCCTTGGTATTTATATGATCATGGGAGAAAGGCCTCCCGATTTCAAAAATTATCAATGAAATAATCTTCTATGAGCATTGTCTGTCTATTATCTGTGCCTGAACAGCAGTTATACACTCAGAACATTGGGCGTTCTCCTATATTTCCGGCTCATATGGTGTCTATCACGAAATTTTAAGTGCTTATTGGCATTGCAAGATGTGGTCTGTGAACAATTTGTTGAGCAAGAGAATACTATCTGGTATCTTAGTAGTTATCCATATAGGACTGTGGTACAGGGTGTATCTTAGTAGTTATCCATATAGGACTGTGGTACCTATGGCCCATGCT
>CM026395.1:16062768-16116515 GCA_014843695.1 Archivesica marissinica | reverse complement strand
GGGGTGGGTACCTTGTCTGTCTATGACTGTTCACTGTATCTTCTAGCATCAGCCTTATTGTTTGATGGGGTGAATAAGGGGGTGGGTACCTTGTCTGTCTAGGCTGTTCACTGTATCTTCTAGCATCAGCCTTATTGTTTGATGGGGTGAATAAGGGGGTGGGTACCTTGTCTGTCTAGGCTGTTCACTGTATCTTCTAGCATCAGCCTTATTGTTTGATGGGGGTGAATAAGGGGGTGGGTACCTTGCCTGTCTATGACTGTTCACTGTATATTCTAGCATCAACCTTATTGTTTGATGGGGTGAATAAGGGGGTGGGTACCTTGCCTGTCTATGACTGTTCACTGTATCTTCTAGCATCAGCCTTATTGTTTATGGGGTGAATAAGGGGGTGGGTACCTTGTCTGTCTAGGCTGTTCACTGTATCTTCTAGCATCAGCCTTATTGTTTGATGGGGTGAATAAGGGGTGGGTACATTGCCTGTCTATGACTGTTCACTGTATCTTCTAGCATCAGCATTATTGTTTGATGGGGTGAATAAGGGAGTGGGTACCTTGCCTGTCTATGACTGTTCACTGTATCTTCTAGCATCAGCCTTATTGTTTGATGGGGTGAATAAGGGGGTGGGTACCTTGTCTGTCTAGGCTGTTCACTGTATCTTCTAGCATCAGCCTTATTGTTTGATGGGTGAATAGGGGTTGGGGGTGGGTACCTTGTATGTCTATGGTTTTACTGTATTGTCTTCAGCCTTATTGTTTGATGGGGGTGCAGTTTGAGGGGATGGATGCCTTGTCTGTCTATGGCTGTTTACTGTATTGTCTTCAGCCTTATTGTTTGATGGGGGTGCAGTTTGATGGGATGGATGCCTTGTCTGTCTATGGCTGTTTACTGTATTGTCTTCAGCCTTATTGTTTGATGGGGGTGCAGTTTGATGGGATGGATGCCTTGTCTGTCTATGGCTGTTTACTGTATTGTCTTCAGCCTTATTGTTTGATGGGGGTGCAGTTTGATGGGATGGATGCCTTGTCTGTCTATGGCTGTTTACTGTATTGTCTTCAGCCTTATTGTTTGATGGGGTGCAGTTTGAGGGATGGATGCCTTGTCTGTCTATGGCTGTTTACTGTATTGTCTTCAGCCTTATTGTTTGATGGGGTGAAGTTTGAGGGGATGGATGCCTTGTCTGTCTATGGCTGTTTACTGTATTGTCTTCAGCCTTATTGTTTGATGGGGGTGCAGTTTGAGGGGATGGATGCCTTGTCTGTCTATGGCTGTTTACTGTATTGTCTTCAGCCTTATTGTTTGATGGGGGTGCAGTTTGAGGGGATGGATGCCTTGTCTGTCTATGGCTGTTTACTGTATTGTCTTCAGCCTTATTGTTTGATGGGGGTGCAGTTTGAGGGGATGGATGCCTTACCTGCCACTGAATACACAAAGTATCAACATAGTTACCATCTCTACACCAGGGTTCATTCTATGTCAGAATTTTTGGGAGAAAGCGCGTGATCGCTTCCTTAAATGGTGTTCCTTAATATACTTCTGCAAAATAGGGTTAAAATGCACAGTACACCATTAAATACAACATTTGAATAGAAGGAGTGCTTTATATATGGGCCAGTGTATCTTAATAGACAAAATTTTGTTTGAAAATCGTAAAAACCAAAAAATATTTTATTTTTTTCGCTCACATAAAATGGTCCCTGCTCTATATAGCAGTTTCTCATTTCTTTCGTTATTATTATAACATACCAAGGTTAAGGTATTTCCTGATGCAACAGCTGGTATGTTCCGCTAGTTAGTTTCGCTTGAGGGGTTATTTTTATATTGCTGCAATATTACTAGTATAGCCAATAGGTAACTTCACCAAGGTGTGAAATGAAATCACTTTCTTAGCAATAAACATTGTTTATGTGTTTTTTATGGCTGTAATTTATAGTTATTATTATATAGTAGGTGCAACATGCTGTGCAGATTTTTGGGAGGAAAATTGATTTCAGCAGTCGGTCAATGAGATAGTCGTATTATAAACAATGAGAGGAAAATTGATTTCAGCAGCTAGTCAATGAGTTAGTCGTATTATAAACAATGAGAGGAAAATTTATTTCAGCAGCTAGTCAATGAGTTAGTCGTATTATAAACAATGAGAGGAAAATTTATTTCAGCAGCTAGTCAATGAGTTAGTCGTATTATAAACAATGAGAGGAAAATTGATTTCAGCAGCTAGTCAATGAGTTAGTCGTATTATAAACAATGAGAGGAAAATTGATTTCAGCAGCTAGTCAATGAGTTAGTCGTATTATAAACAATGAGAGGAAAATTGATTTCAGCAGCTAGTCAATGAGTTAGTCGTATTATAAACAATGAGAGGAAAATTGATTTCAGCAGCTAGTCAATGAGTTAGTCGTATTATAAACAATGAGAGGAAAATTGATTTCAGCAGCTAGTCAATGAGTTAGTCGTATTATAAACAATGAGAGGAAAATTGATTTCAGCAGCTAGTCAATGAGTTAGTCGTATTATAAACAATGAGAGGAAAATTGATTTCAGCAGCTAGTCAATGAGTTAGTCGTATTATAAACAATGAGAGGAAAATTGATTTCAGCAGCTAGTCAAT
The DNA here is from genome assembly GCA_014843695.1 of Archivesica marissinica. Classification (NCBI taxonomy): domain Eukaryota; kingdom Metazoa; phylum Mollusca; class Bivalvia; order Venerida; family Vesicomyidae; genus Archivesica; species Archivesica marissinica. The sequence continues at coordinate 16,113,904 of CM026395.1, read as the reverse complement.
GAGTTAGTTGTATTATAAACAATGAGAGGAAAATTGATTTCAGCAGCTAGTCAATGAGTTAGTCGTATTATAAACAATGAGAGGAAAATTGATTTCAGCAGCTAGTCAATGAGTTAGTCGTATTATAAACAATGAGAGGAAAATTGATTTCAGCAGCTAGTCAATGAGTTAGTCGTATTATAAACAATGAGAGGAAAATTGATTTCAGCAGTTAGTCGTATTATAAACAATGAGAGGAAAATTGATTTCAGCAGCCGGTCAATGAGTTAGTCGTATTATAAACAATGAGAGGAAAATTGATTTCAGCAGCTAGTCGTATTATAAACAATGAGAGGAAAATTGATTTCAGCAGCCGGTCAATGAGTTAGTCGTATTATAAACAATGAGAGGAAAATTGATTTCAGCAGCTAGTCGTATTATAAACAATGAGAGGAAAATTGATTTCAGCAGTTAGTCTTATTATAAACAATGAGAGGAAAATTGATTTCAGCAGCTAGTCGTATTATAAACAATGAGAGGAAAATTGATTTCAGCAGCCGGTCAATGAGTTAGTCGTATTATAAACAATGAGAGGAAAATTGATTTCAGCAGCTAGTCGTATTATAAACAATGAGAGGAAAATTGATTTCAGCAGTTAGTCGTATTATAAACAATGAGAGGAAAATTGATTTCAGCAGCTGGCAGTCAATGAGTTAGTTGTATTATAAACAATGATTATAGTCCCTTTTTTGCATGGTTTTTCCATTCAAATTCAAGATAAAACATAATTTCATATGTAAATTTATCTTGGTGTTGACTAATTAATATATACATGTATAAAGGGAGGTAATCAACAAATAGTAATGTTACAAAAACCGCCACAGCAATTAATCAGATAATGGTTAGATTCAATTATTGTTTTTATTCATTGCTAATGACAGACATTACTCTAGTGTTATGCACATTATGTCACCATTCTAAGAGTCTGCATTTTGGGGTTACAGGGTTAATTCTAGGTCCGAATTTTTGGGAGAAGTGAGATAGCACGTGATCGCTTCCTTAACCCATTCAACCCCAAGTAACTGACACTGCATGCTATTTTTAGACCAATAAATTAATAAGAAAATTACATTTGGACCAGTTCATTTATCAAAATGGGTAATTTTATCTAAAAATAGTAATAATTATTACTGGCAAAAAAGTGCAGATCCTGATGAGACTGATCTACACTTTTTGTAAGCCAATTTAGAGGTCTGTGGTGTTGAAAGGGTTAAATGGTGTTCTTTAATATACTTCTGCAAAATAGGGTTAAAATGCACAGTACAACCATTAACTACAACATTTGAATAGGAGGAGTGCTTTATAATGGGCCAGTGTATCTTACTAGACAAAATAGTGTTTGAAAAATCGTAAAAACCAAAAAATAATTATATTTTTTTTAAGGGAGAAGTGGGGCCCCCAGAGAGCGAAGTCAGGGTCCCTAGGGCGACAATTTCGCCCACATCGCCCTCTAAAATGATCCCTGGGTTAGCCCCTAAATTTTTTTTTACTAAATTACAGTGAGGCAGGCAGGCAGGCAGTAAGGCAGTATAGTATATATTAGTGAAACGGGCGTACGAGTACTAAGATATATACATCTGCCTGCCCGAGGCCTTAAAAAAATAAAAACACAATTTTTTTGTTATAGGGGGCGGGCAGGGCCTTGCCATTCCGCTCTAAAAAAACATATAATGCCACCACACTTGCCAGTCAAAGGACAGAAATAAGTACAATATGTTGTGTATGCTCCATGTTTTAAACCAATCTCTGTTTTGAAATAACTTACAAACATTCCTTGTTTATATTTCAGGTGAATCCGGCCTGGGCAAATCCACATTGATCAACTCACTATTCCTCACAGATCTGTACTCAGCAGAATATCCTGGTCCATCTAGCAGAATACAGAAAACTGTCAAAGTAAATACTTTGAATCTTGATTCATCACTATAGGCCTCTGAAAAGGCTTACAAAAAGTGTAGATCCAGATGAGCTGGCTCACGAGCCAGCCATCTCATCAGGATCTGCACTTTTTGCCAGTAATATTACTCTTTATTTTAGACAAAATTACCCATTTTGATAAATGAACTGGTCCAAATGTAATTTTCTTATTAATTTATTGGTCTAAAAAATATCGTGGACCAGTCTATGTCAGTTACTTGGTGCTGAATGGGTTAATGCGTATAATATGTCGCTCATCTTAACACAATACAGTAAGCTAAGCAAATTTGTCAAGAGTACTCAGTGAACCCGCTCGCATACCACTTAGGTAACTTGGGTTGTTCCCAGCCAGGCTTGGGTTGTTCCCAGCCAGGGAAGTATGTGAGAAGGTATGGTAGTCACCCGATCAAACAGATGAGGTTTCTCCAGGTACTCCGGTTTCCACCACATTTACACTTTCATCCACACCAACATCAGTGATTAATGCAAGTTGTGCATGCCTGTGGTTTGCGATGATTGTAAAATAAACAATGTTTACTGGATTTGGACTGTTCAGCAGAATGCTAGAAACTGCTAAATGTACAAGTATGTTAATCGTAGGACAATCCTTCCTGGATGCAAGGTACACCTTCTAGGAGATAACCAATGCCAGTACACCATATCCGGGTCCGCCTCCGTGGTCGAGTGGTTAAGGTCGCTGACTTGTATACCACTGTAACCTATCATCACTGATGGTCACGGGTTCGAGCCCCGCTCAGGCCGTGTCTCATTTATATGAAAAAGTTGGCAGTTTCTTACGGAGGTTAACCGCTGGAGCCTGCCCAGGAAAGGTGTTGTTAGGTAAAACTGCCCACCGGCGATATAGCCCAAAAATGCTGATGTGCTGATGCAGGCGTAAAACCCGAAATATAAAAAATATAACATAACACCAAATATCCAAACTAATACAACAAAATTGATTGTACAGTCAAACCAGTGTTAGTGGTCACCTCCATTAAGCAGCCAACCTGTGTTAAGCAGCCAACTTCCTGATTCCCAATATGTTGTTTCATTATACATTTGATGCCTATTAAGCAGCCACCTGTGCTAAGCAGCCACTTTCTGTGATTCCCTTGGCTGGCTGCTTGTGTTGTGTTGGCTACATTAAGGTGGTTAGTTTTTATGTTCTCTGAGCTCATCTCTGCCTACTGACCTTTCCCCAACTAAACCCTCCCCCCCCAAGACTGCATATAATTATATACAGTCAAACCAGTCTTAAGCAACCAGCGAAGGGAATCACAGAAAGTGGATGCTTAGCACAAGTGGCTGTTTAATAGAGGGCAGGGCAAATGTGAATTAACCCATTCAACACCAAGTAACTCACATGGACTGGTCCATGATATTCATAAACCAATAAATGAATCGGAAAATCACATTTGGACAAGTTCATTTATCAAAATGGATAATTATGTCTAAAAATAGTCATATCACTGGCAAAAAGTGCAGATCCTGATGAGACGGCTCATCTGGATCTACACTTTTTGTAAGCCTATTTAGAGGTCTGTGGTGTTGAAAGGGTTAACGCAACATATTGGGAATCTGGAAAATGAGGAGCTTGGTAGAGGTTGGCTATTTAATAGAGGTGACTGCTAACAAAGGTTTCACTGAATGATCTGCTTGTGGTAGGTCGGTGGTTCTACCCATGTGCCCGTCCATGCATGAAATACTACTCTAGAGGGACATCCCGGGATCTAGAGGGACATCCGGGATCTTCCTCCACCAATAATAGCCGGACAGTCGCCATATGAACGAAGCTGTTGCCGCGACACTAAGCCAGAATAACAAACAAAACAAGATGGTAGATTTTGTAAGCAATATAGTGGATTTGAAATTGCAGCACAAGATGAATGTGAGCTGTCAAAGCCAGCTATAATTACAGGTAGGAGAGAGTATTTGATGAGCATCCCAATATAATATGAGGAAGAGACACAGTAAATGACACCTGATAGTTGATTTATGAAGATGAACATTCTTTACACATGGACCTCCTTTTCTACCTACCATACTTACTTGCCTATAAGACGGGATTTTTTATCACCAGATTATTGTTGTCAAAGTGGCGTCCCGTCTTAATAAGCAAGTGGTAACAATAAAAAAGCTTTTATTTTTCCTTTTTTATTCTTTTAATTAGGTTTGTTTCTGCTCAATAGTTAATGACCTTTGAAATAATGGAAATGTTGTAACAATAGCATAGACATTCACAGCTCTATCTGTAAACTGAACTTGTCAATAGCATAACATTCACAGCTCTATCTGTAAACTGAACTTGTCATAGCATAACATTCACAGCTCTATCTGTAACTGAACTTGTCAATAGCATTTTAGCAAATCAAATTTATGGTTGTGCTTCAGTGCATTTTTTATATAATTTGACATAATTTACAGTGCTTTCTTTTACAGCACAATTTGTTTGATTTTTCCTTCTGAGTGGTTTCCATTGTCTCAACCCGTCTTATACGCTGGTCTATGCTAAATACCACTGATATATGAAAGCAGTTGGGGGGCGTCTTATAGACGAGTTAATATGGTAGTAAGCAAATTGTCCTCATGTGTTTTATATATCTGGATCTAGTGATTTCACGATTTTGTCCAGAGCAAATGGTCTCCCGGTTTGTTCCATTTTTCGGCCCCAGTGGCAGGAATGATCTCATTTGTACCACTGCTCCCTATTTTCGGCCTCAAAGGAAAACATGATCTCATGATTCTAGACTTTGATGAAGAAATGATCTCATTACTATAGACTAGATGAATAAATGGGTCTCTTTAATTTGTTCCACTTTTCCCTGATTTAAGGCATTGCGAAAGAAATGGTCTCATTTGCTCCACCTTTGCCTATTTCCAGACCCTTAGGAAGAAATGGTCTCATTTGCTCCACCTTTGCCTATATCCAAACCCTTAGGAAGAAATGGTCTCATTTGCTCCACCTTTCCCTATATCCAGACCCTTAGGAAGACATGGTCTTATTTGCTCCACCTTTCCCTATATCCAAACCCTTAGGAAGAAATGATCTCATTTGCTCCTACACCTTTGCCTATATCCAGACCAGTAGGAAGAAATGGTCTCATTTGCTCCACCTTTCCCTATTTCCAAACCTTTAGGAAGAAATGACCTCGTTTGCTCCACCTTTGCCTATATCCAGACCCTGAAATGGTCTCGTATTCTGTGCCACCGCTTCCTGTTTTCAGGCCATGAAGAAATGGTTTTCTTTCTCATCTCTGTTTGCAGACTGGATAATTATGTAAACATTTCATGTATATATTTCAGGTTGATAAAACCAATGTGATATTAAAAGAGAATGGTGTTCAGTTAAGGCTGACAGTTGTAGATACGCCAGGGTTTGGTGATGCTGTAGATAATAGTAACTGGTAAGTCAGTATCCATGTTGGCCCGGTAGTTTGCTGTAGATAATAGTAACTGGTAAGTCAGTTTCCATGTTGGCCCGGTAGTTTTCTGTAGATAATAGTAACTGGTAAGTCAGTTCCATGTTGGCCCGGTAGTTTCTGTAGATAATGTAACTGGTAAGTCAGTATCTATGTTGGCCCGGTAGTTTTCTGTAGATAATGGTAAACTGGTAAGTCAGTATCCATGTTGGCCGGTAGTTCTCTGTAGATAATGGTAAACTGGTAAGTCAGTATCCATGTTGGCCCGGTAGTTTGCTGTAGATAATATTAACTGGTAAGTCAGTATCCATGTTGGCCCGGTAGTTCTCTGTAGATAATAGTAACTGGTAAGTCAGTTTCCATGTTGGCCCGGTAGTTCTCTGTAGATAATGGTAACTGGTAAGTCAGTATCCATGTTGGCCCGGTAGTTCTCTGTAGATAATAGTAAACTGGTAAGTCAGTATCCATGTTGGCCCGGTAGTTTGCTGTAGATAATGGTAAACTGGTAAGTCAGTATCCATGTTGGCCCGGTAGTTTGCTGTAGATAATAGTAACTGGTAAGTCAGTATCCATGTTGGCCCGGTAGTTTGCTGTAGATAATAGTAACTGGTAAGTCAGTTTCCATGTTGGCCTGGTAGTTCTGTAGATAATATTAACTGGTAAGTCAGTATCCATGTTGGCCCGGTAGTTTGCTGTAGATAATAGTAACTGGTAAGTCAGTATCCATGTTGGCCCGGTAGTTCTCTGTAGATAATAGTAACTGGTAAGTCAGTTTCCATGTTGGCCCGGTAGTTTTCTGTAGATAATGGTAACTAGTAAGTCAGTTTCCATGTTGGCCCGGTAGTTCTATGTAGATAATTGTAAACTGGTAAGTCAGTATCCATGTTGGCCCGGTAGTTCTCTGTAGATAATGGTAAACTGGTAAGTCAGTTTCCATGTTGGCCCGGTAGTTCTATGTAGATAATTGTAAACTGGTAAGTCAGTATCCATGTTGGCCCGGTAGTTTCTGTAGATAATGGTAACTGGTAAGTCTTCCATGTTGGCCCGGTAGTTTCTGTAGATAATGGTAAACTGGTAAGTCAGTATCCATGTTGGCCCGGTAGTTTGCTGTAGATAATAGTAACTGGTAAGTCAGTATCCATGTTGGCCCGTAGTTTGCTGTAGATAATAGTAACTGGTAAGTCAGTTTCCATGTTGGCCTGGTAGTCTGTAGATAATATTACTGGTAAGTCAGTATCCATGTTGGCCCGGTAGTTTGCTGTAGATAATAGTAACTGGTAAGTCATATCCTGTGGCCCGGTAGTCTCTGTAGATAATGTAACTGGTAAGTCAGTATCCATGTTGGCCCGGTAGTTCTCTGTAGATAATGGTAACTGGTAAGTCAGTTTCATGTTGGCCCGGTAGTTCTATGTAGATAATTGTAAACTGGTAAGTCAGTACCACCCATGCTGTAGATAATAGTAACTGGTAAGTCAGTATCCATGTTGGCCCGGTAGTTCTCTGTAGATAATAGTAACTGGTAAGTCAGTTTCCATGTTGGCCCGGTAGTTTTCTGTAGATAATAGTAACTGGTAAGTCAGTATCCATGTTGGCCCGGTAGTTTTCTGTAGATAATGGTAAACTGGTAAGTCAGTATCCATGTTGGCCGGTAGTTCTCTGTAGATAATGGTAAACTGGTAAGTCAGTATCCATGTTGGCCCGGTAGTTTTCTGTAGATAATGTAAACTGGTAAGTCAGTATCCATGTTGGCCCGGTAGTTCTCTGTAGATAATGGTAACTGGTAAGTCAGTTTCCATGTTGGCCCGGTAGTTCTCTGTAGATAATGGTAAACTGGTAAGTCAGTATCCATGTTGGCCCGGTAGTTCTCTGTAGATAATGGTAAACTGGTAAGTCAGTATCCATGTTGGCCCGGTAGTTTTCTGTAGATAATGGTAAACTGGTAAGTCAGTATCCATGTTGGCCCGGTAGTTTTCTGTAGATAATAGTAACTGGTAAGTCAGTATCCATGTTGGCCCGGTAGTTTGCTGTAGATAATAGTAACTGGTAAGTCAGTTTCCATGTTGGCCTGGTAGTTCTGTAGATAATATTAACTGGTAAGTCAGTATCCATGTTGGCCCGGTAGTTTGCTGTAGATAATAGTAACTGGTAAGTCAGTATCCATGTTGGCCCGGTAGTTCTCTGTAGATAATAGTAACTGGTAAGTCAGTTTCCATGTTGGCCCGGTAGTTTTCTGTAGATAATGGTAACTAGTAAGTCAGTTTCCATGTTGGCCCGGTAGTTCTATGTAGATAATTGTAAACTGGTAAGTCAGTATCCATGTTGGCCCGGTAGTTCTCTGTAGATAATGGTAAACTGGTAAGTCAGTTTCCATGTTGGCCCGGTAGTTCTCTGTAGATAATTGTAAACTGGTAAGTCAGTATCCATGTTGGCCCGGTAGTTCTCTGTAGATAATAGTAAACTGGTAAGTCAGTATCCATGTTGGCCCGGTAGTTTGCTGTAGATAATGGTAAACTGGTAAGTCAGTATCCATGTTGGCCCGGTAGTTTGCTGTAGATAATAGTAACTGGTAAGTCAGTATCCATGTTGGCCCGGTAGTTTTCTGTAGATAATAGTAACTGGTAAGTCAGTTTCCATGTTGGCCTGGTAGTTCTGTAGATAATATTAACTGGTAAGTCAGTATCCATGTTGGCCCGGTAGTTTGCTGTAGATAATAGTAACTGGTAAGTCAGTATCCATGTTGGCCCGGTAGTTCTCTGTAGATAATAGTAACTGGTAAGTCAGTTTCCATGTTGGCCCGGTAGTTTTCTGTAGATAATGGTAACTAGTAAGTCAGTTTCCATGTTGGCCCGGTAGTTCTATGTAGATAATTGTAAACTGGTAAGTCAGTATCCATGTTGGCCCGGTAGTTTTCTGTAGATAATGGTAAGCTGGTAAGTCAGTTTCCATGTTGGCCCGGTAGTTCTCTGTAGATAATAGTAAACTGGTAAGTCAGTATCCATGTTGGCCCGGTAGTTCTCTGTAGATAATGGTAAACTGGTAAGTCAGTATCCATGTTGGCCCGGTAGTTTTCTGTAGATAATGGTAACTAGTAAGTCAGTTTCCATGTTGGCCCGGTAGTTTTCTGTAGATAATGGTAACTAGTAAGTCAGTTTCCATGTTGGCCCGGTAGTTTTCTGTAGATAATGGTAACTAGTAAGTCAGTTTCCATGTTTGCCCGGTAGTTTTCTGTAGATAATGGTAAACTGGTAAGTCAGTATCCATGTTGGCCCGGTAGTTCTCTGTAGATAATTGTAAACTAGTAAGTCAGTATCCATGTTGGCCCGGTAGTTTTCTGTAGATAATGGTAACTAGTAAGTCAGTTTCCATGTTGGCCCGGTAGTTTTCTGTAGATAATGGTAATTAGTAAGTCAGTTTCCATGTTGGCCCGGTAGTTTTCTGTAGATAATGGTAACTAGTAAGTCAGTTTCCATGTTGGCCCGGTAGTTTTCTGTAGATAATGGTAACTAGTAAGTCAGTTTCCATGTTTGCCCGGTAGTTTTCTGTAGATAATGGTAAACTGGTAAGTCAGTATCCATGTTGGCCCGGTAGTTCTCTGTAGATAATTGTAAACTAGTAAGTCAGTTTCCATAACAGCATATCCATGACGGCCCCAGATTTCTGTTTTTCAGATTTTCTATTTCTGTTAAACCACTGTCCGGATTTCTACGATACATGTATCTGCAGAGGTCGATAGTTTCAAGCATACTATAGTTGTGCATAGTATCCTCGTGTACGAACAACCAAACAGAATATTTAGACACATTTTACTACCACCCACTGCATCATTTTTTGTTTTTGATTCTTCGTGAAAATGTGTCAACTCCTTTTTAACTCCTTGCACGATATCTGTGAAAATATCAGTTACAAATACTGGTATGTCATGGAATGTCATTAGAAATGTGTTGTTTCGTGCCATATTTTCAGATTTTAAGGCTGTCCGATTAGCGCAGTGGTTAGCGCGCTCGCTTCTCACCAATGCAACCCAGGTTCGATCCTCGGACCGGGAAGTATACGAGATGGTACGGTGGTCGCCAGATCGGACAGGTGGTTTTCTCCTGGTACTCCAGTTTCCTCCCACACGAATGACCACATTCACGCTTTCATTCGCGCCAACGAGAGTGATTAATAAAAGTTGTTAAAACTTGTTTCACAATCGTTATATTTTCAGAAGTTCTGCTACAAGAAAAATGTGCATTAATGATTTGTCGTCTGCTACAATTATTTGAACTATTTATAGCCTTTATTTTACCCAGCATGCAAAGAGTTAAAGATATATATCTGAGGTGTGTTAAAGCAAACCAATGTGTTGCATCAGTAAGAATAAATTCCTGGTTGATAGTAAGAATAAATTCTTGGTTGAGAGTAAAGAATAAATTCCTGGTTAACAGTAAAGAATAAATTCCTGGTTGATAGTAAGAATAAACTCATGGTTGATAGTAAGAATAAACTCCTGGTTGATAGTAAGAATAAACTCCTGGTTGATAGTAAGAATAAACTCCTGGTTGATAGTAAGAATAAACTCCTGGTTGATAGTAAGAATAAACTCCTGGTTGATAGTAAAGAATAAATTCCTGGTTAACAGTAAAGAATAAATTCCTGGTTATAAGAATAAACTCATGGTTGATAGTAAGAATAAACTCCTGGTTGATAGTAAGAATAAACTCCTGGTTGATAGTAAGAATAAACTCCTGGTTGATAGTAAGAATAAATTCTTGGTTGATAGTAAGAATAAATTCCTGGTTGAAGGTAAAGAATAAATTCTTGGTTGATAGTAAAGAATAAATTCCTGGTTGATAGTAAGAATAAATTCTTGGTTGATAGTAAGAATAAATTCTTGGTTGATAGTAAAGAATAAATTCCTAGTTGATAGTAAGAATAAATTCCTGGTTGATAGTAAGAATAAATTCCTGGTTGATAGTAAAGAATAAATTCCTGGTTGATAGTAAAGAATAAATTCCTGGTTGATAGTAAGAATAAATTCCTGGTTGATAATTAATTAATATCTCGTATAATTTATATGACATTAATTTTGTTTCAGTTGGCAGCCTGTAATAGATTTTATAGACAGTAAATATGAGGAATATTTAACAAATGAGTCCAAAGTAATTAGAACCACCACCGCCGACACCCGGGTACATTGTTGTTTGTATTTCATAGCACCAACAGGACACGGGTAAGAACATTCAGTTAATTGTTTAATTATTTAAGCTTTATTGAGTTTTGTATACAGTCAGTTAGTGGTCACCTCTATTAAGCAGCCAACCTGTATTAAGCAGCCAGTTTTCAGATTCCCAATATGTTGTTTTATTATACATTTGACCTCTATTAAGCAACCATCTGTGCTAAGCAGCCACTTTCTGTGATTCCGTTGGCTGGCTGCTTAAGGCAGGTTTGACTGTACAGTCCAATCTACGTTAATGGTAACCTATATAAGCAGCATCCTGTATTAAGCCAGTTTCCAGATTCCCAATGTGTTGTTTCATTATCACCGCCATATGCTGGGACGGGAGGGGTATGCAAGAATGGTATCCATCCGTCCGAAAACCAATTTGTGTGGAATTTTATAATGTTTACCATCATTATCAGTGTGATGTGCAGGGGTGGCCAAGTGGCTACAGTCGTTTGACTTCAAATCACTTGCCCCTCACTGCTGCATGTTCGAATACCACCGAATTCTTTCAAGTGAGGAAGCTATCCAGCAGGCTTGTGGAAGATCGGTGGTTCTACCCGGGTGCCCGCTCGTGCATTAAGTACTGCCCGGCGGGACACCTGGGGGTCTTCCTCCACCAGTAATAGAGAGTGGCTTGAGCATATCCCAAAAACTAACAAATGCCTTCAGTAAAGCAGGTATTGCAGCGTAAAGCCTGATAAGGCATGAAGCATCTAGGCATACTTACTATACCGTTGTTCTTTAACCCTTTCCCTCATAGAAGCACCTCTTGACGCCATTACCAGTACGACATACATTGACAATTTGTAGCCAATCCAATGTTCATAATGCAGGCCAGAATCTTGTGTAGTCCCAGTAATATCTATGGCGGTGGGATAGATCGGGATAGAACAACCGATAAGGGCCTCACTAGTTGTCATGCGTGATTCCACTGTCGAAAGCTCTGGTTTACCGTAATTCCCCTGTCAAAAGTATTTTCTTACCATAATTCCTCTGTCGAAGGCACTGGTTTAGTCTCTCAGCCTGAGTAAAGCAATAGGATTTATTGGGTTGGCACAGTTCTAAGGGCTTATGTGATCTCTGTCGTAGCAATTATGGAAAGACATTAGTTTAAACATTTTTTTATTGCTTTCAAGTAACTTACATATACACAAACTGCACAATCGTTATGCAACAAATGAAATGTAACGAATATTATATGAGTGAGACTGTTATAATTTATAGGAAGCAAATGGGTTGGGTCATAAGTTTTATTACCAACATTAGTGACGACCCGCCCCTTGGATAAAAAAGATGTAACAGAATGAGCAGACTTTTTTCTATGATTCTTAAGAAGTAGCGTGCATAGTTTTTGAAGAAGAAAAAATCAAATGATTTATTAATATCGATGTAAACAAAATATATAAAGAAACAAAGGAAAAACAAAAAAGACTTTGTTGTACGGATTCACATACTGCATTGACTTGTATCATACGTTATCTCACACTTTTCTTACAGATTAAAACCATTAGATGTAGAATTCATGAGACGGTTACATGACAAAGTCAACATTATCCCATTAATAGCAAAGGCCGACACACAAACACCAGATGAATGTCGGGAATTTAAAAAGACTGTAAGTGACCAGTATTTAGTAAATTATGATTAATTTTTAAAGTTTATTTAACGTCGCTATAAATAAACTTCCAACTTTGAACGATCAAAGATCGGCCACATCCATTTCAGAGGGGTGGAAGCTTTCGTATAACATGGGACGTTTATTATTATAATAACATTAGTATAATAAAATATAAACATCGCAAAATTAATGAACAGGATACGTGGCCGAACGGTAACGACGGAGGAATACAGATAAAATATCTAGTGATATATTTTGTAGTTGCGAGTTCAAATCTCACTGGGTGTATTATTACTTTATTTATATTTGATATAAAGTGAATTGTATGTATTTTTACTCTCATTTTTTGATTTTTTTCTCATAATTTAATTTTCAACTTGATTTCATTTCAAGCAATTACAGTTACAGTTCATTTCACAGTATCAATCAGTATCTTCGCCTTCGCTGGCTGTCTCTGTATCCGAGCCGCTGTCCCCATCGCTGTCAGAAGTGAGGTCAATAGTAAATGAATCTATGGCCTGGTCCACAGCAATGTCTGCTGCCCAATATATGATCCGTTCAACGCGTTCTGCAACCACTTTCCCTGCAGACTTGTCAGTCGTGCTGGTCTCCACATATCCTTCTCACAGTACTCTTGCTGACACCAGTAAGAGACGTCACTCTTTCCCCTGTTTGATATAGCGCCACCTGCAATCCAGACTCCTCCTTCGTACAAAATGCATGTACATTTTTAACAATTTCTCTAGCATCACAGCTATAACTATGTCGTGTTTGCTTGTTCATTGTGTACTGAATATGACTGGTATGTGTAAACATGCACTTATATAGTCACATAGCATGTGTATGTTAGATGTTTCACGACTATTTCGTGCATAAAATAAATATATTAAATATTTTAATAAAAAACATTTTCCAAAGTAGGGCTCGAACGCACACTCCACAATACCACTACTTCTTAAACTAAACGGTCTAACTGTCAGAGCCAAGTATGATGTATATGTCTGTTGTAATTTTTATAATATAAACCAAATTTCCAATACACTAACATATTAACCACCCTATTATTGTGTATAAAATGAACCTGTCTGATCTTTGATCGTTCAGACCTGGTTGTTTGACTGTACCGTTTGCCCATTTGAGCAATGGGTAGTTTACTTAACACCTTTCCTGGGCAGGCTCCAGCAGTTAACTAGTACTTTGTGTATCAACCTCCGTAAGAAACTGCCAACTTTTTCATATAAAAGATACACGGATATGAGCGGGGCTCGAACCCATGTCCACCAGTGATGATAGGTTACAGTGGTATACAAGTCAGCGACCTTAACCACTCGACCACGGAGGCGGACTTATGATCAGTCCTTGTACAGTCCTTGTTTTTATAGTAATTAATGCTAACACAGAACATCAGATGAAATATGTCATTAGTTGTGAAACAAGTATGCATTAGATGAAAACGAGTATATCACATTAGATTGTGTTGTATTGGACATGGCTGACATCTATAGTTACAAACGCAGAGAGAGAGTAGGTAGAAATGTAGATATGACGAAACTTTACCATATTGTACTTCCTTTATTTCAGATTCTTAATGAGATAGCCCAACATAAGATTAAAATATACGAATTTCCAGAGTGCGACGACGAGGAAGAAAATAAAATACAGAAAAAATTACGAGTAAGTTGGAAATTTGTATACGTTACTGAATTCGTTTGATTTCTCACAGTTAGATATTATTGCACATTTTATGACTTGATTTAATATTTTATTGCATTTTTTCATACAATACATTACATATATACATACAATACTAAGAACTAATCAGAGATTAATATGTAATCATATGATTGCAGTATACGATATATTTGTTTTGTCGAGGGGGAAAAAAGCAAATGGGTTGGGCTACAAGTTATAACAACATTATTTACAGCCCTCCCCGTTTTATGACTTGTACATATAGATATCAGAAATAAATGCTTTGTTCAAATGGTAGCACCTTCACGGATTTATTACCGTGCTGAGAAATTGATCATATGCCCGGTGACAATCAAAATAACATTATTACTTAGTTTATACACATTTAATTTAGCTCGATTGCGACACAAGTTTTTTTACAACGTTTGATTACTCGCTCTCGAGGCGTCATGCCTGTTGGAATCCATCGCCATGAGTGAGAGAGAAGAGATAATGTGGAATTTAAGCGCATTGCCAAATGGCACAATAGTAACGGCTGGAATAACTTGGAACATCCAATGAAATACAGAAATTTATTAGTGAAATAAAATGTGTTATTCTACTCATTTCAATACAGTTTATTTCTCACTGCTTTCACGTGTGATACTTTGAGTAAAAAGACTATTTGTTTGTTTAAAGTGACACTACATTAGTGAAAACACAAATATCTACATAATGTATTTTCCTATTATATGGTATAATTTGTTTCCAAATATTTGCCTCAAATACTGAGTATTTCAACTAATAAACAAACGTCGTATATGCGGGTTTGTTGACATAGCAAAATAATGTAAACATCCATGCGTAATACAACTAGTGTATCCTGAATAACACGATTTATGGTACAGATTTACCAATATATCTCACATTTGTAGACTATTCTTAGATAATGTATCTCTAAACGACATTATCTCGTGTTTAGTATTGACTCCGATGACAAACAAATGTCAATTCAGGAGCATGTATGACCTTATATGAAAGCATACTTTCAATCCACAAAAACACTGTTTATTGATTCAATATTAGTGTTTGTATGTATTCGGAAGAAGTTATAGTAGCATTGCATTTATACGTGAAAAAAATGCAATTTATTTGCTTTTTGCTATGTAATGTCGCTTTAAATATGATTTATTGCCGTATTCATGCTTTCAGATCAAAGTTGACGTATGCTTTTATGGATATTTCCAGAGCATTATAATTGACTATTCCATATATAATGACACTAAAAAGACAAAAATATAGGCAACTTTGTGAAATACTGGGTAAATTAGTGCAATGTGATTATTTACTTCACTCATGATAGGAAAATCCATAATTCTAAATTCTAAAATGCATAGCGAAAATGTTACGCATACTATAAGGGTGCACAATTTTCTATGGTGTCAGTATATAGGTGGTCTAAAAAATACGGGATTAAGTGAATGATCGAATACTATATCGCTTGTGGTGCTTAAGGCTATCGAATATTCATTCGGTGAAAAAATAATTCTATCATATATTGAAACATCTAATATCCTTATCTTATCATTGACAGGCAATACATTGAAATAGATACCGCATCTAAAGTGTCTAATTGAATGTTTATTTAGTTGTGTGTGTTTTACGTTTATTTATCGTCACTACTGGTTGCCCTGAAGAGATCAGACATTTTAGATTTTTGAAGTATAGTGCAATGATACAGACAGAGACCCATTCCAGAGTCTCCTCTGGTTCTTTTACATGCAGACTGTTAATTTAGTTCAATTCATCATTGCTTTATATATTATTGTATTCAACGTTGCCTCTTCTCTCTCCCTCGTGGCAATGGATTCAATCAGGAATGAGGTCTCGAGCGTGATTAATATAAGTTGTAGGAACTTTGTTTCACAATCGAGCTAAAATAAATTTGTATAAAACTATATTACAGGGTTCATTCTAGGTCAGAATTTTTGGGAGAAGTGAGAAAGCGCGTGATCGCTTCCTTAAAGGGTGTTCTTTAATATACTTAAAATAGGGTTAAAATGCACAGTACAACCATTAAATACAACATTTGAATAGAAGGAGTTCTTTATAATGGGCCAGTTTATCTTACTAGACAAAATTTTGTTTGAAAATCGTAAAAACAAAAAACACATTTTTCACATGGGGCCCCCAGAGGGCGAAGTCAGGGTCCCTAGGGCGACAATTTCGCCCACATCGCCCTCTAGAATGATCCCTGTATTATATACTGTACTATCGATATAGGAAATTCAATCATTAATATAAATATAGATCGGAAAAATGACCTGATACAGATCTCAAGTTCATACAGTGCAAGTGAATTTACCGTCCCTAGAAGTTTATTTTATACATAGGAAAAAAGACAAATGATGGTGTTTTGAAAATTACGTTTGTTTGCAGGACCGAGTGCCATTTGCAATTGTTGGCAGTAATACAGTAACAGAAATTGGGGGTAAACGTATACGAGGGAGGCAGTACCCATGGGGCATCGTGGAAGTAGAAAATCTGGAACATAATGATTTCCTAGCTCTCAGGAATATGCTAATCAGGTATGTGGTATATGGTAGGAACAAGTTATAGTGAATGTATCGATGTGAATGAGATTAGATCTCACTACTATGTAGAAAATTGTATGAAAAATAATTTCAATAATGTAAAACCAAAAGTTGGTTTTATCCTTTTTAAATCTATAATTTGAAATGTAGTAAAATGTGATTTTAAGAGTTTACATATTGTATCAAAATATATTTTATCAGATGCTCCATGACCCTTTTCGGTTGAGGCGTCTATAAATAAAACAATCCATCAATCAAAAGTTAAGAATTTAATCATTTTGATTGGTATCACAAACACGAGGCTGGCAAATGGCATTGCACTCGCTGTATGATGGCTAAGTCTGATCGTGAACTCAAACATGTAGATTTAAAGTGAAATATGTAGGTGAAATGCACACCCCCCCTGATTTCCCCCTCACTTCTCCCCAAATGGCTGGAGGGGGAAGTGGCTTTTCCCTAAATTTTGGACCAAAGTTAAAACCTAGATATTGTAGGAGAGGTATAGTTTAGGGATTAGATATTATTGGAACGAGGTACAGTCCAGGGATTACATACAGTCTACATCCGTTATGTCAAAGTCGGTTATGTCGAATTCTACGGTTATCTCGAAGTCGGATCAAAGTCCCGTTTCAGACACTATCATTTTACATATAACTGGCTCCGTTTATATAGAATTTCGTTAAAAAGTCAAACTTCAGTTATGTCGAAGTATTTTGTTCAGTCCGACGGAATTCGACATAACGGATGTAGACTATTTATAAAATTGCTCCTCAACCTTCCTCATGAGGTTAGTTCAGCAAGTCTTGATAAAGAAGAAATGTTCTTCACTTGAATTGTATTATTCATCTGTTAGATAGAAGTGGATAGAGACTGTTGGCAGTAACTAATTTATTCCATGGAGGAAATTGAAAATGATACTGTTCATGAATGTATCTTATACAGGACACACACTAATAGTATACAAGTATGTTTAACTACTGGGTATCCTTGTTACAGGACACACACTAATAGTATACGAGTATGTTTAACTACTGCATATCCTTGTTACAGGACACACACTATGTTTAACTATGCATATCCTTGTTACAGGACACACATTTGTCTACTGGATATCTTTGTTACAGGACACACACTATGTTTCTACTGCATATCTTGTTACAGGACACACACTATGTTTAACTACTGCATATCCTTGTTACAGGACACACACTATTAACTACTGGTTTGTTACAGGACACACACTATGTTTAACTACTGCATATCCTTGTTACAGGACACACACTATGTTTAACTACTGCATATCCTTGTTACAGGACACACATTATGTAACTACTGCATATCCTTGTTACAGGACACACATTATGTAACTACTGCATATCTTTGTTACAGGACACACACTATGTTTAACTACTGCATATCTTTGTTACAGGACACACACTATGTTTAACTACTGGATATCCTTGTTACAGGACACACACTATGTTTAACTACTGGATATCCTTGTTACAGGACACACATTATGTAACTACTGCATATCCTTGTTACAGGACACACATTATGTAACTACTGGATATCTTTGTTACAGGACACACATTATGTAACTACTGCATATCCTTGTTACAGGACACACATTATGTAACTACTGCATATCCTTGTTACAGGACACACATTATGTAACTATTGCATATCCTTGTTACAGGACACACATGTAACTACTGGATATCCTTGTTACAGGACACACATTATGTAACTACTGCATATCTTTGTTACAGGACACACACTATGTTTAACTACTGCATATCCTTGTTACAGGACACACATTATGTAACTACTGGATATCTTTGTTACAGGACACACATTATGTAACTACTGGATATCCTTGTTACAGGACACACATTATGTAACTACTGGATATCTTTGTTACAGGACACACACTATGTTTAACTACTGCATATCCTTGTTACAGGACACACACTATGTTTAACTACTGCATATCCTTGTTACAGGACACACACTATGTTTAACTACTGCATATCCTTGTTACAGGACACACATTATGTAACTACTGGATATCCTTGTTACAGGACACACATTATGTAACTATTGCATATCTTTGTTACAGGACACACATTATGTAACTACTGCATATCCTTGTTACAGGACACACACTATGTTTAACTACTGCATATCCTTGTTACAGGACACACACTATGTTTAACTACTGCATATCCTTGTTACAGGACACACACTATGTTTAACTATTGCATATCCTTGTTACAGGACACACATTATGTAACTACTGGATATCTTTGTTACAGGACACACATTATGTAACTACTGGATATCTTTGTTACAGGACACACATTATGTAACTACTGGATATCTTTGTTACAGGACACACACTATGTTTAACTACTGCATATCCTTGTTACAGGACACACACTATGTTTAACTACTGCATATCCTTGTTACAGGACACACACTATGTTTAACTACTGCATATCCTTGTTACAGGACACACACTATGTTTAACTACTGCATATCCTTGTTACAGGACACACATTATGTAACTACTGGATATCTTTGTTACAGGACACACATTATGTAACTACTGGATATCTTTGTTACAGGACACACACACTGTTTAACTACTGCATATCTTTGTTACAGGACACACATTATGTAACTACTGCATATCTTTGTTACAGGACACACACTATGTTTAACTACTGCATATCCTTGTTACAGGACACACATTATGTAACTACTGCATATCCTCGTTACAGGACACACATTATGTAACTACTGGATATCTTTGTTACAGGACACACATTATGTAACTATTGCATATCCTTGTTACAGGACACACATTATGTAACTACTGGATATCTTTGTTACAGGACACACACTATGTTTAACTACTGGATATCCTTGTTACAGGACACACACTATGTTTAACTACTGCATATCTTTGTTACAGGACACACACTATGTTTAACTACTGGATATCCTTGTTACAGGACACACACTGTTTAACTACTGCATATCCTTGTTACAGGACACACATTATGTAACTACTGGATATCCTTGTTACAGGACACACACTATGTTTAACTACTGCATATCTTTGTTACAGGACACACATGCAGGATCTTAAGGATGTCTCTAACAATGTTCACTACGAGAACTACCGCTACAACAAACTAGCTCCAGCTACCACCGATGGTAAAATAAAACCTGGCTCTCTCACCAAGTAAGTCCTTTATACTGCTCAATATCATAGCTGGCTCTCTCACCAAGTAAGTCCTTTATACTGCTCAATATCATAGCTGGCTCTCACCAAGTAAGTCCTTTATACTGCTCAATATCATAGCTGGCTCTCTCACCAAGTAAGTCCTTTATACTGCTCAATATCATAGCTGGCTCTCTCACCAAGTAAGTCCTTTATACTGCTCAATATCATAGCTGGCTCTCTCACCAAGTAAGTCCTTTATACTGCTCAATATCATAGCTGGCTCTCTCACCAAGTAAGTCCTTTATACTGCTCAATATCATAGCTGGCTCTCTCACCCACAGGGATTCGGCACGTTTGGGGGTACTAGTATATATATTTAAGTACAGGGATTCTACTCTGTGGGATGTCAGATTTCGCATCGATCAGTAAAATGGCCCTATCTGAAACAATTTTGTACAAATCTGTTCAAATACAACGCCTATCCCGAGTCTTTATATTGTTCTTCAAATAAAACACAACTTTAAGCTGCATGCATGTATACTTTGCAAACAATTGCCACATACATTGGCCATAGCAGGTCACATTTCCATACTAGGACACGGGTTCTGTCAGCAACAAAAAAAAATCTTCGACGGGAAAAAAATGGTTTTTGATGATTTTTATTTTGAAATAATCTTATTTTCTATCTAGATTTTCTCCTAATTTTTTTGTCGGAGATTAAATAACATTTTTAACTTTGAATGATTTTCCATAGTGATGTAGCTATTTAGACTTAACAAAATCCGGAACAAGTACGGCACGTACGTGACTTAGAGAAAAATAGTATGACACATTTATTTCCCTTTGTTGTAATACGCCATTTGCCGTATTTTTTTGATACCTGGCCCCGAGGTTATATAAAATTTCTCAGATCTCAACTGAGTGTTTACTGTCAGCTGAACCAATCAGACGCTTGAGACTGAGTTTTGAGGTTGGAGAAAAGTTTTATAACCTCCAGGCCTGGAAACAATGGCATTTAGTTCTAAGCTCGAGTATAAGACGCATCAGGCTTTTGGATACTATTTTGAATGGGGGGGAAAACCTGCGTGTTATATATAGACGATTATGGTAGCTTGGAAAAGCAGGATATATGTTATTTTTGTCTACCAACAGGGATCCACTAACTCAGATGGCTGAGGAGAAGCGGGAACATGAGGCCAAGATGAAGAAGATGGAGGCCGAGATGGAACAAGTGTTTGAGATGAAGGTCACAGAAAAGAAGCAGAAACTCAAGGACTCCGAAGCTGATGTAAATTGTTATATAGTTTGTTAGCCCTTCCCCAACCTAGTAGCGCCCCTCAACGCCAATCCTTTCCCCAACCTAGTAGTGCCCCTCAACGCCAATCCTTTCCCCAACCTAGTAGCGCCCCTCAACGCCAATCCTTTCCCCAACCTAGTAGCGCCCCTCAACAACAATCCTTTCCCCCACCTAGTAGTGCCCCTCAACGCCAATCCTTCCCCCACCTAGTAGCGCCCCTCAACCGCCAATCCTTTCCCCAACCTAGTAGCGCCCCTCTAGTACAACAATCCTTTCCCCAATCCTTTCCCCCACCTAGTAGCACCCCCTCAACGCCCCTCAACGCCAATCCTTCCCCAAACTAGTCAACGCCCCTCAACGCCCCTCAACAAACTCCTTTCCCCCACCAAGTGCCCCTCAACGCCAATCCTTTCCCAACACCTAGTAGCGCCCCTCAACGCCAATCCTTTCCCCAACCTAGTAGCGCCCCTCAACGCCAAGTAGCGCCCCCTCAACGCCACCCTTCCACCAAGCGCCCCTCAACGCCAATCCTTTCCCCCACCTAGTATCGCCCCTCAACGCCAATCCTTTCCCCAACCTAGTAGCGCCCCTCAGCGCCACCGCCACCTTTTCCCCCACCTAGTAGCGCCCCTCAACGCCACCCTTTCCCCCACCTAGTAGCGCCCCTCAACGCCAATCAATCCTTTCCCAACTAGTAGCGCCCCTCCCAATCCTTTCCCCCACCTAGTAGCGCCCCTCAACGCCAAACCTTTTCCCCCACCTAGTAGCGCCCCTCAACGCCATCCTTCCCCAACCCTCCCAACCTAGTAGCGCCCCTCAACGCCAATCCTCAATGCCCCCCTTCCCCCTAGTAGCGCCCCTCAACGTAACCCCCCTTTCCCCAACTCCCCAACCTAGCGCGCCCCTCAATCCTTTCCCCCACCTCCCCCCACCTAGTAGCGCCCCTCAACGCCAATCCTTTCCCCAACCTAGTAGCGCCCCTCAACGCCCCTCAACCAATCCTTCCTCCCCCCACCTGGTAGCGCCCCTCAATGCCAACCCTCCCCCACCGCCCCTCAACGCCAATCCTTTCCCCAACCTAGTAGCGCCCCTCAATGCCAACCCTTCCCCCCACCTAGTAGCGCCCCTCAACGCCAATCCTTCCCCCACCTAGTAGCGCCCCTCAACGCCAATCCTTTCCCCAACCTAGTAGCGCCCCTCAACGCCAATCCTTTCCCCAACCTAGTAGCGCCCCTCAACAACAATCCTTTCCCCCACCTAGTAGTGCCCCTCAACGCCAATCCTTCCCCCACCTAGTAGCGCCCCTCAACGCCAATCCTTCCCCACCTGGTAGCGCCCCTCAATGCCAACCCTTTCCCCCACCTAGTAGCACCCCCTCAACGCCAATCCTTTCCCCAACCTAGTAGCGCCCCTCAATGCCAACCCTTCCCCCCACCTAGTAGCGCCCCTCAACGCCAATCCTTCCCCCACCTAGTAGCGCCCCTCAACGCCAATCCTTTCCCCAACCTAGTAGCGCCCCTCAACAACAATCCTTCCCCCACCTAGTAGTGCCCTCAACGCCAATCCTTTCCCCAACCTAGTAGCGCCCTCAACGCCAATCCTTTCCCCCACCTAGTAGCGCCCCTCAATGCCAACCCTTTCCCCCACCTAGTAGCGCCCCTCAACGCCAATCCTTTCCCCAACTAGTAGCGCCCCTCAACGCCAACCCTTCCCCCCACCTAGTAGCGCCCCTCAACGCCAATCCTTTCCCCCACCTAGTAGCGCCCCTCAACGCCAATCCTTTCCCCCACCTAGTAGCGCCCCCTCAACGCCAAACCCTTCCCACCCTAGTAGCGCCCCTCAACAACAAACAAAACATTATGTTTTACAGTTACACAAACCAACATTATGTTTACAGTTACACAAACTAACATTATGTTTACAGTTACACAAACCAACATTATGTTTACAGTTACACAAACCAACATTATGTTTACAGTTACACAAGCCAACATTATGTTTACAGTTACACAAACCTTACACAAACCAACATTATATTTACAGTTACACAAACCAACATTATGTTTACAGTTACACAAACCAACATTATGTTTACAGTTACACAAACTAACATTATGTTTACAGTTACACAAACCAACATTATGTTTGCAGTTACACAAACCAACATTATGTTTACAGTTACACAAACCAACATTATGTTTACAGTTACACAAACCAACATTATGTTTACAGTTACACAAACCTTACACAAACCAACATTATGTTTTACAGTTACACAAACCAACATTATGTTTACAGTTACACAAACCAACATTATGTTTACAGTTACACAAACCAACATTATGTTTACAGTTACACAAACCAACATTATGTTTACAGTTACACAAACCAACATTATGTTTACAGTTACACAAACAAAAATTATGTTTGCAGTTACACAAACCAACATTATGTTTACAGTTACACAAACCAACATTATGTTTACAGTTACAAAAACGGCAAGAGCAGATGAAGAAGAGCTTAGAGCAGCAGCAAAGAGATATGGAAGAGAAATGGAAGACGTTTGACAGAGAGAAGCAGGCGTGGGAGGACTCTACAGGGTACAGCAACTCACTGGAGAACGTCAAAGAGTAAGTGTATAATTATATTCTATACAAATTTATTTTAGGTTGGTTGCGAAACAAGTTTTTGCAACGTTAGATTAATCGAGAGAGAGAGAGAGAGACCTCATTCCAGATGGAATTCATCGCCATGTGCGAGAGAGAAGAGGCATTGTGGAATTTTAATGCCTTGCCTAAGGACACAGTCGTAACGGCTACAGCTGGGTGCGAACTCTGGGCCGTTCGCACTTGAATCGAATGCACTATCACAATTTCCACTAAGTGTATGTGAAACACATAGTACAGTGGTCAGTGCCTGCTGTAGTCAATGTCATCATTATTTCTTATGGATCCAAGTGTTCGAGCACTGTACATGACCTCAAAATAGCAAGGTGCAATGTCTTTCTCCAAAATAGACTGACATTGTGCATGAAAGCCAGAGTTTAGTGTCTGCAAATGAATGTTAGCGCGATTGCGAGACTAGTTCTTACAACATTAGTTTGATCGCTCTTGAGACCTCTTTCCTGATGGAATCCATCGCCACGAGGGAGAGAGAAGAGGCATGTGCTTTGCCTAATCCTCAGTAGATGTCGTTAGTGGCGGTGAGGAGTATTTCCTACTAATGGCTACACTGAGCATGAACTCCGGACCTTCACACCTGAAGTTAATGCGCTAACACTGCGCTATCACAACTTCCACAAAGTCTAGGAGAGAGTGAACTATTGAGCAGTGATCACATTCGGGTTGGAAGAGAGAGTGAACTATTGAGCAGTGATCATATTTGGGTTGGAGGAGAGAGTGAACTATTGAGCAGTGATCAGAATCGGGTTGGAGGAGAGAGTGAACTATTTAGCAGTGATCACATTCGGGTTGGAGGAGAGAGTGAACTATTGAGCAGTGATCAGAAATCGGGTTGGAGGAGAGAGTGAACTATTGAGCAGTGATCACATTCGGGTTGGAGGAGAGAGTGAACTATTGAGCAGTGATCACATTCGGGTTGGAGGAGAGAGTGAACTATTGAGCAGTGATCAGAATCGGGTTGGAGGAGAGAGTGAACTATTGAGCAGTGATCACATTCGGGTTGGAGGAGAGAGTGAACTATTGAGCAGTGATCAGAATCGGGTTGGAGGAGAGAGTGACCTATTTAGCAGTGATCAGAATCAGGTTGGAGTATTTGGGACTCTTACTTCCGAGAGGTTAGTTTCGGGATATGTAATCACTCTGTAGATTTGATTATTTCTCATTTTAAACATCTAAGTACTGTACAGGACTGTTTTTATTATGCTTCACAAAGATAGAGCATATAGTTACATGTACCACTGTGTCTGTCCGTTCTTTTGTTTGTATAGTGTAATTCACATTGTTGTATGTTTCTGTAATGTATAGTGTAATACACACTGTTTGTTGTATGTGTGTTGTATGTTTGTATAAATGTATGTCTTAAAATATTTATTAATCTTAATTTATAATATTATAATATACATAATTTATGTTTATCCTACCTTCATGCAAAATAAATTTTGTTTTATTTGACACTGACTAATAAACTTGATATGTCATAAAGCAGTGGCTGCTGTGATGTCATAACACAGTGACTGCTGTGATGTCATAACACAGTGACTGCTGTGATGTCATAACACAGTGACTGCTGTGATGTCATAATGCAGTGACTGCTGTGATGTCATAATGCAGTGGCTGCTGTGATGTCATAATGTTGTGACATCATAACGAGGTGGCTGCTGTGATGTCATAACGCAGTGACTATTGTGACATCATAACGCAGTGACTGCTGTGATGTCATAATGATGTGACATCATAACGCAGTGACTGCTGTGGTGTCATAATGATGTGACATCATAACGCAGTGACTGCTGTGATGTCATAATGTTGTGACATCATAATGCAGTGACTGCTGTGACATCATAACACTTGGACAGGTGTACATTTCTATAGCAGTATCAATTTATTAACTGTGCATTTTTTATTGTTTCACACTTTTAGCTCCAAAGACAAAGGGTAAAACACTAGCTCAACCTTCCTTAATCTACCTGGCTTTTGCTACTTCATTTCCAGATGTCACATTTATATCAGTTTTATTTGCAGAACATTTTTTCTCAGAATTAACTAATCAAAGGTGTGGTAGAATTTCTTATTGTGATACTAAAACATCCCGGTTTGGTGTGGTTTAGATTTTTTTTATAGATGTTAATTAGTTGATAATTGTTCTTCTTTACAAAGTTGCATTCTATTGCAATGGCCCGGCATTGTCGGTAAAGATGGTTTCGGTTGCTGGGCAATGATAGCGTCCGTTGCTAGGCAACTATTTTATCAGATGATGATATCGATGGCGACAGTTGCTGGTCAGACTGGTAGTGAGGATCAGATACAAGATGGCTTGATTTGTTTCTTTAAATAGTTTTTTTAAGTTTCAAAATTCTGTTTGTAATTTTATCAGCATTGAGGAGTATGTCGCGTGTTAAGCTTTCATCAGATCCAGCAATGATTAACCCATTCAACACCAAGTAACTGACATGGACTGGTGCACCCATTCAACACCAAGTAACTGACATGGACTGGTGCACCCATTCAACACCAAGTAACTGACATGGACTGGTGCATGATATTTTCAGACCAATAAATGAATAAGAAAATTACATTTGGACCAGTTCATTTATGAAAATTTGTACTTTTTTTCTAAAAATATTAAAGGCAAAAAGTGCAGATCCTGATGAGACGGCTTGTCACGAGCCGGCTCATCTGGATCTACACTTTTTGTAAGCCTATTGAGAGGCCTGTGGTGTTGAAAGGGTTAACTGTTTCTGTTCTGTTTCTGAAATGCAAGCAAGATAACGTAAAGAGATCTTTCTCTTTCGACAACAAATTATGCAAGCAAGATAACGTAAAGAGATCTTTCTCTTTCGACAACAAATTATTCTCATTGCCATTACTTGCATTGTAATTTTTGTAACTAAAATCTGAAATTGAAAATATGTCGTTGTATTTGCTATGCACATTTCATTTGTTGTGCTGAATTTTAGTGTTGTGTGTGTATATTAGACTGTAGAGCCATACTAAAAAAAAAATCTTATATGCTAATCAGCAAATTACTTACTTGCGGAAGTCGTGATAGATAGAGCAGTGGTAGTTCGTTCGTCTTGAGGTGCGAATTGCCCGGAGTTTGAGCCGCGCTGGATCCGTTACGATTGTGCCCTTTGACAAGGCATTTAAATTCCATGTTGCCTCTTCTCTCTCCCTCGTAGCGATGGATTCCATCAGGAATGAGGTGTCGAGAGTGATTAATATAAGTTGTGAGAACTTGTTTCGCAATCGAGCTGAAATAAATTTGTATCGACTAAATTACATATTTAACCGATATATTTATGTTGGCTGCTCAACTTGGTCGAATCCCACAGGGGGTGTCGTATTATTTCATTTGAGGAAGCTATACAGCTGGCTTGTAGATGGTCGGTGGTCCTACCCGACCATGGCTGCAATAGTGTGCGCCGCACGGAGGGGCACCCGCAGTCTGCCTCCACCATTCGCTGTATGACCGAAGCTGTCATAATGTCACCAATGTTCATAATAAAGGCCAGAATCTCATGTAGTCCCAGTAATATCTATGTAGGTGGGATAGATATGGCGACTACTTATCCACTGCATGATAGCAAAATGGCTGTCGTTTGTATGGAGATATAATAGTATATATTAACCTAAATCTCATGTAGTCCCAGTAATATCTATGGAGATGAGATAGATATGGCGACTACTTATCCACTGCATGATAGCTAAATGGCTGTCGTTTGTATGGAGATATAATAGTATATTAACCTAAATCTCAATGAAGGAAAGGGTTAAGGACATAATGCTACAGCAATATGTTTATGTATTTTAAGGACATAGTGCTACAACTGCTACTAAGCAGGCATGACCAGCTACTAACAACTATAATATCCAAATAGGAAATAAAATACAGACGGATCTGTAGTCCAGTGGTAACACGCTGGACTGATAATACCGGGATCGCGGATCGCAGGTGCGATCCCCCGTTTGACCATAATAAAATTTCAGATGGGATGTTAAACCGAGGTCTCATATCAGTGCTTTACACCATGCACGTAAAAGAACCAGAGGAGACTCTGGAATCTATCGTCCAACAAATCTAAAATGACTAATCGCTTCAGGAGGCGTCGCTCATATGGGTAACCTGTAGCGACGATAAATAAACGTAAAACACACACACAGGAAATAAAAATTGTTTCCTTATCTACTTAACCCTTTCAAACACCACAGACCTCTAAATAGGCTTACAAAAAGTGTAGATCCCATTTCAGCCGGCTCATGACGAGTTATCTCATCAGGATCTGCACTTTTTGCCAGTAATATTACTATTTTTGGACAAAATTACCCATTTTGATAAATGTAATTTTCTTATTAATTTATTGGTGTAAGAAATATCATGCACCAGTCCATGTCAGTCAGTTACTTGGTGTTGAATGGGTGCACCAGTCCATGTCAGTCAGTTACTTGGTGTTGAATGAGCCTAATGTGTCACAAAACAAAAACACATTACACTCTTTATCTTTGTATAAAAGTCATCATGAACCCAGTCCACTCTTATTACTGAAAATAGTTGGTCAATATAATCTTTACAAATTGTAGTGGAAGTCGTGATCTCGCCGTGGTAGTGCGTTCGCTTCAGGTGCGAAAAGGCCCGGAGTTCGAGCCCTGCTGGAGTCGTTACAATTGTGCTAAGGGCCTTAGGCAAGCATTTAAATTCCACATTGCCTCTTCTCTCTCCCTCGTGGCGATGGATTTCATGAGGAATGAGGTCTCGAGAGTGATTAATATAAGTTGTAAGAACTTGTTTCACAATCGAGCTAAAATAAATTTGAATAAAACTACATAACAATATCATGACAACATTAATAGTCCAATTAGATCTTCAGCACCTCACCAGCTTATTAGAGTGCACAGTATTAGAGTGCACAGTATTAGAGTGCACCATCACTTCATTACAGACCAAGCAGCAGCTTCCACATTGATTTTGCAACATGTATTGTGTAAGGTAGAAACTACCCGTAACGGCTTTGCATGCTAGCGGCAGATAAACTCACTTTTGCAAACAACATACAGGCATCACAGAAAGTGCCGTCTGATCAGGATCTATGCTGTTTGCTATTAGGATAATGGAGCTGAAACACTTGTCCGAATAGCAATGGCATTATGCCGCATCTGATCAGGCTCTATGTTGTTTGCTATTAGGATAATGGAGCTGAAACACTTGTCCGAATAGCATCGGCATTATGCCGCGTCTGATCTGGATCTATGTTGTTTCCAAATGTGAGTTTATTTACTCAGCAGGCAAATGGTTAATTACCGATAACACCATAACACACCTACCTGCCGTGATCCATTCTTCTATAGTGCTTGTATGCAGATATTTGTCCATAAAAATAAATGTAGTTTTACTATATATAGTATAGTATTCATGGAACAGTCAAACCTGTTTTAGGCAGCCAGTCATGGGAAGTACATTGACTGTTTAGCTCAGGTGGCTGTTTAATAGAGGTCATATGTAAAACAAGATGCCTGTTTGGGAATCTGGAAGTCGGCTCTTTAATATAGGTCGGTTGTTCGACATAGGTGACCGCTAACACAGGTTTGACTATGTATTAGAAATAAAACATCAAACTATTTGCTTGTATGGTATGTCAATTGTTAAAAAAAAGTGTGCATATTGGGTTTTGTGGTGAAGGTAAATTTGTTATATGTGTTATAGACCTGCAACTGTTAGAAAGAAGATTTGAGAATAATTATAGATTGGGATTTTTTTTATTTACGTGTATTATGATTTATTTTTCTTGAGCTAACATGTGTTAATGTGAAGTAAGGCACTGCCTAAATAGGGCTTTATCCTGGGCCAATCAATCTACGTCTGACCGATTAGTGCAGTGGTTAGCGCGCTCGCTTCTCACCAATGCAATCCAGGTTCGATTCTCGGACCGGGAAGTATGCGAGATGGTACGGTTGTTGCCAGATCGGACAGGTGGGTTTTCTCCGGGTACTCCTGTTTCCTCCCACACGAATGACCACATTTACGCTTTCATCCGCGCCAACGAGAGTGATTAAAGAAGTTGTTAAAACTTGCTTCGCAATCGTTGTAAAATTAATAATAAAGTTTAAAACTATCTACGTCTTGCATATTATTAGTTATAAGAAAAAAAGAATTCTCAAGAAAGTAAAAAGTTTCCGCCACTTGTAGATTATATTTATTGTTATAGCTTTCTTGTGCATTTATGTTTCAGTGCCCACAAGAAGCAAAAGAAGGGGCTTTTCTGAAGATCTGCAGAAACGGGTTTCAAGGGACGGGTTTCAAGGGAACAAGCTGATAGCAACAACACGAGTGCTTAGAATCAATTCATCAAAACATTTTCCAGTAAAACAAGAAAGCATCGCGGGGGAGATGGATTCCTGTCACACGATGCTTACTGCTAGTATTGGATAAAGAGTCGTTTTTAGAGCACTACCAGTAATACATGTACATGTTACAACTACATTGAAGTTTTTAAGAAGTTACAGGATGAATGTCAAAGGTCATATGCAGTAGATTGAGGAGATTGTAATCCTATTATTTGCATAGTAGCAGAGTAGCCATTACTGTTTCAAATAAAACTGTTGAGGACCAAATGTTATTAAAAAAAGTGCCAAATTTCACTAGAAGGTTACGTTTTTGGTGTTGTAAAGCATGTATTTAAATTGAGCTTGAATGGTGTCAAGGTCGTGCATGGATGGGTCAAGGTCGTAGTCAATGTTAAGACGGTTTGAAGAGATTGAATATTAACCCTACACATGTGGTATTGTTTATAGTGGGCATTTGTGTCCAAGATACAACTTGTTCAAATGCAGAAATCAATGCAACCGTTATATGCATTGTGTGTGTATGTAGAACAGAACTTGGTGACCCATAAAAATGTTCAAATATCTTTAAAAACTTTTATTTGTTTTAATGTTATTCTTGTCAGTGACTGATAGAAAAACGCTTTTGGCATGTAACGAAGACTGATGTATGGTAAAATTATAAATAATAATTCAAATTAGTATTGAAATGCGTAGCTTGCCCGTTTTAATTTGTTTTGGAAAGTATTTGCACAGTTTTTTCTGTCAAAACAAAAATTAAGTTTATAGTGATTCTAAAATTGCATTCATTCATTGGGCAGATTTAGTGTTCTGGAATGCATTGAGAAGTTGCTAATGGAGACGATTGGTTGGCATACAAGGTAATCGCCACAATAATTATATCTTATGTTGGAGAAACTAAGAAATGTCTTTATTTTGTAGGGCAATTCTTGTTACATCTGTCGAATATTGTTAATCAATGTAATTCCACAGTCTGCTACAATCTGCTGTAGTTATAAAGAATTGCCATATGAGTTATGTTATAGTAGCAGTATATTCCAAGGTTTTTGTATAGTTTATGTTGTAGACTACTCTTGTCTTCTCGTCTTCTATTTCTTGTACATGTAGTGAAAGTGCTAATTGTTTTGAAATATGTTCGTGGAAGGTCCTGGCTACTGGGTCCCGGTGTATATTGCCGAACCAGGCCCGGAGGTTATAAAACTATTCTCCAATCTCAAACTCAGTCTCAAACTTCCGATTGGTTCTGCCGAGTTTAAATTACAAAATCTACCAATCAAATTAGTCAAGCTCGTTGTTTGAGATCTGAGGAAAGTTTTATAACCTCAGGCCCAGGTCTAGACACTATAAGGCTTTGTAAGAATGTTGTCGTGTTATAGTAATGATTCTGACATACATCTCTTAACACTTTCAACACTACAGACCTAAATAGGCTTACAAAAAGTGTAGATCCAGATGAGCCGTCTCATCGGGATCTGCACTTTTTGCCAGTAATATTACTATTTTTAGACCAAATTACCCATTTTGATAAATGAACTGGTCCAAATGTAATTTTCCTATTAATTTATTTATCTAAAAATATCACGCACCAGTCCATGTTAGTTACTTGGTGCTGAATGGGTTAATGCGTATAATATATCAATCTTAACACAATACAGTAAGCTAAGCAAATTTGTCAAGAGTACCCAGTGAGAAAAATATTATGCACCAGTCCATATCAGTTACTTGGTATTGAATGGGTTAAATGACCGTGTTAATCTGTATGTAGTACTGAAAAACTGCTTGATTAATCGTAAATACAATTCGTCTGTGTAACGCTACTCTATAAAGTCTTATAATGCCGCATCTGATCAGGATCTATGTTGTTTGCTATTCAGACAAGTGTTTTAACTCCACTATCCGAATAGCAAACAGCATAGAGCCTGATCAGACGGCATGTTATGTGCCATCTGATCTGGCTCTATGCTGTTTGCAAAAGCAACTTTTGTTCTGATTAGCATTTTAAGGTTTTACGGTAAATATGGGCCGCCTAATAACTAAATGGATATGGTACATTGTTGGTGGTGTATTATTTTTTGCACTTTTGCACTATCTGGAAGTGTTGTTCTGACACGCTATCACATAATGGCAGTCATGAATCCAAGAGGGGGAATAACAGACGTTTAACGTAGAGGGGAATAATATACTGTACCATAGAGTGGATTAATATACATGTAACATAGTATTATTTGATGCCTATAAATAAAACAGGTATTTATATATTTCATTCATTATAGTATATTCATATTGTATCCGTGCGTTAGCCTGGGTTCCAGTCTGTCGATTTTTTACTTCTGGCAAAATGACAGCCTGGGGAAACTTGATTTCCGATGGTAGCGCCATCTACTTACACCCTAATTTAGATTTGAAGAACGACAACTCTTCTCTACAAGATACTATACACGATCATTTCCGAATATACACTAATGCTCCCGTAGCCTCATTTACATTGCAAACGTATAATTTCCCGTTTCTGTGTTCTATCGAGATGGCGGATTTTAACTATTACATTTAGATGGTCGATTCGGCGTAATTGAAGTAAGGTCGACTTGAGTAAATATGTCAAATCAGTTGTACTTTTTAAAACTATTTATCGTTCCATTGACCTGTAAACAATGGCAGCCAATTATAAAGTTTTATCAACATTGCAGTTCCTCGCTTTTGATTCAAGTACGTCATTAATTAAGTCACATGCTAATAGGCCTATTAACAGGATTAATGATAATCAATAATTACACGGAAAACCCACCGAGTTTCCCCAGGCTTGATATTATCAGACACTCAATACGGCCAAATTAATGGTCTCGGTGTTAAAATATATTTATTTGACTGACCTGGCAAAATATATATCGACGCCTGTTCCCAGGCTGCATGCCCGTGTGTGTGTTTTGTGAACCATACTGATCATGAGGGGTGTATATATGCCAGCTTCTCTTTAATTAACCTCATTGATACATGTACACATGAGGCCTCCTGGTAGATTGACTTAATTGTTCAAATGAGTTCTCTCGTTAAATAAAGTCATTATTATTATTATTATTATTATTATTATTATTATACACACAACCATTAAAAACTGCTAACCACTTTATATTTGGGATAATGCCATGTACAGTGAAACTGAGCGGAATTCAAGCCAGAGGAGAAGGTTGGTTTTAGAGGTATTTCGAAGGAAATGGGTTGGGTGAATTTTTGCTGGCATAAAAAACGGGAATTAACAAGAAAAGCCACTAAATTACGCTCAATCATATTTGTGATATTTGATCGGGATTATTTACCGTCGCCTTTAAAAGTAGTCGATGTTATGCGTGAAATTAAATGATTATTTGTGTTTTATGAATCTGACTCCTGGAGTTTGATGTAGAGGCTTCCACTGTGTGTACAGGCTTATTTGAAGTAAAATGTTTTTGGTAAGACCTAAGTACTTTTTTCTTTTAACATTATTTATTTCACACTGCCAAAACAATATGTTTACAGTAGAAATGCTTGGTTAACTGTAGTTCATGTCTATTTAGAATGTACAGTCAAACCTGTCTATAAAGACCACCCTCGGGAAAGTAAAAAAGTGGCCTTTGTTGGCAGGTGGCCTCTCAATAGAGGGTTAGAATGCATTGAAAATGGCTTGACGGGAGAGAAAAATGGTGGTCTTTAGAGACAGGTTTTTCATATGCGGCCTTTATTTGGAGGTGGCCTTTAGCACAGGTTTGACTGTATATCGTCTCCCGGCATGCTACATTCAGTATAGTGTTTACGGTAAGACCACTTCCTGCAGCTAGCTTTCAGTATTCGTGGAATTGTAGGTAACTCTATAGGATGCTCAGTGCATTTGTAACGAGATATGTTAACACTTATCCGCATAGACGCGCCCATGGCCACCATTGAAAAAAAATATATACCGCTATGCATTAGTAGTAAAAAAAATCCCAGTAATGCCAAAAATAAAGATCCGAATAAAATGGTAGATACAACCCTTAGACAGCCACATTATTCTCTATAGGTAGATCGGCTGACTGCTTATCATTTGGACTATGATGTATGTATGGAGATAACCACATCATACAAGCTTATATCTCTTATGTCTGTAACGGTTAAGTCAAAAATCACAAATTATTGGAATTGCTCAAAGGCTTAAAGCATATAGGGTGGTCATCGGTTTGGACCATCGATCCAAGTGGCTTCGATTCCCAGTCGTAGCATATTGACGACTTCCCCACCTTTATAGGTCCATCTGGTGAAACTTTAACCGGTGTCCTGTGTACGGTGCTCAACACAGGCAGGCAAAACAACAAGAGTGCCAAGTGAAAAAGGGTGGTATGCCACCCACAATCACTCCTTCCATCTCTATTCTCTGAAGCGGTGCTGTATTACTGTAATAGTATTAGACGACCGTAAAGCAACAGTTATTTCCAACATAAAAACGTCATGAGCATTCTTGACTCTCGATTTACAATCCTAGATAGATAGTATAAACACATACATGTAGTATAGTATACATGTAGATAGTGTCGCCATAGATAGTGACCGGTAGTCTAAAAACAAATGTTTTATTTTCTCCTGCAGTGTTTGTCAAAATCAAACGTACATGGTGATTGTTTTACTTTTATGACTCCTTATTGCTACACTTTTTGAAGGGAACCAGCATTATTATTGCTACACTTTTTGAAGGAAACCAGCATTATTTTGATAAGTAAATCAATATAATAAATGGAATCGAGCCTTTAAAAGAATTTCTAATTACTAAGAACAACACTACCTATTTTACTACATTTTCTAGTGAATTAATAGAGTTTTATGTGTGATTTTCTTGGAATTCATCTCTTTCCTGTCAAAAAATGGATCGAACGCATGGTTACATGGGAATGTGTCGTCATGCGAGAAAATAATTATATTTTTTTTGGCCTTAGTTTACACAAATTTATTTTAGCTCGATTGCGAAACAAATTCTTATAACTTATATTAATCACCCTCGAGACATCATTCCTGATGGAATCCATCGCCACGAGGAGAGAAAAGAGGCAACGTGGAATTTAAGTGCCTTGCCTAAGGGCACAATCGTAACGGCCTCAGCGGGACTCGAACTCCGGGCCTTTCGCACATGAAGCGAACGCGCTACCACTGAGCTATCACGACTTCCACTTTATTACATTGATATGGATTTGAACATTTAATAATCGAAATGATGCTCTCCGTTATCCATTTATCAGGAATAAATCACAATTACTGAATTAGATACACGAAAAAACGTGTACAAACATATGTTATCTGTCAAATTTGAGACGCTACGGGAAGTAAACAAACTAGCACCGAGTGCGCATGCGTATTTTTCTCAGGAACTAGTTATGCTACGGCTTTTTCTGGATTCATACGGGCACGTAGTATCAGACTGGAAAACACAGCTTACCAACCTGGGTGGTAGACAGTTTTGTGGTTGGCAAATAACGGCACGAAGGGCTAACATTCATATCTAAGTAATAACTGCTAGGAGTGTGCGTCTTTCTTTTCGTGTACCTATTTGCTATCTATTTTGGACTTATATTAATCACTCTCGAGACCTCATTCCTGATGGAATTCATCGCCACGAGGGAGAGAGAAAAGGCAACATGGAATTTAAATGCCTTGCCTAAGGGCGCAGTCATAACGGCTCCAGCGGGGCTCGAACTCCAGGTCTTTTTTCGCACCTGAAGCAAACGCGTTACCATCGAGCTATCACGACTTCCACTTTTTTGACCTTACAGTAGCAAGATGAATATTTTGTATTTGTACCCTACTATTCAGCAACGTGTCCCTTGAATGAACTTTCGGCAGAATAAAAATAAACATTTATCATATTGGATGAAATAGACGGTTATCATACGAGAGTTACGCATCAATATCGCAGTTAGAATTATGTGCAATATATTATTAATCATGAATTATTTCTTTCATTCTAATGCTAAACTCACATATATCTTGTTTCAAAGCTTTTATACGCTCGTAGAATATATTTTGTGTGCCAGGTTTGTGTTTACGTCTCTGTTTTGGCGCTGACTTGCCTGTGTATAGTATTGGTGTTGTATTGCTATTGTGGTGTATATGTCAAAACTATATTATCTTGAATATTTAATACCATTTTAATGTCAAAACCGTAACAACATTGAAATACTTCATACTTCATTCACTGTAAACTTTTTTATACATTTAATAAAATTGGACGACTAAATAAGTAAAAGTGTTGTTTTTGTTTATTGCATGCAGAAATATAGTGCCCGAGTTGTCCACAAGGTTTGCATTTTTCATTACACTTGATGCAATTTTGGTAGGAATTAAATGATGTACAGTCTGCATATGTCCGCCTCCGTGGTCTAGTGGTTACGGTCGTTGACTTGTATACCACTGTAACCTATCATCACTGATGGTCACGGGTTCGAGCCCCGCTCAGGTCGTGTCTCATTTATATGAAAAAGTTGGCAGTTTCTTACGGAGGTTGGTGCACCCCAAGTACTGGTTAACTGTTGGAGCCTGCCCAGGAAAGGTGTTGTTAGGTAAACTGCCCGCCGGCGATATAGCCCGAAATGGTGCTGATGCAGGCGTAAAACCCGAAATATAACATATAAATATAACAGTCTGCATATTATATTATGTTGAATTCCCACGGACCAAACAAAATACTTCGACATAACCGAAGTTTGACTTAATGAAATTCGATATAAACAGAGCCAGTTACGGTATATGTGTCTGAAACGAGACTTTGATCTGACTTGGGAGATAACCGGAGAATTCGACATAACGGATGTAGACTGTAATTGTGAATATTGGCCGTCTCCGTGGTTACAGTCTCGCTGACTTGTATACCACTGTAACCTATCATCACTGATTGTCACGGGTTCGAGCCCCGCTCAGACCGTGTCTCATTTATATGAAAAAGTTGGCAGTTTCTTATGGAGGTTGGTGCACCAAAGTACTGGTTAACCGCTGGAGCCTGCCCAGGAAGGGTGTTGTTAGGTAAACTGCCCGCCGGCGATATAGCCCAAAATGGTGCTGATGCAGGCGTAAAACCCGAAATATAACATAATGCCACTGTAAACTATCATCACTGATGGTAACGGGTTTGAGCCCAGTCCGTTTGTGCCGTGCCTCTTTTATATAAAAAAGTTGACATTTTCTTACGGAGGTTAAAGCACCAAGTACTGGCTAACTGCTGGAGCCTGTCCAGGGATGGTGTTGTTAAGTAAACTGTCTGCAGGCGATATAGCCTAAAATGGTGCTGATGAAGACATAAAACTCGAACGAACAAACAATTATGCATATTGGCGGGATGTACTGTCTGAATGATGTTTGGTGGACTAATTGAACTGTGAATCTATATAACATGAACACACTAGTGGCTCCAACACTACTGAAGTGTTGACCTTGACATCAAATATAGCGAGCAGTCGATTAGCTCACCTCAAAAACGTCTATTCAACAAGAATCTATATAACATGAACACGCTAGTGGCTCCAACACTACTGAAGTGTTGACCTTGACATCAAATATAGCGAGCAGTCGATTAGCTCACCTCAAAAACGTCTATTCAACAAGAATGCGAGTAGTACTCTAGTTCATGTCATATCATCAATGAAAGCGTGCAGTCAACTAGTTCACCTCAAAAACGTTTATAAATGGGACATCAGGGAATGCGTGCAGTCGACTAGTTCACCTCAAAAACGTTTATAAATGCGACATCAAGGAATGCGAGCAGTCGACTAGTTCACCTCAAAATCGTTTATAAATGCGACATCAGGGAATGTGTGCAGTTGACTAGCTCACCTCAAAAACATTTATAAATGCGACATCAGGGAATGCGAGCAGTCGACTAGCTCACCTCAAAAACATTTATAAATGCAACATCAGGGAATGCGTGCAGTCGACTAGCTCACCTCAAAAACGTTTATTAATGCGACATCAGGGAATGCGAGCAGTCGACTAGCTCACCTCAAAAAACGTTTATAAATGCGACATCAAAGAATTCGTGCAGTTGACTAGTTCACCTCAAAAATGTTTATAAATGCGACAGCAAAGAATTTGTGCAGTAGACTAGTTCACCTCAAAAACGTTTATAATTGAGTCATATGGGCAACCGGTAGCGACGATAAATAAACGTAAAACACACACGTTCTCTATCTTTCCCTCAGTATTATTCTCTGGAATCAACTGACAAGTACCATCTCTACACTGCCTGAGCTTGAAGCAGGCAGCCAGCCGTATGCATCGTGTATTAGACAAGTGCCATCTCTACACTGCCTGAGCTTGAAGCAGGCAGCCAGCCGTATGCATCGTGTATTAGACAAGTGCCATCTCTACACTGCCTGAGCTTGAAGCAGGCAGCCAGCCGTATGCATCGTGTATTAGACAAGTGCCATCTCTACACTGCCTGAGCTTGAAGCAGGCAGCCAGCCATATGCATCGTGTATTAGACAAGTTCCATCTCTACACTGCCTGAGCTTGAAGCAGGCAGCCAACCGTATGCATCGTGTATTAGACAAGTTGTTGATGTTTTTACTTTTATCTGATTAGTCTACCCTCATTTCTCCCCAACATGTTTTAACATACCGGTATATATAGCTTCTCTTACTCCGTCTTTGATCTACATTTACATATTACACCAAACACTCAATATTTGAAAATGACATGGCACTTGTCAGGGATAGTTGTTAAAAATCTCAATAATTGATACAGAGAGTGTTAAAATAACTACATGTAACCCAGGTCATATTTAATTATATTAAATAATTATTGATGGTACATAAATATATTCCATAACCCTGCTGCAAGCGTACCACCCAATAGTTTTCTCTATATGGCCTAATACAATCACTGGTCCGAGTTATATTATAATTATATAGTATGGTCCATATTATGTTATTGTATTCTGCATTATTATTGTGTCTATTATATCAGGGGTGAGAGATAGTGAGTGATGATCAGGTCAGATGTGTGAATGAGTGAACTCTAACAGAACTAATTATGTGCACTTTCCGCTGAATGGTTGCATTTCTCCAACATTTCTTCTCTACTCGGCACCAGGATAGGTTCCTTATTACAACCTATCCTTACAACTCTTCTTCTTTGTTTATACAGCACTCCTTCACTTATGAAGATTAGGTGCTGGCGCCGTAATAAAAAGTGTTAAGTGCTTGATCAGAAAGTGCTCATTAGAAAGGATACAGTGAATAGACATATTTTTAGATATATTTTTAAGTGTTTTTTTTATATAAAACTATGTACATAATTGTGGCAATTTATGCAAAGTGTATTGGGGTAAGGACAGACACAGGGATCAGGGCCTTGAAGGCGTCCACTGTGTCTGCGGCATATATAGTGGGCGGTAGCATGTTCCACTGAGTGACGGCTCTAGGATAGAAAGAGTATTTGTACGAGTCTTTAGCTGCGTGAATGTGTTTGTAGGTATAGGTGTTACTGTGTCTGGTTCTGGGGTCTGAAGGAATAATTAGATTACAGGGTGGTTGAATGGCAACTACATGGTGTATGATCTTATAAAACATGATGAGTCTGGTACGGATTCTTCGAATTTCCAAGGTGGGGTAGTGAGCATATCAGTTACAGAACTTGTATTGTGGTAGCGGTTGGATGTATAGCGGGCTGCACGGCGTTGTACTTTCTCAATTTGGCTTTTGGTTTGTGGGTCCCAAACAGAAGAGGAGTATTCTAGTTTGGGTCTGACGAGGGCTTTATAAGCATGGTCTTTTACTTTGGTAGAGTTGACTTAAATTTCTGCGGAGGAATCCTAGTGACTGATTAGCTTTGCTTGTTATAGAGTTTATATGCTTATCCCATTTTAAGGGAAATAACTAAAATAAACTATATTAAATAAAATAAACAGCGACTTTAGAAATAATTGCCATCAGGACTCTGGTAATGTGTGGTTTTTATATTCTTATTTTAAGTTGTAAATATGTATATTTGCAATGATTGAAATGTGTAAGGAGTATCATGATTTGGAAAGAATGTTTATGTTTATATTCTTTTTATTACAGGCTTTCTTTTTCCTTATCTCTGTGAACGAATAAATATTGAATTGAACCAAGTTTAGCTAGTCAAATATAACCCCGGTGACATACATATTAAGGTTAAAACAGTCATTAGTGTTACATGAGTGGTACAGTGGTCAGCCGCTCGGCATAAATGGTTACACTGGGACTGTACCTAGTATGGGAGGCCATTCCAAAGATGTATTGTTTGTGGGGAAAAGAGTTGATATGGTACTGGGATCTTGATCCCTTCATTGATGTTGCGTGTGTTTTACGTTTATTTATCGTCGCTACCGGTTGCCCATATGAGCGACGCCTCCTCAAGAGATTAGTCATTTTAGATTTTGGAGGATAGTGCAGTGATACAGACAGAGACCCATTCCAGAGTCTCCTCTGGTTCTTTTACGTGCACGGTGTAAAGCACCGACACGAGACCTCGGTTTAACGTCCCATCTGAAACTGTTAATTTTATTAGGGTCAGACGGGGGATCAAACCTGCGATCCCGGGATTACCAGTCCAGCGTGTTATCACTGGACTACAGATCCGTCTGTTCATTGTTGTTGTTTTCCCTCATCAGGCTTTATCTACTTCACTTTATACTAACCCACCGACTCGCACGTTTACTGTCAGTAACACTCGCGGGATGAGTTGGCTGTATATATAGAGATAGATTGCCGTTTGTGGTCCAGTGGTAACACGCTGGACTGGTAATCCAGGGATTGTAGGTTTGATCCCCCATCTGACCCTAATACAGTCTTTAAGATGGGACTTTAACCCGAGGTCTCGTGTCGGTGCTGTACACCGTGCACGTAAAAGAACCAGGAGACTCTGGAATTGGGTCTCTGTCTGTATCATTGCACTATCCTCCAAAAATCTAAAATGACTAATCTTTTCATGATGCGTCGCTCATATGGGCAACCCGTAGCGACAATAAATAAACGTAAAACACACACTTCCCTGTCCGTAACACTCGCGAGATGAGTAGGCAGTATATAGAGATAGATAGATTGCCGTTCAGTGCGAAACATATTCAGCACGATAATAACATGGTACGAATCGGCGTACCTAATTGAAGAACCCGGATTTTGTCGATAGCAACACAACAAGCATTATGGCCGATACAGAAAGTGTTGATACTCACGATACGAGTAATACCAATGAGGGTAGTGACGACCCTCTGCAGGGGTTAACAGATGATGACCTATACCACCTCGTGGAGGATACAACGTAAGATATATGTCAATTAGAGTTTAATCAATTCCAAGTCTTAAACAGCCCAGAAATACAGGTAAATACAGGTGTCTAAACAGTAAAGTCTGTCCGGTCTGCGGTACCCATCCCACCGGCAAACCACAAAGTTTAGCTTTCTGAAATGAACGTCATTGTTAAGATTTGTAGCATTATTATGTAGATATTATAGAAATGTAGGGAAACTTACTTGCAATGATACCTGTGATATTCGTTGATTTGTTATCATAATGAGTCTACTATGATATTCAATGGTCGAACTCGACATATTATCATAAAATAAGAGTTCTGTAGTGTATTTCAGCGTTGGTAGAACATCGGCCCGGCTAGCTCAGATTGTAGATCTGTCCGACTAGTGTTCGGGAGGACGTGTGTTCCAGTCCCACGTCGGGTCACTAACTTTTCCGCTCAGTCTTTGCTTGGTCACTTTAATTGTGATGAGGATATATGGTACAGGCAAAGGAGTAGGGGTGCGGCTCCAGGGATCTGAGTGCGGCTCTTAAGGAATAAAACAGGAAAGAGTGCAATGTATTTCGGAGTTGGTAGAACACCGGTCTGGCTAGCTCAGATGGTAAGAGCTGTCCAACTAGTGTTCGGGAGGTCGTGGATTCGAGTCGCACGTTAGGTCACCAACTTTTCCGCTCTTTGCTTGGTCACTTTACATATACGGCGTAAAGAGCTCCTGGAAATGGGATAAATGGTTTCTTCTGCCATACCAAAACATAGCAGCTTTTAGGATTTCTGATCTATCCTCTCTACAATAATGTAACATAATCTAATGCAGGGATCATTCTAGAGGGCAATGTGGGCGAAATTGTTGCCCTAGGGACCCTGACTTCGCCCTCTGGGGACCCCACTTCTCCCTAAAAAATATATATATTTTTAGGTTTTTACGATTTTCAAACAAAAAATTGTCTAGTAAGATAAACTGGCCCATTATAAAGCACTCCTTCTATTCAAATGTTGTATTTAATGGTTGTACTGTGCATTTTAACCCTATTTTGCAGAAGTATATTAAAGAACACCATTTAACCCTTTCAACACCACAGGCCTCTAAATAGGCTTATGAAAAGTGTAGATCCAGATGAGCCGGCTCGTAACGAGCCGTCTCATCAGGATCTGCACTTTTTTGCCAGTAATAATTATTACTATTTTTAGATAAAATTACCCATTTTGATAAATGAACTGGTCCAAATGTAATTTTCTTATTAATTTATTGGTCTAAAAATAGCATGCAGTGTCAGTTACTTGGGGTTGAATGGGTTAATGAAGCGATCACGCGCTATCTCACTTCTCCCAAAAATTCTAGTTTTAGATTGATTTATAGGAAATCCTTCTGACCCTGGAAATTTCTTCAACTTGCACTGGCCAAACATGCAATTTATACTTGGTCTGGTGTGCATTTTATAAGCGAGTGCATGCAAAAACTCACATATTTCAGGACCAAAGTAGGGGGGTCGTGTTATAGGCCAGATCATCTTGTAGACGAATATGGACAGTAGGCGTGCAGTTGGGCGGTAGGCTTCCAGTTGTGGACAGTAGGCGTCCAGTTGTGGACAGTAGGCATGCAGTTGTGGACAGTAGGCGTGCAGTTGTTAGTTATGTTGGGATATAGTAATTTGTTCTTTTAAATTTTGTAACACAGCTGCAAGGAATGGATGTAAAGTTCTTAATACCTGAAACAGTGTATTGTACTGAAACACTCCCCGTTCTGTTTTGATGCTGCATACATATATATGATATAGCACACCCCAGTTTGTTGTACAGAAATCCCTGGCATCCCAGCATGCAACAGAACCTAAAATAGAAATACTCAATAGCATGAATTCACTGACCTATGCAGTTCCAGGGCTCTCCAGATGTGTGGTATGTTGTTTATCTGAGGCCGCTGTTTTATAAATCCAAGATTCAGGATGGCTAAGACAGTCCCCATGTTTGGATTCTGCTATTTCTGTATGTTGCCTTGTTTTCATAAATTTAACCCTTAACTGGGCGAATAAATTGGGCGAAATGTGCAAACAACATAAGATCCAGATCAGCCGTTGCGCCACTATCCGAATAGCAAACAGCATAGAGCCTGATCAGACGGCACGTTGTGTGGCGTCTGATCAGGCTCTATGCTGTTTACAAAAGCGACTTTATAGTCATGATTGGCAGGTTAAGAATGGCACCATTGGGATTCATGCATTATTTCATGGGGCCTTGTCAGTCCTTAAAGATATAATTATTCCTGTTCAAAAAACGAATAATTAATATAACGTATTAATAATAATAATAAAACGTGCTAAATGTTATCTACACACATTAATTGCATTGTGGTTATGATTTGTTAGGGAGCATTTGAGCAACGGAGAGAGAGTCTACTGAAAAAAGATGAACCTGGTCAAAATAAGATTACCGGTATATATATACCAACTATGTTTAACTACATTACAAAATGTTAAAAATAATGGAATTCTTTGCTGCAAAACTTGTGTAGGCCTAATACATTAAAATGTTACGGACGGATTTCTCTACTGCAAAATTTGTTTTTATTGATTTTATAACGAATACAATTAATGTATGATTGCAACTTTGCAAGAAATTGTGACAAATCAGTTTGAACAGGAATATAATTCTAATATAAACCAAGAAAACTCAGTGACCCTATGACTAGCAATTGTTAACGACACTTGTACCACCGTACACTCAGTGACCCTATGACTGGCAATTGTTAACGACACTTGTACCACCTTACACTCAGTGACCCTATGACTGGCAATTGTTAACGACACTTGTACCACCGTACACTCAGTGACCCTATGACTGGCAATTGTTAAAGACACTCTACCACCTTACACTCAGTGACCCTATGACTGGCAATTGTTAAAGACACTCTACCACCTTAAACTCAGTGACCCTATGACTAGCAATTGTTAAAGACACTCTACCACCTTACACTCAGTGACCCTATGACTGGCAATTGTTAAAGACACTCATACCACCTTAAGCTCAGTGACCCTATGACTGGCAATTGTTAAAGACACT
This sequence comes from Archivesica marissinica, assembly GCA_014843695.1. NCBI lineage: Eukaryota > Metazoa > Mollusca > Bivalvia > Venerida > Vesicomyidae > Archivesica > Archivesica marissinica. Next base: position 16,069,566 of record CM026395.1, on the reverse strand, counting down.
CTACCACCTTACACACAGTGACCCTATGACTGGCAATTGTTAAAGACACTCTACCACCTTACACTCAGTGACCCTATGACTGGCAATTGTTAAAGACACTCGTACCACCTTACACTCAGTGACCCTATGACTGGCAATTGTTAAAGACACTCGTACCACCTTACACACAGTGACCCTATGACTGGCAATTGTTAAAGCCATTAGTACCACCTTACACACAGTGACCCTATGACTGGCAATTGTTAACGATACTTGTACCACCTTACACACAGTGACCCTATGACTGGCAATTGTTAACGACACTCGTACCACCTTACACACAGTGACCCTATGACTGGCAATTGTTAAAGACACTCGTACCACCTTACACACAGTGACCCTATGACTGGCAATTGTTAAAGACATTAGTACCACCTTACACACAGTGACCCTATGACTGGCAATTGTTAACGACACTCGTACCACCTTACACACAGTGACCCTATGACTGGCAATTGTTAGAGACACTCTACCACCTTACACTCAGTGGCCCTATGACTGGCAATTGTTAAAGATACTTGTACCACCTTACACACAGTGACCCTATGACTGGCAATTGTTAAAGACACTCTACCACCTTACACACATTGACCCTATGACTGGCAATTGTTAAAGACACTCTACCACCTTACACACAGTGACCCTATGACTGGCAATTGTTAAAGACATTAATACCACATTAATACCACCTTACACTTTTATTCACAGGTGACTTACACCATATAATGCATGTCTTCAACAATAAAAATAATAAACAATAGTGGCAAAAAGAATAGAGGGAAAAAGAAATAAATACATGTACATGTAATTGTAACATTGCTTTGTCTGATGGGTATAATGGTGTGGGATTCTGTACAGTTTACTGTCCTGTGCTCCAGAAAAACCAACATGCATTCATATATTTCACATTGATTGTGTCAGAGTTTGAACCTTTCAACACTACAGACCTCTAAATAGGCTTACAAAAAGTGTAGATCCAGATGAGTCGGCTCATCATGAGCCGACTCATCAGGATCTGCACCTTTTGCCAGTAATATTACTATTTTTAGACAAAATTACCCATTTTGATAAATGAACTGGTCCAAATGTAATTTTCTTATTAATGTATTGGTCTAAGAATATCATGGACCAGTCCATGTCAGTTACTTGGTGTTGAATGGGTTAAACCCACCCATTTGTAATGATCACTTCATGGTCCTACTCACCACCTGTATCATTTAAGTTTACACAACTGATATGTATTTTCATTTGTTCACTTCAACTTTATCTATTTCAATTGATCAGATATTAAATTTTGTTTTATGCTTTCCAATGAATGGTTGAGTTTTCTCAGTGAAAGAAAACTCCATCTCACACCGCTTTGAAACGGTGAAACATGGCATTTTCTCTGCCACTGATTGCGTTTCGTATTCCTGCGCGGTTAGATGTACTTTTGTATTATAGCTATTTTCTGACGATCATGAACAGTTAATTATTAAGTGATATATTCTAATGAATTTGTTTAGTCTGTAGTTTTTAATTTTGACAGCAAACAGAAACTAGCTTGAAAATTATACGGGAACTTTCTTATTACGGACGTTCACACTAAGAGAAGTGGTTGTGCAGTTGTACCACGTAGTGCAATGAGGCTCCAGGCAGGGCAGTTAAAATCGATAAAATTTGAAAACAAATATTATATTAGCCAAAGTCATTGGAAATCATAAAAGAAAAAGAAGATTTGTGTTTATTAGTGTATGATATGATTTTATTTCATAGAGTCTTGAGTGATCACAGAAATTTGTATTCTCACAAGTGAAATTTGTATTCCCACAAGTGACGTTAAATTTGTATTCCCACAAGTGACGTTAAATATACCGTACTCTGTATCTTTTCATTTGTACACATCATCTTTATCTATTTGAATTTATCAGATATTAAATTATCTTAAATTATTTTTAAGAAAATTAATAATTACATAGATCACTGTCAAACATAGATCATTTTATTACTACAAAAATGTCACGTTGAGCTAAAAATAGTAACAACATGTATATAAATGTTGAATGGAAAAGTACCGTAATATCTGTAATAAATTGTGATCAGTATCATTTTCTACATGTTTGATTAATAAAATATCCTCAGAAATCAATCATTAATGATAGCGTACTTCAATTATAGCGTACTTCAAATTGTAAAGTGTTTGTTAATTTGTTTTGACCTGTTTACAGACGTGCCAATGAAGTTCTGGCCACAGAAATGCAGATGTTTGAGAAATATCTCAAACGCGTTGAACCCAAGGACATGGCAGGACTTGCCTCTGGTTCCGGAGCCACCCCTTCTCAGGTCTCACAAGACCTAGTCCGCCGGGTCGATAGAAAGAGGTCCAAGTCCCGCAGCAGTAACATTGACAAATCTCTACGGCTCACGGCAGAACAGAAATGTGACATTGCGCAAAGAGAAATAGAAGAACTGCGCGAAGAAATAGATAAACTGAAGGAAGAGTCAGAGAAAGTACTCGACTTGTACAAGGTGATTAGTTAAACATGTATAATACGCCTACATTTCACTCTGCGCTCTATGAACTGGTGATATATATGGTAGATTGTGTCAAAACCTGCCTGATATATGGTGGATTGTGTCAAACCTGCCTGATATATGGTGGATTGTGTCAAAACCTGCCTGATATATGGTGGATTGTGTCAAACCTGCCTGATATATGGTGGATTGTGTCAAACCTGTCTGATATATGGTGGATTGTGTCAAACCTGCCTGATATATGGTAGATTGTGTCAAAACCTGCCTGATATATGGTGGATTGTGTCAAACCTGCCTGATATATGGTGGATTGTGTCAAACCTGCCTGATATATGGTAGATTGTGTCAAAACCTGCCTGATATATGGTAGATTGTGTCAAAACCTGCCTGATATATGGTAGATTGTGTCAAAACCTGCCTGATATATGGTAGATTGTGTCAAACCTGCCTGATATATGGTAGATTGCTTCAAACCTACCTGACACATGGTAGATTGCTTCAAACCTACCTGATATATGGTAAATTGCTTCAAACCTACCTGATATATGGTAAATTGCTTCAAACCTACCTGATATATGGTAAATTGCTTCAAACCTACCTGATATATGGTAGATTGCTTCAAACCTACCTGATTATGTTGCTTAAAACCTGTCTGATATATGGTAGATTGCTTAAAACCTGTCTGATATATGGTAGATTGCTTAAAACCTGTCTGATATATGGTAGATTGCTTAAAACCTGTCTGATATATGGTAAATTGCTTAAAACCTGTCTTGATATATGGTAAATTGCTTAAAACCTGTCTGATATATGGTAAATTGCTTAAAACCTGTCTGATATATGGTAAATTGCTTAAAACCTGCCTGATATATGGTAAATTGCTTAAAACCTGCCTGATATAGGGTAAATTGCTTCAAACCTGCCTGATTATGATATGTGGTAAGTTACTTCAAACCTACATGCATTACACGTTGTTCTGTGTGTTAAGACAACGACTAATATGTAGGATATTTCTTTGTTTCAGTGTATGATCAAATTATATTTCACTGAACATTGAAAGCTTTATCATCACGAGTGGCGTTAGTGATATGATAGCATGATGTTCATGATGGAAAACATAATACGATCATTCGCTTAAACAAACAAATAAACTTTTTATTTTAGGCTGAAAAAAAGTGTTTTTATGATAGAAAACGATGAAATAGTGTATGTAATACATAATACATGTACATAATGATGTAATGGTTTGAGTGCGAAAACGTGTTGAAGCAGGTTTGACAACATGCAGCGGCGAGGAATCTCACATGGAACGCGGCGAGGAATCTCACATGGACAGCGGCGAGGAATCTCACATGGAACGCGGCGAGGAATCTCATATGGACAGCGGCGAGGAATCTCACATGGAACGCGGCGAGGAATCTCACATGGACAGCGGCGAGGAATCTCACATGGACAGCGCCGAGGAATCTCACATGGAAAGCGGCGAGGAATCTCACATGCAAATTGGCGAGGAATCTCACATGGAAAGCGGCGAGGAATCTCACATGGAAGAGGCGAGGAATTTCACATGGAAAGCGGCGAGGAATCTCACATGGAAAGCGGCGAGGAATCTCACATGGAAAGCGGCGAGGAATCTCACATGGAAAGCGGCGAGGAATCTCACATGGAAAGCGGCGAGGAATCTCACATGGAAAGCGGCGAGGAATCTCGCATGGAAAGCGGCGAGGAATCTCACATGGAAAGCGGCGAGGAATCTCACATGGAAAGCGGTGAGGAATCTTGCATGGAAAGCGGCGAGGAATCTCACATGGAAAGCGGCGAGGAATCTCACATGAAAAGCAGTCAGAAAAAAATGTGTTATTCCACTGCTTTCAAACATTTGATCTCGCTGATAAATTTCTATATTTCAAACGAAAGCGTAACATAAATGTGTTTATTATTATAGGCAATAATGGAAGAGGCCGATTTACGACTTTCCGAAACAAAGAAGGAATCGTACGAGTTTGACAGAGATATCATGAAAGGTGCTATGAATCAGTCGGGAAAAGTTGTCGCTGAAAAAATAGTCCGATACTTTGACGACAGAATACGAGGAAGGGTAAGGCCAGATTTACTAAAATATTTCTTCTCTGATTAAGTTACGTATACCGGTATATAAAGAAAATACATAGCAGCCAGTTTCAAGATTCCCAATATGTAGGTTTATTATACTTTTGACCCCTATTAAGCAGCCACCTGTGTTAAGCAGCCAGTTTCAAGATTCCCAATATGTAGGTTTATTATACTTTTGACCCCTATTAAGCAGCCACCTGTGTTAAGCAGCCAGTTTCAAGATTCCCAATATGTAGGTTTATTATACTTTTGACCCCTATTAAGCAGCCACCTGTGTTAAGCAGCCAGTTTCAAGATTCCCAATATGTAGGTTTATTATACTTTTGACCCCTATTAAGCAGCCACCTGTGTTAAGCAGCCAGTTTCAAGATTCCCAATATGTAGGTTTATTATACTTTTGACCCCTATTAAGCAGCCACCTGTGTTAAGCAGCCAGTTTCAAGATTCCCAATATGTAGGTTTATTATACTTTTGACCCCTATTAAGCAGCCACCTGTGTTAAGCAGCCAGTTTCAAGATTCCCAATATGTAGGTTTATTATACTTTTGACCCCTATTAAGCAGCCACCTGTGTTAAGCAGCCAGTTTCAAGATTCCCAATATGTAGGTTTATTATACTTTTGACCCCTATTAAGCAGCCACCTGTGTTAAGCAGCCAGTTTCAAGATTCCCAATATGTAGGTTTATTATACTTTTGACCCCTATTAAGCAGCCACCTGTGCTAAGCAGCCACTTTCTGTAATTTTTTGGCTGGCTGCTTAAGACAGGTTTGATTGCATACCAAACCTAGTAGTCACTATCTTCAGTCCACCTCCGTGGTTGAGTGGTTACGATCGCTGACTTGTATACCACTGTAACCTATCATCACTGATAGTCCCGGATTCGAGCCTCAACTATTTATATGAAAAAGTTGGCAATTTCTTACGGAGGTTGGTGCACCAAGTACTGGTTAACGTCTGGAGCCTGCCCAGGAGAGGTGTTGTTAGATAAGCTGCCCGTCGCTCAAATGGGCAACCGGTAGCGACGTTTAATAAACTAAAAAAATATATCTTCATCGTCTTCCACTCAGCATGGTGTTATTGCCCTCCATTTTAAAGGTATACATCTATGTCTTTTCGTAATTTGCTCAACATTTGAAATTTGAGACTGAGGAAGCTATCCAGCTGACTTGCAGAAGGACTGTGGTTCTACCCAGGTGCACGTCGGTGTCTGAAATACTGCTCGAGGGGCATCCGGGGTCTTCCTCCACCAATAATAGCCGGAGTCGCCATATGACTAGTGTTGGTACGACTTTAATCCCCCAAAACAAACAAACAAAATTTGAGACTAAATGACATTGTGTTGTAAAGAATGTCAACTACCTCAACGGCAAAGACAACGATGATGAAGAGGATTACAGTATACCGGTACATATTCCCAAAATACGATTTTGCTATTATGTGCCAATTATTTCCGTTTTAAGTCACAGTTTCTATTCAAGTCAAGTCAAATATCTTTTATTGTCTCATTTCATGACATACATAAATAAATGATGTATTACAATATAATTATACGTATATAACAATGATAAACCTTGGCATGACTATGGTTCAGTGTAGAATAGTACATCTCCACTGCAAATGTATAAGTTAGCTAGCTAAACATGCCGGAATGTCAACATGTTACACTACGTTATGTGTGTAGTTATCTTATATACATAATATAACTGTTCTATTTCTAAACGAACTAAAAGTATAAGTAAAATTTGCATTGCCACAAGAAAAATGAGACTTTATTTATTTTTTTAATGTTGTTTAGTGTTTGTGAGGGAAGTAAATTATAAATGTTGTTGTTGGGTAGTGTTTGTGAAGGGAAGTAAATTATAAATGTTGTTGGGTAGTGTTTGTGAGGGAAGTAAATTATAAATGTTGTTGTTGGGTAGTGTTTGTGAGGGAAGTAAATTATAAATGTTGTTGTTGGGTAGTGTTTGTGAGGGAAGTAAATTATAAATGTTGTTGTTGGGTAGTGTTTGTGAGGGAAGTAAATTATAAATGTTGTTGGGTAGTGTTTGTGAGGGAAGTAAATTATAAATGTTGTTGTTGGGTAGTGTTTGTGAGGGAAGTAAATTATAAATGTTGTTGTTGGGTAGTGTTTG
>CM026395.1:16002157-16061768 GCA_014843695.1 Archivesica marissinica | reverse complement strand
GGTTTGTACTACTTACATTGTCAATGTATGTCGTATTGGTAATGGCGTCAAGAGGTGCTTCTATGAGGGAAAGGGTTAATGTATGTCGTATTGGTAATGGTGTCAAGAGGTGCTTCTATGAGGGAAAGGGTTAATTGAACATTGGTATGGCTACTACATTGTCAATGTATGTTGTATTGGTAATGGTGTCAAGAGGTGCTTCTATGAGGGAAAGGGGTATGTTGTATAATGGTGTCAAGAGGTGCTTCATGTTGTATTGGTAATGGTGTCAAGAGGTGCTTCTATGAGGGAAAGTGTTAATGTATGTCGTATTGGTAATGGCGTCAAGAGGTGCTTCTATGAGGGAAAGGGTTAATGTATGTCGTATTGGTAATGGCGTCAAGAGGTGCTTCTATGAGGGAAAGGGTTAATGTATGTCGTATTGGTAATGGCGTCAAGAGGTGCTTCTATGAGGGAAAGGGTTAATGTATGTCGTATTGGTAATGGCGTCAAGAGGTGCTTCTATGAGGGAAAGGGTTAATGTATGTCGTATTGGTAATGGCGTCAAGAGGTGCTTCTATGAGGGAAAGGGTTAAATGTATTGGTAATGGCATCAAGAGGTGTATTGGTAATGGCATCAAGAGGTGCTTCTATGAGGGAAAGGGTCAATGTATGTTGTATTGGTAATGGCATCAAGAGGTGCTTCTATGAGGGAAAGGGTAATGTATGTCGTATTGGTAATGGCATCAAGAGGTGCTTCTATGAGGGAAAGGGTTAATGTATGTCGTATTGGTAATGGCATCAAGAGGTGCTTCTATGAGGGAAAGGGTTAATGTATGTCGTATTGGTAATGGCATCAAGAGGTGCTTCTATGAGGGAAAGGGTCAATGTATGTGGTATTGGTAATGGCATCAAGAGGTGCTTCTATGAGGGAAAGGGTCAATGTATGTGGTATTGGTAATGGCTTCAAGAGGTGCTTCTATGAGGGAAAGGGTCAATGTATGTGGTATTGGTAATGGCGTCAAGAGGTGCTTCTATGAGGGAAAGGGTCAATGTATGTCGTATTGGTAATGGCGTCAAGAGGTGCTTCTATGAGGGAAAGGGTTAATGTATGTCGTATTGGTAATGGCGTCAAGAGGTGCTTCTATGAGGGAAAGGGTTAATGTATGTCGTATTGGTAATGGCGTCAAGAGGTGCTTCTATGAGGGAAAGGGTCAATGTATGTGGTATTCATTTTCAAATTGATCAGAAACACATCTTAACCCATTTCATTCTGGATACCGTTCAAACGGTATTTGCAAAGAACATAGGAGCCAGATTAACCGCCACGGAACGTTCCGTCTGATCAGGCTCTATGCTGTTTGCTATTCAGATGATCTTGCTAAGACACTTGGCTATGCAGCAAACAACATAGATCCTGATCAGCACGCAGCGTCACGCTGCGGCTGATCTGGATCTATGTTGTTTGCAAAAGCCTTTAAATATATCCAGAATGAAATGGGTTAAGCAATACTTGATCTAACATGGGAGACAACTACGGTACATTGGAAACATGGGAGACAACTACATTGGAAACATGGGAGACAACTACGGTAAATTGGAAACCTAAAACTGGTAACAAGATGAAAGTTCAACATTCCCAACATATTAATCTCAAGCACTCAATTTTTACTTTTGTAAGACTAGCCTGTCGGTTTTCTCTTTTGAACTTTATCTTATTTAGTTTCTGCGTTTCTGACATGCTTTTTCTGAAATGGAATACCTACTGATGTATCTCTGATTACTGAGTGTGTGGTGCATGTAATGATATACAACAAGTCTATCAACTGTCTTAAACATTCATTTACCAGTATTCAGGTTATACCAGTATTCAGGTTATACCGGTATTCAGGTACCAGTATTCCGGTTGTACCAGCATTCAGGTTGTACCGACATTCAGGTTGTACCGACATTCAGGTTATACCAGCATTCAGGTTATACCAGCATTCAGGTTATACCAGCATTCAGGTTGTACCAGCATTCAGGTTATACCAGCATTCAGGTTATACCAGCATTCAGGTTATACCAGCATTCATGTCATACCAGCATTCATGTTGTACCAGCATTCAGGTTATACCAGCATTCAGGTTATACCAGCATTCAGGTTATACCAGCATTCAGGTTATACCAGCATTCAGGTTATACCAGCATTCATGTCATACCAGCATTCATGTTATACCAGCATTCATGTCATACCAGCATTCATATTATACCAGCATTCAGGTTATACCAGCATTCAGGTTATACCACCATTTATGTTATACCAGCATTCAGGTTATACCAGCATTCAGGTTATACCAGCATTCAGGTTATACCAGCATTCAGGTCATACCAGCATTCAGGTTATACCAGCATTCATGTCATACCAGCATTCATGTTATACCAGCATTCATGTCATACCAGCATTCATATTATACCAGCATTCAGGTTATACCAGCATTCAGGTTGTACCAGCATTCATGTCATACCAGCATTCAGGTTATACCAGCATTCATGTCATACTAGCATTCAGGTTATACCAGCATTCAGGTTATATCAGCATTCAGGTTATACCAGCATTCAGGTTATACCAGCATTCAGGTTATACCAATATTCTGGTTGTACCAGCATTCAGGTTGTACCAGCATTCAGGTTATACCAGCATCCAGGTTATACCAGCATTCAGGTTATACCAGTATTCAGATTAATATATCAAGTAAAAACCGAATAATTTGAGCAGTTTTATTCTCGACATGATTTCAGAAAGAAGAAATGGGTGAGGTTCTGCATGAGGTAGATTTTAACCAACTACGAATCGAGAACCAGCAGTATCTGGAGAAGATAGATGAGAGGAACCAGGATCTGCTGAGGTTGAAACAGATGGCTGGTACCACAATACAGGTCCTGAACTCTTACAAGGTGAGATTAGTGGAAGAACCAGTAGTTTGTAGTGGAACCAGTAACCATTGAGGCCGAGATAGATATCTTCAACCACTATGCACATTGTCAACTCTTACAAACCAGCTGTATAAGTTTTTAAACTTTATTTTGCGAAGCAAGTTTTAACAACTTATATTAATCACTCTCGTTGGCGCGGATGAAAGTGTATATGTGGTCATTCGTGTTGGAGGAAACGGGAGTACCCAGAGAAAACCCACCTGTCCGATCTGGCGACAAACATACCATCTCACATACGTCCTGGTCCGAGGATCGAACCCGGGATGCATTGGTGAGAAGTGAGCACGCTAACCACTGCGCTAATCGGACAGCTGTATAGATAGGGCAAAAAAAGAAGGGTTTACGGTTTCCCGAACGACCCATTTTTTTACCCCCGACCCGGAATTATTTATGAAATTTTGAGGAGAAACACAACAAACCAGCAAAATTCAAAATTGTGTCACAATTTTCTGTGCCCAAGACTAAAAACAATTTAAAACTCCCTACCGACCCTAAAACTCCCTACCGACCCTACCCTAAAACTCCCTACCGACCCTACCCTAAATCTCCCAACCCACCCTAAGACTCCCTAAAACTCCCTACCGACCCTAAAACTCCCTACTGACCCTAAAACTCCCTACCGACCCTATTATTTGTGTGCATGAAACAGTAAACTATTGCCTAGATATTTTATTTTTAAATTTTTAAACCTGTACATACAATCAATACAAAGCAATACAATACAACAGCCAGCCACATGGGCTTATGATGCACTAACATGACTGTATTATCATAATATATATATATATTTCGTGAACGGAGATTGAGTTGTGGACATATGGCTATGAATAATACAATTACAGTCAAACCTGTCTTAAACAGCCAGCCAAGGAAACCACAGAGAGTGGCTGCTTATTTTTTATACAAATTTATTGTAGTTTGATTGCGAAACAAGTTCTTACAACTTATATTAATCACAATCGAGACCTCATTCCTGATGGAGAGAGAAAAAGCAATGTGGAATTTAAATGCCTTGTCTAAGGGCATAATTATAACGGCTCCAGTGGGGCGCGAACTCTGAGCCTTTCGCACCTGAAACGACCGTGCTAACACTGCGCTATCACAGCTTTTGTTCAAAGTAGGTCAATTAACTGAAAACTAGGTCAAACCCAGGGCCAATATGACCCACATGTATAGGTGATGTTTCTGTACCTAAGATCCTCGGGATTATTTTTTTAATTTTATTTTTTTATTTAAGTTTATTTAACGTCACTACCGGTTTCCCATTTAAGCGACGGGCAGTTTACCTAGCAACACCTTTCCTGGGCAGGCTCCAGCGGTTAACCAGTACTTGGTGCACCAACCTCCATAAGAAACTGCCAACTTTTTCATATAAATGAGACAAGGTCTGAGCGGGGCTCGAACCCATGACCATCAGAGATGATAGGTTACAGTGGTATACAAGTCAGCGACCGTAACTACTCGACCACGGACGTGGACTATCCTCGGGATTAATGATAATTAGCTTGTTTTGTAAAGTATTGCTATTTTTTGGGTAAATATGTTTATCATTAGATATTTTGTATTTCAGAAAAAATTGTCGACATTGACGATGGAATCTGAGAGGTTGAAGTCGGAAATAACGTCTCGGAACGACCTGTTGACACGGATTGATTCCGAGACGACCGTTGTGGAAGCGGTATGCTATATATCTCTACATTGCAAATGGACTGTGAGGCTACCTTTATCATTTGTAAACATGTGGAATATCCCCTATGTTTGTGGGAGGGGGTACTGTGCCCCTTGAGAGATCCAGATTTGTTTCAAAATGAGCCGTTTTTAACAAAATTTTAAAAAACCGCGTTGAGAACTGTTACTTTTCTTTCTGTTTTCTTTATAAATATTTAAAATGTCCATATTAGGTATGAGGTGTCACACGTGGCCTCTAGAAATGCATCACATGTATTATGCAGGGCTCAGTCTAGAGGGCCAATTTGATAAACTTGGAGCCAACTAAGAGCCATGCAGGGGTTCAGTCTAGAGGGCCAATTTGATAAACTTGGAACCAACTAAGAGCCATGCAGGGCTCAGTCTAGAGGGCGACATGGGCAAAGTAGTCACCCTTGGGACCCTGACATCGCCCCCTGGGGGCACCACTTCTCCCTAAACATTTCTTTTACAATTTTCTGACAAATTATTGTCCAGTAAGATACACTGGCCATTGTAAAACACTCCTTCTATTCAAATATTGTATTTATTCTATTTAACCCTTTCAACACCACAGGCCTCTAAATAGGCTTTCAAAAAGTGTAGATCCAGATGAGCCGGCTCGTGACGAGCCGTCTCATCAGGATCTGCACTTTTTGCCAGTAATAATTATTACTATTTTTAAATAAAATTACCCATTTTGATAAATGAACTGGTCCAAAGGTAATTTTCTTATTAATTTATTGGTGTAAAAATATCATGGACCAGTCCATGTCAGTTACTTGGGGTTGAATGGGTTAATGGTCATATTGGTTATTTTAACCCTATTTTGTTAACATTTATTAAATAATACCATTACATGACTCAATCGTTCGCTTTCCGACTTCTCCCAAAAATTTGGGGTCTAGCTTGAGCCCTGTTTTTATTTCTAGCTTGAGCCCTGTTTTTTATTTCTAGCTTGAGCCCTGTTTTTTGTTTCTAGCTTGAGCCCTGTTTTTTATTTCTAGCTTGAACCCTGTTTTTTGTTTCTAGCTTGAGCCCTGTTTTTTGTTTCTAGCTTGAGCCCTGTTGTTTGTTTCTAGCTTGAGCCCTGTTTTTTGTTTCTAGCTTGAGCCCTGTTTTTTGTTTCTAGCTTGAGCCCTGTTTTCTGTTTCTAGCTTGAGCCCTGTTTTGTGTTTCCTTATACAATTTATTGAATACTGTATTATACAAAACAATACATTCCACCATAGTTTCTACATTGTATATAGCGGTATGTATATACATAAACTACCCTGGTATATTTTAGGAGCGTTCCAAAGCAGAGAAGAGAAATCGTAAGCTACGACAGCAGCTAGCAGATTACCGGGTACCAGAGGTTATGGAATATATCTCAGAGAAGGCAGACTTGTATGAGATACAGAAAAAGGTTAAAAGTTGGGAAAGAAAAGTGGAAATTGCTGACGTAAGTAAACTAATTTCATTGGGAAGATTTTAAACCTAGAATTTATTGGAAAATTGTCATAATGTCAACAATTTCAAACATTGTATATAAACATTTGATCTCTATGAGTAGCGGAAAATTGTCATAATGTCAACAATTTCAAACATTTTATATAAACATTTGACCTCTATGAGTAGCAGAAAATTGTCATAAGGTCAACAATTTCAAACATTTTATATAAACATTTGACCTCTACGAGTAGAGAATGTAATATTGTGATATACAGGGTTCCCTCTGTCTGAATGTTTGTCTGCGCCACTTCTGTTGCCAATTGAAAAACACTGGAGCCAATTTTAAAAACTTGGAGCCAACTAAGAGCCATATAGTTCACATTAGTGTTTGACAAAACATGTGCCAAAAAAAAAAGATAAGTTGCGCCAATTCACAAAATTTAGCGCCAATATTTGTTTTTTGTCGCAATTGGCGACCGACAACGGGAACCCTGATATATGACAATCGATTATAGACGTATAGAGCTGACAGATTTCAATGGGTCAGTCTGTGGATTAGAATATTGCCAGTGAGGAAGCTGGTTTGAATCGGTTTGTGGAAAGTCGACAGTTCTATCTAATTGCCTGTATTTGCCTGACACAATGCTCAGCTGGGCAGCTGGTTCATCCTCTTCCACATAGATCCAGCAACACGCAACACTATATGACCTGAGCTGATGTACGAGCTTAGATCCAAGCACAAACAAACAACCAGACATTGTTATCGTTGTAGATGGCACTGAAGACACACAGAAAGACGTGGCAGCAGATGAGGATCAGCCACGAGATGGCGAACCAGTACGCATGATGGAAGCCGCTCATTAATGCGATATTATTGTTTATTATGTACAGTGTAGATCATGTTGAAACATATTCATACTATTACTTGTCTGTGATCTGTTTTATGACATTGAAATTTCTGGTGTGATATTAAACATTATTAAGTGATTCAAGAAGCGTTAGAAGACGCATTTAATGTCGTTTATGCTCGATTTTGATTACATTGTGCAGGTCCCAATTTAGAAAGTTGATGCATGGCTAATAGGCAATAAAATTTTGTATTGATGTGATTGCCAAAGAAAATGGACTTATTTGTCATTGGGTTGATAATGAATGTTCTAACGTTTATTCTATGTTTTTAACATTTTTGAGATGCCATAAAGCAGTATTGCATGTAAATGTTGCATATTGAGCGAGTTCTCTGTCATTGTCTGTCCGCCTCCGTGGTCGAGTGGTTACGGTCGCTGACTTGTATACCACTGTAACCTATCATCACTGATGGTCACGGGTTCGAGCCCCGCTCAGACCGTGTCTCATTTATATGAAAATGTTGGCAGTTTCTTACGGAGGTTGGTGCACCCAAGTACCGGTTAACCGCTGGAGCCTGCCCAGGAATGGTGTTGTTAGGTAAACTGCCCGCCGGCGATATAGCCCAAAATGGTGCTGATGCAGGCATAAAACCCAAAATATAACATAACTGTCATTGTCTGTAATTAGTGTCCAGCATTACTCCCTTGTTTAGCTTAGTTTATACACATCCTACAACTTATATTAATCACTCAAGAGGGAGAGAGAGTTTTATGTTTATTTATCATCGCTATTGGTTATTGGTTGCCCATATGAGCGACGCCTCCTGAAGAGATTAGTCATTTTAGATTTTTGGAGGATAGTGCAATGATACAGACAGAGACCCATTCCAGAGTCTCCTCTGGTTCTTTTACGTGCACAGTGTACAGCACTGACACAAGACCTTTGTTTAAAGTCCCATCTGAAAGACTGTTAATTTTATTAGGGTCAGATGGGGGATTGAACCTGCGATCCCTGGATTACCTAGTCAGCGTGTTACCACTGGACTACAGATCCGTCTGTAAGGGAGAGAGAAGAGGCAATGTGGAATTTAAAAGCCTTGCCTAAGGGTACAATCATAAACGGCTACAGCTGGATGCAAACTCTGGGCTATTCGCACCTGAAGCGAACGCGCTACCACTGCGCTATCAATCCCTTGCTTAATAACACAACCTGTTGTGAGTATTAACAGAATTACTCCTCGTAAGCGCCATAAAGCACCTCTATAGCTTTCCACATATAACCGCCATTTCCATATTGAGTATGTGGTACAGTGCCTAACACTTATCAGCAGTATGGAGATAAAATGAGTAATTTACCAATTCTGTTGTGGAGTGAAGCGTTAATTGCATTTTTAGATGGATAGCACTAGAGTTTGGACATGACGGGGAAGAGCTGTGTGTGGAGGGGTGGGGGAGGGATGAGGAGGGGGGTTAATGAGTAGAAGCAAGCCATTCAGAGCCATTCTTTGGTCTTGTTACTTATTTCTTTTAGATGGATAGCACTAGAGTTTGGACATGACGGGGAAGAGCCGTGTGGTTGGGGGGGGGGGGAGGGGATGAGGAGTGGGGGTTAATGAGTAGAAGCAAGCCATTCAAAGCCATTCTTTTATGTAACCGAATCTTAGACTGGCATACCTATTGATGAAAGATACTGAAAATAATATTTGATGCCACAATGAAGCACTCGTTGCAGGGTGGGTAACAGGGATGGGGTCGAATACTTCAAAATGTATTGAATACGAATACTTTCCAAAAGCTTGAATACAAATACGAATACAGCCATTTTTAATAGTACGGTAATTGAATACGATTGTTGTTCTGAAATACCTTTATATTTGCAATTATGGCAAAAAGCCAAAGAAAAGTATTTGCTTGCAAAATTCCATGTTGGTTGACATTTTTTTTTATAGAAGGTATAGTAAAGTCGATGCTCAACATCAAAATTTAATATTAATATAGGGACGTTTTTTCACTGTTTCACTGATGACAATATTAACAGTACAGTCAAGCCAGTGTTAGCAGTCACCTCTATTAAGCACCCAACCTGTGCTAAGCAGCCAGTTTCCAGATTCCCAATATGGTGTATTATTATACATTTGACCTCTATTAAGCAACATTCTGTGCTAAGCAGTCACTTTCTGTGATTCCATTGGTTGGCTGCTTAAGACAGGTTTGACTATTTCTGTGTCATTTACATTTCTAGCTGCCTCATGTCAGAGTACTTCACCCAATTCATATATAATGATTTATAGAATTTGTTAGCACGTCTGTCCAGAATTAGTTTGTATAATACACATACAAAATAATAAGATACGTCAAGTGCAATTAACATTTTTTACTTTTTATATGTGGTATTTATGCCGAGCATAGGTTCCACCACTCTAATAAAACATTGTGAATATTGCCAAAAAGTAGTTCCTCAAATGGACACTTAGCCGAATAGAATTCATACTTAAGTAAATTATACGCTGTATATTTGATATTTATATGTCTCATTTATATGAAAAAGTTGGCAGTTTATTACGGAGGTTGGTGTACCAAGTACTGGTTAACCGCTGGAGCCTGCCCAGGAAAGGTGTTGTTAGGTAAACTGCCCGTCGCTGAAATGGGAAACCGGTAGCGACGTTAAATAAAATTAAATAAAATTTTTAAAAATTTGATATATTATTATCAATGATCAAACAATTCTGTATTTGTGAATGTGAGTGAACAAGATGTGTCCATTATCTGTTGGTAATTGTTGTATTTTCTATGTTGTTGTTTGTGGTTAGAGTGTGGGCGTATGGAATGTTATGAATAATGAGATACATTCTATTGTTTTATTTGTATAATTTTAAATATTTCATGTTTGATAATGAATTTTTAGTTTAATCATATTTTATTTCTCGATTCATTTTACAAATATATATATATATACATTACAAGACATGACAGTTTTAAGCAAAGCAAACGGTTCTAGCAACATTAGTTACGGCCCTTCCTGATAATAAATAAAGGAATACTGTATATTGAACAAAGTAGCAGGTATTCTTCTTCATGTAGTTGGGTTGTGGTATAGTGGTATATACACTGGTATAGTGGTATATACACTGTGGTATAGTGGTATATACACTGGTATAGTGGTATATACACTGTTGTATAGTGGTATATACACTGTGGTATAGTGGTATATACACTGTGGTATAGTGGTATATACACTGGTATAGTGGTATATACACTGTTGTATAGTGGTATATACACTGTGGTATAGTGGTATATACACTGTTGTATAGTGGTATATACACTGTGGTATAGTGGTATATACACTGTGGTATAGTGGTATATACACTGTGGTATAGTGGTATGTACACAATGTGGTATGTACACAATGTGGTATAGTGGTATGTACACAATGGTATAGTGGTATGTACACAATGTGGTATAGTGGTATGTACACAATGTGGTATAGTGGTGTGTACACAATGTGGTATAGTGGTATGTACACAGTGTGGTATAGTGGTATGTACACAATGTGGTATAGTGGTATGTACACAATGTGGTATAGTGGTATGTGGTATAGTGGAATATTTACTATGTGGTATAGTGGTATATACACAATGTGGTATAGTGGTGTGTACACAATGTGGTATAGTGGTATGTACACAATGGTATGTACACAATGTGGTATAGTGGTATATTTACTATGTGGTATAGTGGTATGTACACAATGTGGTATAGTGGTATGTACACAATGTGGTATAGTGGTATGTACACAATGTGGTATAGTGGTATGTACACAATGTGGTATAGTGGTATATTTACTATGTGGTATAGTGGTATGTACACAATGTGGTATAGTGGTATGTACACAATGTGGTATAGTGGTATATTTACTATGTGGTATAGTGGTATGTACACAATGTGGTATAGTGGTATATTTACTATGTGGTATAGTGGTATATTTACTATGTGGTATAGTGGTATATACACAATGTGGTATAGTGGTGTGTACACAATGTGGTATAGTGGTGTGTACACAATGTGGTATAGTGGTATGTACACAATGGTATAGTGGTATGTACACAATGTGGTATAGTGGTATATACACTATGCGGTATAGTGGTATATACACTATGCGGTATAGTGGTATATACACTGTGTGGTCTACCACAGTTCCACTCTACCACAATGCCGCAATACCACAGTGCCACTCTACTGCAGTGCCGCTCTACCGCAGTGCCACTCTACCACAGTTCCACTCTACCACAGTGCCGCTCTACCCCACAGTTCCACTCTACAGCAGTGCCGCTCTACCACACAGTTCCGCTCTACCACAGTGCCGCTCTACCACAGTGCCGATCTACCACAGTGCCGCTCTACCACAGTGCCGCTCTACCACAGTGTCACTCTACCACAATGCCACTCTACCACAATGCCACTCTACCACAGTACTGCTCTGTGCCGCTCTACTGCAGTGCCGCTCTACCGTTGTGCTGCTCTACCCCAGTGCCGCTCTACCGCAGTGCCGCTCTACCACAGTGCCGCTCTACCACAGTGCCACTCTACCACAGTGCCACTCTACCACAGTGCCACTCTACCACAGTTCCACTCTACCACAGTGCCACTCTACCACAGTGCCACTCTACCACAGTTCCACTCTACCACAGTGCCACTCTACCACAGTGCCGCTCTACCCCACAGTGCCGCTCTACCCCACAGTTCCACTCTACCACACAGTTCCGCTCTACCACACAGTTCCGCTCTACCACAGTGCCGATCTACCACAGTGCCGCTCTACCACAGTGCCGCTCTACCACAGTGCCGCTCTACCACAGTGCCACTCTACCACAATGCCACTCTACCACAATGCCACTCTACCACAGTACTGCTCTGTGCCGCTCTACTGCAGTGCCGCTCTTCCGTTGTGCTGCTCTACCCCAGTGCCGCTCTACCGCAGTGCCGCTCTACCACAGTGCCGCTCTACCACAGTGCCACTCTACCACAGTGCCACTCTACCACAGTGCCACTCTACCATAGTGCCGCTCTACCCCAGTGCCGCTCTACTGCAGTGCTGCTCTACCACAGTGCTGCTCTACCACAGTGCCACTCTACCACAGTGCCACTCTACCACAGTTCCACTCTACCACAGTGCCACTCTACCACAGTGCCACTCTACCACAGTTCCACTCTACCACAGTGCCACTCTACCACAGTTCCATTCTACCACAGTGCCGCTCTATCATAGTGTCACTCTACCACAGTGCCACTCTACCACAGTACTGCTCTGTGCCACTCTACCGCAGTGCCGCTCTACCCCAGTGGTGCTCTACTGCAGTGCCGCTCTACCACAGTGCCACGCTCTCTACCACAGTGCCACGCTCTCTACCACAGTGCCGCTCTACCAGTGCCGCTCTACCACAGTGCCACTCTACCACAGTTCCACTCTACCACAGTGCCACTACCCCACAGTTCCACTCTACCACAGTGCAACTCTACCACAGTTCCACTCTACCACAGTGCCGCTCTACCACAGTTCCACTCTACCACAGTGCCGCTCTACCACAGTGCCACACTACCTCAGTGCCACCCTACCACAATGCCACTCTACCACAGTGCCACTCTACCGTAGTGCCGCTCTACCGCAGTGGTGCTCTACCGCAGTGCCACTCTACTGCAGTGCCGCTCTACTACAGTACCACAGTGCCACTCTACCACAGTTCCACTCTACCACAGTGCCGCTCTACCGCAGTGCCGCTCTACCACAGTTCCACTCTACTGCAGTGCCGCTCTACCGCAGTGCTGCTCTACCACAGTGCGACTCTACCACAGTTCCGCTCTACCGCAGTGCCGCTCTACCACAGTGCCATTCTACCACAGTGCCACGCTCTCTACCACAGTGCCACGCTCGCTACCACAGTGCCACGCTCGCTACCACAGTGCCACGCTCTACCAGTGCTGCTCTGCCACAGTGCCACTCTACCACAGTGCGCTCTACCACAATGCCACTATACCACAATGCCATTCTACCACAGTGCCGCTCTACCACAGTACTGCTCTGTGCCGCTCTACCGCACTACCCCAGTGGTGCTCTACTGCAGTGCTGCTCTACCACAGTGCCACGCTCTCTACCACAGTGCCATGCTCTCTACCACAGTGCCGCTCTACCACACTGCCACTCTACCCCATAGTCCCACTCTACCACAGTTCCACTCTACTATGTTCTGCAGTGGCGCAGTGCCGCTCTACCAGTGCCACTCTACCACAGTGCCGCTCTACTGCAGTGCTGCTCTACCACAGTGCCGCTCTACCACAGTTCCACTCTACAGCAGTTCCACTCTACCGCAGTGCCGCTCTACTGCAGTGCTGCTCTACCACAGTGCCACGCTCTCTACCACAGTGCCACTCTGCCACAACAACCCCAAATATTGTGCAAATCGCACCGATATTTTACACAAATTAAATCTGGGATATACAAAATACAAGAAGAAATGTGAAACAATGCTTTATTTCTCATGTATGTACAGGTTTATTCCCTGGCTATCTCATGTATGTACAGGTTTTACCTGGCTATCCAAACACCCATTCTCTATTACCTACCAACTTGTACACATTTATTTTAGCTCGATTTTGAAACAAGTTCTTACAACTTCCAAGAGGAGACGATGTGGAATTTAAATGCCTTGCCTAAGGGCACAATCGTAACGGCTACAGCTGGGTGCAAACTCCGGACCTTTCGCACCTGAAGGGAACAAGCTTTTAGAGGAGACTTATTGAGGGCCATGGTTTGAAAGTGGTTGTTGTGTAGAGGTTATTCTCAAGATTTTGACTGCTATACAGGAGGTGGTTATCATCGAGCTATATAGGAAAACAAATCTTGAAACACAACATGGATATGGTTTTGTTGAGGGTAATTATTATTTTCACAAATCACACGGTTTTGTTGAGCAGTTAATATAGAAAACATATTTTGAGTTGACCGTGTTTTGTTGGGAGGTTAATAAAGAAAACATATTTTGAGACATGACCGGTTTGGTTGAGCAAATTATATACAAAAGAAATACTACACATTTGAAACATATAATATCTAAGCAAATTGCTATGATTCAAATTTATAAAAGTACCTTACATGTGCAGTCGTCTTTAACCCTTTCAACCCCACAGGCCTCTAAATAGGCTTATGAAAAGTGTAGATCCAGATGAGCCGTCTCATCAGGATCTGCACTTTTTTGCCAGTAATAATTATTACTATTTTTAGATAAAATTACCCATTTTGATAAATGAACTGGTCCAAACATAATTTTCTTATTAATTTATTGGTCTGAAAATATCACGCACCAGTCCATGTCAGTTACTTGGGGTTGAATGGATTAAGCAACCAACCAAGGGAATCGCACAGCTTAATAGAGGTCAAATATATAATAAAACAACATATTGGGAATCTGGCTGCTTAATACATGTTGGCTGCTAAATGGAGGTGACAACTAACACAGGTTTTAACACATGTAATATGCAAACTATGAAGTTAAGGTACCTGATACTTGTAATAATAAACAGTTAATTATTGAATTTTAAGGCTAAAACATTTTAACCCTTTCCTTCGTTCGTATTGGTAATGGCGCCAAGAGGTGCTTCTATGTGGGAAAGGGTTACTGGAATGTTCCACAACCAGAGCACACAGGCAGATATATACTAATCAAAAGATCTATGTTGAGGGCCTCATGGTAGATTAACCTTAGTATTACTACTATTATATCTCCATACAAACGACAGCCATTTAGCTATCATGCAGTGGATAAGTAGTCGCCATATCTATCTCACCTCCACAGATATTACTGGGACTACATGAGATTCTGGCCTTTTTATGAACATTGGTTTGACTACTACATTGTCAATGTATGTCGTATTGGTAATGGCGTCAAGAGGTGCTTCCATGAGGGAAAGGGTTAATGGATCAGATTCTCGGGGCTTTTATAAAAAACATATCACTCATTTTTTAAAAAAGTATTTACGAGCGGCGTATAATCGGGTGATGGGTGATAAGTTTTCATAAAAGTATTTACGAGCGGCATATAGTCGGAATAAAGTCTTATCCACCAAAATATTCAACTAAAAAACAAACATTGTATACAACATTTTTGTGGACATAACTAATTTATGTAAACTAACTGAAAACATCTGGAATATATTTACATCGCTATTGCATTCCGGTACAGATTTACCGTTACATCTTGCCATGCACAATGAGTTCTGGTACAGATTTACCGTTACATCTAGCCATGCACAACAAGTTCCGGTACAGATTTACCATTACATCTTGCCATGTACAACGAGTTCCGGTACAGATTTACCGTTACATCTTGCCATGCACAATGAGTTCCGGTACAGATTTACCGTTACATCTTGCCATGCACAATGAGTTCCGGTACAGATTTACCGTTACATCTTGCCATGTACAATGAGTTCCGGTACAGATTTACCGTTACATCTTGACATGTACAATGAGTTCCGGTACAGATTTACCGTTACATCTTGCCATGTACAATGAGTTCCGGTACAGATTTACCGTTACATCTTGCCATGCACAATGAGTTCCGGTACAGATTTACCGTTACATCTTGCCATGTACAATGAGTTCCGGTACAGATTTACCGTTACATCTTGCCATGCACAATGAGTTCCGGTACAGATTTACCGTTACATCTTGCCATGCACAATGAGTTCCGGTACAGATTTACCGTTACATCTAATCATGCACAATGAGTTCCAGTACAGATTTACCGTTACATCTAACCATGCACAATGAGTTCCGGTACAGATTTACCGTTACATCTAACCATGCACAATGAGTTCCGGTACAGATTTACCGTTACATCTTGCCATGCACAATGAGTTCCGGTACAGATTTACCGTTACATCTAATCATGCACAATGAGTTCCAGTACAGATTTACCGTTACATCTAACCATGCACAATGAGTTCCGGTACAGATTTACCGTTACATCTAACCATGCACAATGAGTTCCGGTACAGATTTACCGTTACATCTTGCCATGCACAATGAGTTCCGGTACAGATTTACCGTTACATCTAATCATGCACAATGAGTTCCAGTACAGATTTACCGTTACATCTAACCATGCACAATGAGTTCCGGTACAGATTTACCGTTACATCTCAACCGACTATTTTCTACATGTGCTCTTAATTGTTTTAAGTATTAAGCTTTAATCCTATGAAAGAAATATTAAAACATCTTTATTATGGTATAATTGGCTTTGTCCATTTATACATAATTAATTAATTATACTCGTTAGATACAGGACCTGAGGATATCAATCTACATTCTTCAGCCTAAACGTAGAAATATTATATAGATTTATTTTACAAATAAAATACCAGTATGCCCCAAATTAACATGTAGAAATGTAAAAATGTAAACGGTTGATGAACTAACTAGTTACTACACACTATATTGTTAGTGCAGATTGTCATTCATAGTTGCATAATACACGTCCATAGTCGCATAATACACATCCATAGTCACATAATACACGTCCATAGTCACATAATACGCATCCATAGTCGCATAATACACGTCCATAGTCACATAATACATGTCCATAGTCGCATAATACACGTCCATAGTCGCATAATACACGTCCATAGTCACATAATACACGTCCATAGTCGCATAATACACGTCCATAGTCGCATAATACACGTCCATAGTCGCATAATACACGTCCATAGTCGCATAATACACGTCCATAGTCGCATAATACACGTCCATAGTCGCATAATACACGTCCATAGTCGCATAATACACGTCCATAGTCACATAATACACGTCCATAGTCGCATAATACGTGTCCATAGTCGCATAATACGTGTCCATAGTCACATAATACACGTCCATAGTCACATAATACACGTCCATAGTCGCATAATACACGTCCATAGTCGCATAATACACGTCCATAGTCGCATAACACATCAATTAAGTGGACTATTTAAAAAATATATGCAATAAACAGGTAACAAAACAGAAACATTAACTACCAGTACATCTGAATTGACAAATTATGACAAACTTGTAATCAATGATGTAGATGGAATGGTTTATATATGACATAGCTTAGCATGCCTGTATATGCGTGTACATTGGGGTAGCACGTCTGTAAATGCGTGTACATTGGGGTAGTATGTCTGTAAATGTGTGTAGATTGGGGTAGCATGTCTGTAAATGTGTGTAGATTAGGGTAGCATGTCTGTATATGCATGTACATTGGGGTAGCACGTCTGTAAATGTGTGTACATTGGGGTAGCATGCCTGTAAATGTGTGTACATTGGGGTAGCATGTCTGTAAATGTGTGTAGATTGGGGTAGCATGTCTGTAAATGTGTGTAGATTAGGGTAGCATGTCTGTATATGCATGTACATTGGGGTAGCACGTCTGTAAATGTGTGTACATTGGGGTAGCATGCCTGTAAATGTGTGTACATTGGGGTAGCATGTCTGTAAATGTGTGTAGATTGGGGTAGCATGTCTGTAAATGTGTGTAGATTAGGGTAGCATGTCTGTATATGCATGTACATTGGGGTAGCACGTCTGTAAATGTGTGTACATTGGGGTAGCATGCCTGTAAATGTGTGTACATTGGGGTAGCATGTCTGTAAATGTGTGTAGATTGGGGTAGCATGTCTGTAAATGTGTGTAGATTAGGGTAGCATGTCTGTATATGCATGTACATTGGGGTAGCACGTCTGTAAATGTGTGTACATTGGGGTAGCATGCCTGTAAATGTGTGTACATTGGGGTAGCATGTCTGTAAATGTGTGTACATTGGGGTAGCATGTCTGTAAATGTGTGTACATTGGGGTAGCATGTCTATATATGTGTGTACATTGGGGTAGCATGTCTGTAAATGTGTGTACATTGGGGTAGCATGTCGGTAAATGTGTGTAGATTGGGGTAGCATGTCTGTAATGTGTGTACAATGGGGTAGCATGCCTGTAAATGTGTGTACATTGGGGTAGCATGCCTGTAAATGTGTGTACATTGGGGTAGCATGTCTGTAAATGTGTGTACATTGGGGTAGCATGCCTGTAAATGGTGTACATTGGGGTAGCATGCCTGTAAATGTGTGTACATTGGGGTAGCATACCTGTAAATGTGTGTACATTGGGGTAGCATGTCTGTAAATGTGTGTAGATTGGGGTAGCATGTCTGTATATGGTGTACATTGGGGTAGCATGCGTGTACATTGGGGTAGCATGCCTGTAAATGTGTGTACATTGGGGTAGCATGTCTGTATATGCGTGTACATTGGGGTAGTATGTCTGTAAATGTGTGTACATTGGGGTAGCATGTCTGTATATGCGTGTAGATTGGGGTAGCATGTCTGTAAATGTGTGTAGATTGGGGAAGCATGTCTGTAAATGTGTGTACATTGGGGTAGCATGCCTGTATATGCGTGTACATTGGGGTAGCATGCCTGTAAATGTGTGTACATTGGGGTAGCATGTCTGTAAATGTGTGTACATTGGGGTAGCATGCCTGTAAATGTGTGTACATTGGGGTAGCATGCCTGTAAATGTGTGTACATTGGGGTAGCATGTCTGTAAATGTGTGTACATTGGGGTAGCATGCCTGTAAATGTATGTACATTGGGGTAGCATGTCTGTATATGCATGTACATTGGGGTAGCATGCCTGTATATGCGTGTACATTGGGGTAGCATACCTGTAAATGTGTGTACATTGGGGTAGCATGTCTGTAAATGTGTGTACATTGGGGTAGCATGTCTGTAAATGTGTGTACATTGGGGTAGCATGTCTGTAAATGTGTGTACATTGGGGTAGCATGCCTGTATATGCGTGTACATTGGGGTAGTATGTCTGTAAATGCGTGTACATTGGGGTAGTATGTCTGTAAATGTGTGTACATTGGGGTAGCATGTCTGTATATGCGTGTAGATTGGGGTAGCATGTCTGTAAATGTGTGTAGATTGGGGTAGCATGTCTGTAAATGTGTGTACATTGGGGTAGCATGCCTGTATATGCGTGTACATTGGGGTAGCATGCCTGTAAATGTGTGTACATTGGGGTAGCATGTCTGTAAATGTGTGTACATTGGGGTAGCATGCCTGTAAATGTGTGTACATTGGGGTAGCATGCCTGTAAATGTGTGTACATTGGGGTAGCATGTCTGTAAATGTGTGTACATTGGGGTAGCATGCCTGTAAATGTGTGTACATTGGGGTAGCATGTCTGTATATGCGTGTACATTGGGGTAGCATGTCTGTATATGCATGTAGATTGGGGTAGCATGTCTGTAAATGTGTGTAGATTGGGGTAGCATGTCTGTAAATGTGTGTACATTGGGGTAGCATGCCTGTATATGCGTGTACATTGGGGTAGCATGCCTGTAAATGTGTGTACATTGGGGTAGCATGCCTGTAAATTGATCAACTATCACATCTATTTGATGCCTATCCGGCATAGTTATATATAATGCTGCTTTGTTACAACTATCATTGTCATCTTGATCCATTAAGCCCAGATCAGTATCGTGGTTGTAGTGGTGGAGAGGTGGTTGCAGTTGAGGTGGGGTTGTTGGTGGCTGTAGTGGAGAGGTGGTTGTTGTTGATGTGGGGTTGTTGGTGGCTGTAGTGGAGAGGTGGTTGTTGTTGATGTGGGGTTGTTGGTGGCTGTGGTTAAGGTGGGGTTGTTGTGGAGAGGTGGTTGTTGGTGGCTGTAGTGGAGATGTGGTTGTTGGTGGCTGTAGTGGAGAGGTGGCTGTTGGTGGCTGTAGTGGAGACGTGGTTGTTGGTGGCTGTAGTGGAGAGGTGGTTGTTGGTGGCTGTAGTGGAGAGGTGGTTGTTGGTGGCTGTAGTGGAGAGGTGGTTGTTGGTGGCTGTAGTGGAGAGGTGGTTGTTGGTGGCTGTAGTGGAGAGGTGGCTGTAGTGGAGGTGGTTGTTAGTGGCTGTAGTGGAGGTGGCTGTAGTGGAGAGGTGGCTGTAGTGGAGAGGTGGTTGTAGTGGAGGTGGATGTAGTTGAGAGGTGGTTGTTGGTGGGAGGTGGCTGTAGTTGGGAGGTGGTTGTTGGTGGGAGGTGGCTGTAGTTGAGAGGTGGTTGTTGGTACGAGGTGGAACAGGTTATACTTTATATAGATACCTATTTTTTGGCATGGATTGAGCATATCGTTCACCATTCTGCTTCTATATATCTAAAGCTACACCTTTTAACTAGTCATGTATTACTGTGATTTATTAATTAACCAAAGAATATGGTTTGCCACTTCTAATCATTTGCTCGTCCAATACGAACATGTACTCATCAGTATCAATGCTGGCTCGAAGGCCTCGGTCCTTTTGTAAGGCTTCATACCAATAACGAGGCCAAACATGAAATCAATAATTAATAACAGTATAGTATTGATGAGGCCAAACATGAAATCAATAATTAATAACAGTATAGTATTGATGTGGCCAAACATGAAATCAATAATTAATAACAGTATGGTATTGATGAGGCCAAACATGAAATCAATAATTAATAACAGTATAGTATTGATGTGGCCAAACATGAAATCATTAATTAATAACAGTATAGTATTGATGTGGCCAAACATGAAATCATTAATTAATAACAGTATAGTATTGATGTGGCCAAACATGAAATCAATAATTAATAACAGTATAGTATTGATGAGGCCAAACATGAAATCATTAATTAATAACAGTATAGTATTGATGTGGCCAAACATGAAATCAATAATTAATAACAGTATAGTATTGATGTGGCCAAACATGAAATCAATAATTGATAACAGTATAGTATTGATGTGGCCAAACATGAAATCAATAATTGATAACAGTATGGTATTGATGAGGCCAAACATGAAATCAATAATTGATAACAGTATAGTATTGATGTGGCCAAACATGAAATCAATAATTAATAACAGTATATTATTGATGTGGCCAAACATGAAATCAATAATTGATAACAGTATAGTATTGATGTGGCCAAACATGAAATCACTTAATTAATAACAGTATAGTATTGATGTGGCCAAACATGAAATCACTTAATTAACTCTTTCAACCCCAAGTAACTGACATGGATTGGTGCATGCTATTTTTAGACCAATACATTAATAAGAAAATTACCTTTGCACCAGTTCATTTATCAAAATGGGTAATTTTATCTAAAAATAGTAATAATTATTACTGGCAAAAAAGTGCAGATCCTGATGAGACGGCTCATTACGAGCCGGCTCATTTGGATCTACACTTTTCATAAGCCTATTTAGAGGCCTGTGGGGTTGAAAGGGTTAATAACAGTATAGTATTGATATGGCCAAACATGAAATCACTTAATTAATAACAGTATAGTATTGATGTGGCCAAACATGAAATCACTTAATTAATAGCAGTATAGTATTGATGTCATGTACAATATGGAATGCATTGTTTTATAATATTGCTCATGAATATATCAAATTAATTGTTCTCTATCTATAAATCCAAAAATAGAATATATATATATGTTGACAAATGATATACTAGTATTGATAAAACAGGAAGGAACAGTAAGGCTCTTAAAGTGTTAGTTTTTAAAATCAAAATATGTCCTTGAAATCTAAATATAAAAAATCATGTTTTGAACTCAAATCATTGACATGGAGGTATATATAATACAAATATTCATTCCATATTCATAATCTTGCCCCATGGAGGTAATTTACAAATCATTGACGCCAAATCTCGTCATGGAGGTAATTTACAACAAAAAACAATTTATACGCAGATATTTAAACTGTGGTTCAAAACTGATTCTAACATGGCATACCATTTCATCTGTATATGCAAAGAACAAATTGACTGTGCTTAAATCTGCAATAAAACATTGTTTAGCAGATTGACGTCATTTTACTAGTAATTTTTTTGTTTTGTGACGTCCTTTATGCACTCTAAATATATAACACCAAATACTTTTGCACTTTTTAGATATTTTGGTCATGTTAAAATCCAAATAATATTTGTATTTGCGTTATTTGAACAATTGAATAAAACATGGTTTGTCGTTCTGAGCGCCGGAATTAACCACTAATCGGCCTGCTTGATTACTTCATAAGCAGAACTTTATTCTCTAATAAATAACTGAATGATAAAATATTATTTCTTAACCCTTTCAACACTACATACCTTTAAATAGGCATGCAAAAAGTGTAGATGCAGATGAGCCGGCTCGTGACGAGTCGCTTCAATCAGGATCTGCACTTGTTGCCAGTAATATTACTATTTTCAGACTCTTTCAAAATTACCCATTTTTGATAAATGAACTGGTCCAACTTGTAATTTTCTTATTCATTTATTGGTCTAACAATATCATGCACCAGTCCATGCCAGTTACTTGGTGTTGAATGGGTTAAGTGAAATTATCGAATAAAAATTACAAAATAAGACAACAATCACAATAATTTCAAGTCGTCCACATCTCGGAATATATTTATGTGCAGCACATTGAAGTACACACACACACACACCACACACCACACACCACACACACACACACACACACACACACACACACACTTGTTTAATGCTGCATTTTAGCACACTCGTTTCTCACCAATGCAACCTGGTTTCGATCCTCGGACCGGGAGTGCAAGATGGTACGGTGGTCGCCAGATCGAACAGGTGGGCTTTCTCCGGGTACTCTGGTTTCCTCTCACACGAATGACCACATTTATACACTTTCATCAATGCCAACGTGAGTAATTATAAGTTTAAATCAATGCTGATTTTGGCAAGTTTCTGGCTTGGGAACCATCTAGGATTATATACTTGGTACAGAGTAGTTTGTGTACCACCGATACTTGGTACAGAGTAGTTTGTGTATGTACAGATACTTGGTACAGTGTAGTTTGTGTACCACCGATACTTGGTACAGAGTAGTTTGTGTATGTACCGATACTTGGTACAGTGTAGTTTGTGTTCATAACGATACTTGGTACAGTGTAGTTTGTGTTCATACCGATACTTGGTACAGTGTAGTTTGTGTTCATACCGATACTTGGTACAGTGTAGTTTGTGTTCATACCGATACTTGGTACAGTGTAGTTTGTGTACCACCGATACTTGGTACAGTGTAGTTTGTGTACATACCGATACTTGGTACAGTGTAGTTTGTGTACCACCGATACTTGGTACAGTGTAGTTTGTGTACCACAGATACTTGGTACAGTGTAGTTTGTGTACCACCGATACTTGGTACAGAATAGTTTGTGTACCACAGATACTTGGTACAGTGTAGTTTGTGTACATACCGATACTTGGTACAGTGTAGTTTGTGTACCACAGATACTTGGTACAGTGTAGTTTGTGTACATACCGATACTTGGTACAGTGTAGTTTGTGTATCACAGATACTTGGTACAGTGTAGTTTGTGTATGTACCAATACTTGGTACAGTGTAGTTTGTGTATGTACCAATACTTGGTACAGTACTCGCAAAGCTACATTCCTGATGGAATACATCACCACGAGGGAGAGAGAAAAGGCAATGTTAAGTGTTTTGCCCAAGAACGTCGTGTTACGACCCCTGTGGTTCTGTACATCTCTACGTGGTTTATTGGCATCAGTTCATGATATGGTTTGCTGTTATTTGATGCAGAGACATGTTTCAATTTGAACAAAATGTCAACTCTCCATTGTAAATATCAAATATCCACTGGTTTCTAATCTCAATGAATATACATATATATGACAAAGCTTAATGTCATACTGTATCCGATAGTGATTGCTTAATTCTTGCACCTGTATAACTATGTTACCTGTGACAGACGACAGCTGACATACATCCCAACAATACTAACACCTCCTGTTCACCCATGCTTGGTACCGCCATATTTAGTCGGCCACACAGCTTCAAATATTCGGTCACACAGCTTCAAATACTCAGCCACACAGCTTCAAATACTCGACCACATAGCTTCAAATACTCGGCCACACAGCTTCAAATACTCGGTCACACAACTTCAAATACTCGGCCACACAACTTTAAATACTCAGCCACACAGCTTCAAATACTCGGCCACATAGCTTCAAATACTCGGTCACACAACTTCAAATACTCGGCCACACAGCTTCAAATACTCGGCCACACAGCTTCAAATACTCGGCCTCACAGCTTCAAATACTCGGCCACACAGCTTCAAATACTCGGTCACACAGCTTCAAATACTCAGTCACACAGCTTCAAATACTCGGCCACATAGCTTCAAATACTCGGCCACACAACATCAAATACCCGCTTCAAATACTCGGCCGCACAGCTTCAAATACCCGCTTCAAATACTCGGCCACACAGCTTCAAATACCAGCTTCAAATACTCGGCCACACAGCTTCAAATACTCGGCCACATAGCTTCAAATACTCGGCCACACAACTTCAAATACCAGCTTCAAATACTCGGCCACACAGCTTCAAATACTCTGCCACACACCTTCAAATA
The DNA here is from genome assembly GCA_014843695.1 of Archivesica marissinica. Lineage (NCBI taxonomy): Eukaryota > Metazoa > Mollusca > Bivalvia > Venerida > Vesicomyidae > Archivesica > Archivesica marissinica. The sequence goes on along the minus strand of CM026395.1, from coordinate 16,037,303 downwards.
CTCGGCCACACAACTTCAAATACTCCACCACACAGCTTCAAATACTCGGCCACACAGCTTCAAATACTCCGCCACACAGCTTCAAATACTCGGCCACACAGCTTCAAATACTGAGCAAATAAATATGAAGTTACTGAAGTAACGTGAACCTGACAGCGCCGTCATCGATAGAACCATTATTAGCAGCATCATCAGCATCTCTGTATTGTGTGACACCATTTTGTATTTCCAATCCAGAATCTGTTTCTTCTACACTGCTTACAGACCTGATAAATCTCGCAGTACTCTGTGTGTGGCCGTGGGTCTCGGTTTGGATCTGTTTAGCGTAACTCCAGTTCGCGATTTTGAGCTTTCTGAGAATGGCAACGACAGGGATACATCCTATTGCAGAGAAAACAAGTACAAAGGCCGTCACTGATCCGTACCAGGGATATGCCTTGTCAATCATGGTTGTCTGAAATGGAAATAAAATTAAGTTTATTTATACAAATTTATTTTAGCTCGATTGCGAAACAAGTTCTTTCAACTCTCGAGACCTCATTCCTGATGGAATCCATCGCCACGAGGGAGAGAGAAGAGGCATGTGGAATTTAAATGCCTTGTCTTGCCTAAGGGCACAATTGTAACAGCTTCAGCCGGGCTCGAACTCCGTTAATTAAGTTTTCTCTAGAGCCTAACTAGTATTCTAACACGACTCGGCATTTTGTCTGTATAACTTACCGTGTTTATCTCTGCAATAAAACATTGCTTAATGCGTGATGTCAAAAATTACATCATTTTACTAGCAGTTTTCTAGTTTTGTGACATCATTTATTTCATATATATTCATTTATTCTTTCTAAAACATATCGCCACCTAGTTTTGCGCTTTTTAGATATTTTGATCATGTTCAAATCAAAAGTAATATTTGTATTTGCATTTATGTATAGACGAATAAAACATGGTGTGTCGTTCTGTACACCGGAATTAACCACTTCGGCATACGGCCTGTAGATCCCCACAAGGGGTTTGACATTTAGATCCCCACAAGGGGTTTGACATCTAGATCCCCACAAGGGGTTTGACATTTAGATCCTCACAAGGGGTTTGACATCTAGATCCCCACAAGGGGTTTGACATCTAGATCCCCACAAGGGGTTTGACATTTAGATCCCCACAAGGGGTTTGACATCTAGATCCCCACAAGGGGTTTGACATTTAGATCCTCACAAGAGGTTTGACATCTAGATCCCCACAAGGGGTTTGACATCTAGATCCCCACAAGGGGTTTGACATCTAGATCCCCACAAGGGGTTTGACATTTAGATCCTCACAAGGGGTTTGACATCTAGATCCCCACAAGGGGTTTGACATCTAGATCCCCACAAGGGGTTTGACATCTAGATCCCCACAAGGGGTTTGACATCTAGATCCCCACAAGCGGTTTGACATTAATGGAACATACATGCATACAATGTCAATGATCATCTTATTTGACCAAATATCAACATTATTCAAGTTACATATAAACAATAGAAGCATTATTATTTGTTACTCAATACTGATTGGCGACCCTTTGGACACAGTGACCCATTATCAGTTCACCGCAATGGGTTTGACATTAATGGAACATACATGCATACAATGTCAATGATCATCTTATTTGACCATATATCAACATTATTCAAGTTACATATAAACAATAGAAGCATTATTATTTGTTACTCAATACTGGTTGGACGCAGTGACCCACTTTCAGTCCACCATTCTAAATGCTTGATATCGCAGTTGTACGAGTGATTTTTGTTTTCGTTCATTCCAGAGACGCGAATATTTTCCAGACAGGCGAGCTAAACATACAAAATTTGATTGCTTACTGAGCTTTAAATTCTCCATTACAGACGGATATGTAGTCCAGTGGTAACACGCTGGACTGGTAATCCAGGGATCGCAGGTTCGATCCCCTGTCTGACCCTAATAAAATTAACAGTCTTTCAGATGGGACGTTAAACCGATGTCTCGTGTCGGTGCTTTACACCGTGCATGTAAAAGAATCAGAGGATACTCTGGAATGGGTCTCTGTCTGTATCATTGCACTATCCTCCAAAATCTAAAATAACTAATCTCTTCAGGAGGCGTCGCTCATATGGTCAACAAAGGATTCTAACTAAAAGGACCTATTCACATTTTGGAATAAATCAGACTTTATCTACGAAGGGAGGTAATAGAAAATTAGAGTTGTCTCTCATTCGCTTACCTTCTACTGGTGCATTATCTAAGCAGGTGAGAAACTAAAACTTACTGTATCAGCATCATAGGCACTGTAGGTGACCGGATTAAGGAAATATTTGGCGATTGTTGCCAGCAGTAAGCCGAGTACCAGGAATGGAGCAATATACTTCCACACTATCTTCCAGTAAATGCTCGGCTTGCTTCCAATCATGAACTCTATATCATCGAAAAACCTGTATGGGAAAAAGACCACAAAGATTTACACTTGTATATCGCTCATCTTTCGTCAACTATGGGAAAAATACTGTTAAGCAGCCAGACAAGTGGTTGCTTAGTTTAAACATATTTTATTTTATCAATATTTACATCATATTGTAACATTAATATACAAGAACAAATGGATTAAATCGGAAGCTAGTAGCTTATTTAGATTTTCTCCATGATGTGGTTGCTTAGCACAGGTGGTTGTTTAACGCATTTGATTCTGGATACCGTTCAAACAGTATTTGCAAAGAACATAGAGCCGGATCAGCCGCCATGGATGTTCCGTCTGATCAGGCTCTATGCTGTTTGCTATTCAGATGATCTTGCTTAAGACACATGGCTATGTAGCAAACAACATAGATCCTGATCAGCACGCAGCGTCACGCTGCGGCTGATCTGGATCTATGTTGTTTGCAAAAGCCTTTAAATGTATCCAGAATGAAATGGGTTAATAGAGGTGAAATATATAATTATACAATATATCTGGAAACTGGCTGCTTAATGCAGGTGACCACTCACAACACAGGTTTGACTGTATATCTGTATTTCAATCACAAGATACTTGTATATCAGTCTCAATGTGCAGTTAAAATGCAGTATGTCCCTAAAGAAAACCACAGGCATGAGACACAATTTTTTTTTTGGCCTATGGTCATATATTAAGTACTGTTTAGTAAACATTACTTACTATATGACCATAGCGCAAAAAAATAAAAATTTGTGTCTGTCTGTGAAGCAAACAGGATATTTGGTCTTTAAATGTAATGTGTTCGTAGAGCCAGATAATTGATTGATTGATTGATTGATTGTTTTATTTATAGACGCCTCAACCGAAAAGGGTCATGGAGCATCTGATAAAATATTTTTATGGTACAATATGTAAACTTTGATTAAATTTTTACACCATTTCAATATACAGATTTATACATGTTAAAATATATTTATTATATTTATTATAATTTGTTAAAAATATTTATTTCCTTTATCAAGATGTAAAAATGTAATGACAAAAACTGTAAAACTGTATATAAACCAGTAAAACTTTACAATTTATGGAAAAGATGTGTTTAAGGTCGATAAATGTACGTACTTGTCAACACCATAAATGTATCCTATAGTGAAACATTCCGACATTGCCACGGTGATGAGAGGGAAGGAGCCGGCGAAGCTGTCAAAGAGTGCCACCCAGTATGACCCGCTCCCTAGCACAAACAGTAGCCCAATCATACAGCAGAATACACATATTATACCTGAAATACATGAAATACACATGTCAAACATGAAATACACGTGTCAAACATGAAGTACACGTGTCAAACCTGAAATACACGTGTCAAACCTGAAATGCATGTGTCAAACATGAAATACACGTGTCAAACCTGAAATACACGTGTCAAACCTGAAATACACGTGTCAAACCTGAAATACACGTGTCAAACCTGAAATGCACGTGTCAAACCTGAAATGCACGTGTCAAACCTGAAATACACGTGTCAAACCTGAAATACACGTGTCAAACCTGAAATACACGTGCCAAACCTGAAATACAAGTGTCAAACCTGAAATACACGTGTCAAACCTGAAATATACGTGTCAAACCTGAAATACACGTGTCACACATGAACTACACGTGTCAAACCTGAAATACACGTGTCACACATGAACTACACGTGTCAAACATGAACTACACGTGTCAAACATGAAATACACGTGTCAAACATGAAATACACGTGTCAAACATGAAATACACGTGTCAAACATGAAACACACGTGTCAAACATTAAATACACGTGTCAAACATGAAATACATGTGTCAAACATGAAATTCATGTGTCAAACATGAAATACACGTGTCACACATGACATACACGTGTCACACATGAAATACACGTGTCAAACCTGAAATACACGTGTCAAACCTGAAATACACGTGTCAAACCTGAAATGCACGTGTCAAACCTGAAATACACGCGTCAAACCTGAAATACATGTGTCAAACATGAAGTACACGTGTCAAACATGAAATACACACGTCAAACATGAAATACATGTGTCAAACATGAAGTACACGTGTCAAACATGAAGTACACGTGTCAAACATGAAGTACACGTGTCAAACATGAAATACACACGTCAAACATAAAATACATGTGTCAAACATGAAATACACGTGTCAAACATGAAATACACGTGTCAAACATGAAATACACATGTCAAACATGAAACACACGTGTCAAACATGAAATACACGTGTCAAACATGAAATACAAACATCAAACCTGAAATACATGTGTCAAACATGAAGTACATGTGTCAAACATGAAATACACGTGTCAAACCTGAAATACACGTGTCAAACATGAAGTACATGTGTCAAACCTGAAATACACACGTCAAACATGAAATACATGTGTCAAACATGAAGTACACGTGTCAAACATGAAGTACACGTGTCAAACATGAAGTACACGTGTCAAACATGAAATACACACGTCAAACATGAAATACACGTGTCAAACATGAAATACACATGTCAAACATGAAATACACGTGTCAAACATGAAATACACGTGTCAAACATGAAATACAAACATCAAACCTGAAATACATGTGTCAAACATGAAGTACACGTGTCAAACCTGAAATACACGTGTCAAACATGAAGTACATGTGTCAAACCTGAAATACATGTGTCAAACCTGAAATACACAAGTCAAACATGAAATACATGTGTCAAACATAAAATACACGTGTCAAACATAAAATACACGTGTCATACATAAAATACACGTGTCAAACATGAAATACACGTGTCAAACATGAAATACACGTGTCAAACATGAAAAAATGTGTCAAACATGAAATACACTGATATGGCCGGTTGGTGAGCCGCCAGCTAATTAAATAATGGTTACCGATTGCCTACCAGACTGGTGCCTGGCATACAAGCATAGGATTCGGGAAGTACTGATGTTCATAAAAAGAGGTGTCTCATAAGTCGGAAATGGCTGGCCCTTTAAATAGGGGTGACACTATAATAAACAAACACTTTACTTTTACACAGGTCAGACATGAAATACTTGGGTTCTGTGGCAAATATTTGGTAAACAATTATTCCACATAATTGGAAATTACATTCTGTATATATTTATTTTTTTCACCGATTTCTTCGATTTTGCCTGCTGAGTAATTTATGTTATATTTCGGGTTTTACACCTGCATCAGCACCATTTTGGGCTATATCGCCGGCGGGCAGTTTACCTAACAACACCTTTCCTGGGCAGGCTCCAGCGGTTAACCAGTACTTGGGTGCACCAATCTCCGTAAGAAACTGCCAACTTTTTCATATAAATGAGACACGGCCTGAGCGGGGCTCGAACCCGTGACCATCAGTGATGATAGGTTACAGTGGTATACAAGTCAGCGACCTTAACCACTCGACCACGGAGGTGGAGAGCCTGCTGAGTAACTCACATATGCAACAACATAATCATAATGCCCCGTCTGATCAGGATCTATGTTGTTTGCTATTAAGTGTTTTAGCTCCACTATCGGAATAGCAAACAGCATAGAGTGATCAGATGGCATGGTCTGTGCCGTCTGATCTGGCTCTATGCTGTTTGCAATAATAATTTTACTTGTCGCTAGCATGAAAAGGGTTAAAGTTTAAACTAACAAATGTTTTCACCACAATACAAATATCCACCTCCCATAAGAACTGGAATTGTTTCTTTGTTCTTTATAAATATTCCAAATATCTTCCCTTTGACTATAACTTTACACTCGCATGTCAGAGCGTAAGCATCTAGTACAAACTGCAAACCACATAAAATACAAGTTTGACTACATACATACCAGATACAAGCCACTTTTTTCTTGTGATGGCTGGGCAGGGCTCCAAGTCGTATATTGATGCAGTAAATCCCTCTATTGTACCAAACTCGCTTCCCATACCCAGAGACAGTAACATCATGAAGAATATGATTGACCAGAAAGGAGCAGATGGCCCAAACTCCACGATAGCTTGTGTGAAGATAATAAACGCGAGACCTGTACCAGAGGCTGCCTGTTAAATAGATAAACGCGAGACCTGTACCAGAAGCTGCCTGTTAAATAGATAAACACGAGACCTGTACCAGAAGCTGCCTGTTAAATAGATAAATGCGAGACCTGTACCAGAAGCTGCCTGTTAAACAGATAAACGCGAGACCTGTACCAGAAGCTGCCTGTTAAATAGATAAACGCGAGACCTGTACCAGAAGCTGCCTGTTAAATAGATAAACGAGAGACCTGTACCAGAAGCTGCCTGTTAAACAGATAAACGCGAGACCTGTACCAGAAGCTGCCTGTTAAATAGATAAACGCGAGACCTGTACCAGAAGCTGCATGTTAAAAGAAAATATCAGATAACGCGAGACTGTACCAGAGCTGCTGTAAATGATAAGGGACTGTACAGAAGCTGGTTAAAGAAATCAGATAAACGCGAGACTTGTACCAGAAGCTGCCTGTTAAATAGATAAACGCGAGACCTGTACCAGAAGCTGCCTGTTAAAAGAAAATATCAGATAAACGCGAGACCTGTACCAGAAGCTGCCTGTTAAAGAAAATATCAGATAAATGCGAGACCTGTACCAGAAGCTGCCTGTTAAAGACAATATCAGATAAACGCGAGACCTGTACCAGAAGCTGCCTGTTAAAGAAAATATCAGATAAATGCGAGACCTGTACCAGAAGCTGCCTGTAGAAGCTGCCTGTTAAAGAAAATATCAGATAAAAACGAGACCTGTACCAGAAGCTGCCTGTTAAAGAAAATATCAGATAAACGCGAGACCTGAACCAGAAGCTGCCTGTTAAAGAAAATATCAGATAAACGCGAGACTTGTACCAGAAGCTGCCTGTTAAAGAAAATATCAGATAAACGCGAGACTTGTACCAGAAGCTGCCTGTTAAAGAAAATATCAGATAAACGCGAGACCTGTACCAGAAGCTGCCTGTTAAATAGATAAACGTGAGACCTGTACAAGAAGCTGCCTGTTAAATAGATAAACGCGAGACCTGTACCAGAAGCTGCCTGTTAAAGAAAATATCGGTTTGAATTGGCTTGCATGGGAGGGGCCTTTCTAGTGATGCCCTGCAGCAGGGAGAGGGGCTGATAGTCTAGTGATGCCCTGCAGCGGGGAGAGGGGCAGATGATCTAGTGATGACCTGCAGCAGGGAGAGGGGCTGATAGTCTAGTGATGCCCTGCAGCAAGGAGAGGGGTAGATAGTCTAATGAAGACCTGCAGCAGGGAGAGAGGCAGATGGTCTAGTGATGACCGGCAGCGGGGAGAGGGGCTGATAGTCTAATGAAGACCTGCAATGGGGAGAGGGGCAGATGGTCTAGTGATGACCTGCAGCAGTGAGAGGGGCAGATAGTCTAGTGATGACCTGCAGCAGGGAGAGGGGCAGATGGTCTAGTGATGACCTGCAGCAGGGAGAGGGGCTGATAGTTTAGTGATGACCTGCAGCAGGGAGAGGGGCAGATGATCTAGTGATGACCTGCAGCAGGGAGAGGGGCAGATGGTCTAGTGATGACCTGCAGCAGGGAGAGGGGCAGATGGTCTAGTGATGACCTGCAGTAGGGAGAGAGGCAGATAGTCTAGTGATGACCTGCAGCAGGGAGAGGGGCAGATAGTCTAATGAAGACCTGCAGCAGGGAGAGAGGCAGATAGTCTAATGAAGACCTGCAGCAGGGAGAGGGGCAGATAGTCTAATGAAGACCTGCAGCGGGGAGAGGGGCAGATAGTCTAATGAAGACCTGCAGCAGGGAGAGAGGCAGATAGTCTAATGAAGACTTGCAGCAGGGAGAGGGACCTATAGTCTTATGATAATCGATATATAAAACTATAGCTTGTTTTTATGAATACTAATTTCCCTCCACAAGGTGCAGAACATTTGCCATTTGGAACATGGCAATGACATGTACGGTTGTGTTGTCAGTTGGAACGTGATAGTGACATGTACATTGGGTTATGAAGTAAACTGACGTGGTGTGGTAATTGTAGAAAGTAAACTGACGTGCTATGGTAGTTGTAGAAAGTATACTGAACTTGTATGGAGACAACTCCGACAAAATTCAATTGAGTGTATTGCTACGGAAATATACACAATTGATACTAATCATTATCTACAAGGCATCTAGCGGAACTACTCCGAACTAGTCTGGACACACCTGGTTCTTTAAGAATTTTAAAGGCAGCATCTGGAGCCGCCCTAGACAAAAGAGTGGAGTGTAGAAGTGATATGCACAACTATTTTTGGTACTGATAATTCCGAGGATTTGCAACATGTTATCCGGACAAACTTTAGTTTCTAACAGACCATCGGAATGGCAGACGCACACATATATAGACACAGAAAGGACAAAAGTAATGTTTCTCACAATGAGCAGAGATGCACCAAATAGTGGTGTTGGGAATAGATACATATATTTCGGTATTCGACAACATATCCTAGCAACAACAAATCTAACAGCTCTACCGGCTGCATAGAACACTAATGTCCAGAGCAAACGACACTACTTACATTGTTAAGATCATCCTCCAGACTGCATGTCCACATGTTACCCGGTGTCACATACGATGTGACGTCTGTTACGGCACTAGCGACAGTACTGACGACAGTATCATTTCCCGTCAACATGTATGTCGTCTGCCACAACTCCTGCGTCAGATTCACAGCAAGTTCTGGGTTAGCAATACCAAACTCCATAAAATTACTGAAAAATTCTCAAACTAGTTACTACATGAGCAGTAATTTCTAAATGATAACAAATATCCGTTGGTTTAAACGTATTTATTCCACTATATACATTAACAAAACAATACACGTACACGAATATAGGAAAGGATTAAAACGGAAGCAGAGCTTATATAATTTCTCTCCTTAATATCCGTTGGGGGCCTCGCCAGGTTATGGTTACGGTTTAGGGTCAGAGTTTGGTCGCCAGGTTATGGTTAAGGTTTAGGGTTAGGTCGCCAGGTTATGGTTAAGGTTTAGGGTCAGGGTTAGGTCGCCAAGTTATGGTTAAGGTTTAGGGTCCAGGTTAGGTCGCCAGGTTAAGGTTTAGGGTCAGGGTTAGGTCGCCAAGTTATGGTTAAGGTTTAGGGTCAGGGTTAGGTCGCCAAGTTATGGGTCAGGGTTAGGTCGCCAAGTTATGGTTAAGGTTTAGGGTCAGGGTTAGGTCACCAGGTTATGGTTTAGGGTCAGGGTTAGGTCGTCAAGCTATGGTTACGGGTCAGGGTTAGGTCACCAGGTTATGGTTTAGGGTTAGGTTGCCAAGTTATGGTTAAGGTTTAGAGTCAGGGTTAGGTCGCCAGGTTATGGTTAAGGTTTAGGGTCAGGGTTAGTTCGCACAGTTATGGTTAAGGGTCAGGTTTAGGTCGCCAAGTTATGGTTAAGGTTTAGGGTCAGGGTTAGGTCGCCAGGTTAAGGTTTAGGGTGAGGGTTAGGTCGCCAAGTTATGGTTAAGGTTTAGGGTCAGGGTTAGGTCGCCAGGTTATGGTTAAGGTTTAGGGTCAGGTTTAGGTCGCCAAGTTATGGTTAAGGTTTAGGGTCAGGGTTAGGTCGCCAGGTTAAGGTTTAGGGTGAGGTCGCCAAGTTATGGTTAAGGTTTAGGGTCAGGTCGCCAGGTTATGGTTAAGGTTTAGGGTCAGGGTTAGTTTGCAAAGTTATGGTTACGGGTCAGGGTTAGGTCGCCAAGTTATGGTTAAGGTTTAGGGTCAAGGTTAGATCGCCAAGTTATGGTTAAAGTTTAGGGTCAGGGTTAGCTCGCCAAGTTTTTGTTATGGGTCAGGGTTAGGTCGCCAGGTTATGGTTAAGGGTCAGGGTTAGGTCACCCGGTTATGGTTAAGGTTTAGGGTTAGGTATGAGGTTCACCGTTTAAAAGCCCAGTTGAGTTCATCATGCTACAATTGTCCTCTAGCACTATAGATGGAATATGTACATTGTACAGACACTTTAGGGAACAGGCGTCGATATAGTTTGCCTCGTCATATATACATATTTATCACAAACGTTTCTGATCATATCATGTCATTTTACGATAAGTGAAAAGTCGACAGACTGGAACCCAGACTAATACTTGTGGTTTGAACAAGTGATTCCCATTTGACAGATGAACAGTTCTGGGTTGGAGGTTATGCAACTTTTCTCAAATCTCAGACTAAAACTAAAGTGATATATGATTGGTTGAATTTGAGATTTGCTTTTAGCTTAACCAATCGGAATCGTAAGGCTGAGTTTGAGATTGGAGAATAGTTTTATAACCTCTAGGCCTGGCATTGAAACATATACTGACACCATAAAAAAACTGCACTATTATATTGAGCGTTACTTTTCGTTACACACTTTAGAATTATGCATTTTACTATTATAAGTGAAGACAATAAACCTCGACAACATTGCACTCATTTTGTTTAAACTTTAAGTTTTAACAACTTATATTAATCACTCTCGTTGGCGCGGATGAAAGCGTAAATGTGGTCACTCGTGTGGGAGTAAACCTGAGTACCCGGAGAAAACCCACCTGTCCGGTCTGGCGACGACCGTACCATCCCACATACTTCGCGGTCCGAGGATCGAACCCGGATTGCATTGGTGTGAAACGAGCACGCTAACAACTGCGCTCATCGGACACTATACCGGTATATATTCATGGATTTAGGGAAGTGTGTACCTACTGATTAAGACAGTTTTCAAACATGAGCGTGGCCTTGAAGCCGAGGACTGCGAAGATGACGGTGGATGCAAAGAGAGCGGTGAACCAATTAACGATGGAGATGACGATGGCGTCTCTCTGGCAGTTGTTATGGATGTTGTTGTAGCTGGAGAAGGAGATGAGACCACCAAATCCCAGACCAAATGAGTAGAAGATCTGTGTGGCAGCGTCTAGCCAGACTCGTGGGTCACGCAGCCGGTCCATCTAAATATAGAGAAACATACACCATGAAATCATAATATCTCATGTCAAATTGAGACAATATACATAATTAATTAAAAACATTCCTGAGAACTGTTCAAAATGTCCACAGTTCTTTCGCTCATTACTTGCTTTAGACGATATAGTCAAACCTGTGTTAGTGGTCACCTCTATTAAGCAGTCAACCTGTATTATATACAGTCAAACCTGTGTTAGTGGTCACCTCTATTAAGCAGCCAACCTGCATTAAGCAGCAAGTTTCCAGATTCCCAATATGTTGTTTTATTATATATTTGACCTCTATTAAGCAACCACCTGTGCTAAGCAGCCACTTTGTGTGATTCCCATGACTGGCTGCTTAAGACAGGTTTGACTGTATTACAGTGATACCACAATAAACCGAACAGCCACCGGACAAGAGGTAGAGTTTGGTTTGGATGGGTTTTCGGCTTAGAGCGGTTTTCTTAGTGGTAGTAAATTTCTCCTTAATTAACAATTCAATTCTGCAATGCTTAAAAGGCGGCTGAGACATGTAGTTTGGCACTTAGTAACTAACTATTAATTCATTTTCATTTTAAGTGTACACTACAATAATCTGAATAGAAATATTTGAAAGTGTTTTTTTTTAACAAGACAAGTAACGGTTACGGGTAAATTACAGTTGAAATTACACAATTTTTATAAAATGTGTACAACCCAGTGTGACTCAGTGGCTGAAATTTACTGGGAAACCTCATTATGGAACTGTACAATATACACAAACTTCCTGCATAGCATAACCTTCCAATAAGTGTGTGACTCAGTGGCTGAAATTTACTGGGAAACCTCATTATGGAACTGTACAATATACACAAACTTCCTGCATAGCATAACCTTCCAATAAGTGTGTGACTCAGTGGCTGACATTTACTGGGAAACCTCATTATGAAACTGTACAATATACACAAACCTCCTGCATAGCATAACCTTCCAACAAGTGTACAACCCAGTGTGAATCAGTGGCTGACATTTACTGGGAAACCTATTATGAAACTGTACATATACACAAACCTCCTGCATAGCATAACCTTCCAACAAGTGTACAACCCAGTGTGATCAGTGGCTGACATTTACTGGGAAACCTGATTATGAAACTGTACTACGATATACACAAACCTCCTGCATAGCATAACTTCAACAAGTGTAAGTGTGACTCAGTGGCTGACATTTACTGGGAAACCTGATTATGAAACTGTACTACGATATACACAAACCTCCTGCATAGCATAACCTTCCAACAAGTGTACAACCCAGTGTGACTCAGTGGCTGACATTTACTGGGAAACCTGATTATGAAACTGTATTACAATATACACAAACCTCCTGCATAGCATGACCTTCAAACAAGAACAAACTTTCTTTGCTTGTCAATCATGGTGATAAACAATGTATTTTTGTCTTGTGGAATGGCACATATGTCAGTGCGCTCTTGTATATTTCCAGGAAGGAAAATGTGAAATATAAGCCATGTTTTTATCAACAACAACAACAACAAACAACAACAACAACAACATCTAATACAAAAAATACAAGTTACAAGAATCCAGACGTCTCTGGACAAACATGTGCGGAATGTGAGCGTTTCTTTCCAGACTACACCTGCAGATCGTAAACACTAATTGGTACATCTATTATACTATTACTATATTTTGTAACTCTATATGTTTTGGCGTTGGTTGTTATTTTAGCCCATTCACCTATAGAGATGTATTCATATTCCATACATTATTATACTATTACTATATTTTGTAACTCTATATGTTTTGGCGTTGGTTGTTATCTTAACCCATTCTCCTACAGAGATGTATTCATATTCCATACATTATGGCTCCAATTTACCACTCGCAAGCCATGTATATGCACACTTTTTTATTGTTTTTATTTAAGTTTATTTAATGTAGCTCCGGTTGTCCATTTGAGCGATGGGCAGTTTACCTAACAACACGTTTCCTGAGCAGGCTCCAGCAATTAACCAGTACACCAACCTCAGTAAGAAACTGCCAACTTTTTTTCATATAAATGAGACACGGCCTGAGCAGGGCTCAAACCTGTGACCATCAGTGATGATAGGTTACAGTGGTATACAAGTCAATGACCGTAACCACTTGACCACGGAGGCGGAGTTATATGCTGTCAAATTCTGTAGTTTTATTTATAGCTGCCTCCGCCTAGGCATGTTGGAGCCTGCATTTTCTAAGTTAATGGAAGTCGTGCTAGCAAAGTGGTAGCGCGTTCACTTAATGTGCGAAATGCCCGGAGTTCGCGCCCAGCTGTAGCCGTTAAGATTGTGCCCTTAGGCAAGACATTTAAATTCCACATTGCCTCTTCTCTCTCCCTCGTGGCGATGGATTCCATCAGGAATTGAGGTCTCAAGAGTGATTAATATAAGTTGTATGAACTTGTTTAACAATCAAGCTAATATAAATTTGTATGATAGGAAAGGTACATGGTTATTGGTGCATTACACATGGGTTCTGGTGCTTTATGGATACAATCTCAAGTTCCTGTGATACACCAAGCGTGTGATTAAATGTAAGGCTGAATGAGAGACATTACTGGTTTTTCTATTACCTCCCTTGATGGATAAAGTCAGATTTATCCCTAAATGTATATTGGTCCTTTTAGTTGGAATCCTTTGTTTTTACTGTTGTTGTCTAAACAGATGTTGCGTTAGGATAAATGTAATTTTATCAAAATTGAACCAATTTTTACAGTATGGTATCCAGTGGACATGCTAAAGGATATCTGTCGATATTTAATAATTTCATAATTATAAGACGAGAATACGGATAAAAATGGAAAACATGTGGTGCAAAGGAAACAACGATAAAAACAGAGGAAACCAATTAAGACGACCAATATACTGTTAGGAGTATTCAGGGGCAGTAACTGACTAATGTTTCTCATTATGAAGTGCCTGCATGTACCATTACCATGGAGACGAACGGTGCTAAGATAGATAGCCATGTTGGGGTGACTCTAATTATATATATTTACATGACCGTAAGATCACAGGTAATCTAGTACTTTCTGTTTTAGAAATCATGGTAACGAAACATTTCATTATAACCCTGGACATGACATACCATCACAGTGACAAATACTTCATGTTTGTTGTTTAATTGTACCACTTTATCAACTATGTAGTCCCATCTTAACCATATTAGGTAAAGTGTCGTAATTTGGCAATTAGTAAGATCCTAATTAATAGCTACTTCATGGGCTGTAAATGGTTTTACACATATTTCGAGTGTGCATATTTGTTGTGTCCCGTAATAAATGATGATGTTGTTAATGCAATAATGAGGGTGGTGATGCAATGATGAGGTTGGTGATGCAATGATGAGGGTGGTGATGCAATGATGAGGTTGGTGATGCAATGATGAGGTTGGTGATGCAATGGTGAGGTTGGTGATGCAATGGTGAGGTTGGTGATGCAATAATGAGGTTGGTGATGCAATGGTGATGTTAATGATGCAATTATGATGTTAGTGATGCAATTATGATGTTAGTGATGCAATGATGAGGTTGGTGATGCAACACTGTTGGTGATGCAATGATGAGGTTGGTGATGCAATGATGAGGTTGGTGATGCAATGATGTGGTTGGTGATGCAATGATGAGGTTGGTGATGCAATGATGAGGTTGGTGATGTAATGATGAGGTTGGTGATGCAACAATGTTGGTGATGCAATGATGAGGTTGGTGTTGCAATGGTGAGGTTGGTGATGCAATGGTGAGGTTGGTGATGCCATGATGAGGTTGGTGATGTAATGGTGGGGTTGGTGATGCAATGGTGAGGTTGGTGATGCAATGATGAGGTTGGTGATGCAATGATGAGGTTGGTGATACAATGATGAGGTTGGTGATGCAATGATGAGGTTGGTGATGCAATGGTGAGGTTGGTGATGCAACAATGTTGGTGATGCAATGGTGAGGTTGGTGGTGCAACAATGTTGGTGTGGCAATGATGAGGTTAGTGATGCAATGATGAGGTTAGTGATGCATTGATTAGGTTGGTGATGCAATGATGAGGTTGGTGATGCAATGATGAGGTTGGTGATGCAATGATGAGGTTGGTGATGCAATGGTGAGGTTGGTGTTGCAATGGTGAGGGTGGTGATGCAATGATGAGGTTGGTGATGCAATGATGAGGTTGGTGATGCAATGATGAGGTTGGTGATGCAATGGTGAGGTTGGTGGTGCAATGATGAGGTTGGTGATGCAATGGTGAGGTTGGTGATGCAATGATGAGGTTGGTGATGCAATGATGAGGTTGGTGATGCAATGATGAGGTTGGTGATGCAATGGTGAGGTTGGTGGTGCAATGGTGAGGTTGGTGTTGCAATGGTGAGGTTGGTGTTGCAATGATGAGGTTGGTGATGCAATGCTGAGGGTGGTGATGCAATGCTGAGGTTGGTGATGCAATGATGAGGTTGGTGATGCAATGATGAGGTTGGTGTTGCAATGATGAGGTCGGTGTTGCAATTGTGAGGTTGGTGTTGCAATGATGATGTTGGTGATGCAATGGTGAGGTTGGTGGTGCAATGGTGAGGTTGGTGATTCAATGATGAGGTTGGTGTTGCAATGGTGAGGTTGGTGTTGCAATGGTGAGGTTGGTGGTGTAATGATGAGGTTGGTGATGCAATGGTGAGGTTGGTGATGTAATGATGAGGGTGGTGATGCAATGATGAGGTTGGTGTTGCAATGATGAGGTTGGTGATGCAATGCTGAGGTTGGTGATGCAATGATGAGGTTGGTGATGCAATGATGAGGTTGGTGATGCAATGCTGAGGTTGGTGATGCAATGATGAGGTTGTGATGCAATGATGAGGTTGGTGATGCAATGATGTGGTCGGTGTGCAATGGTGAGGTTGGTGCTGCAATGGTGAGGTTGGTGTTGCAATGATGTGGTTGGTGATGCAATGATGAGGTTGGTGATGCAATGGTGAGGTTGGTGATGCAATGATGAGGGTGGTGATGCAATGATGAGGTTGGTGTTGCAATGATGAGGTTGGTGATGCAATGGTGAGGTTGGTGATGCAATAATGACGGTGATGCAATGATGAAGTTAGTGATGCAATGATGAGGTTGGTGATGCAATGGTGAGGTTGGTGTTGCAATGGTGAGGTTGGTGATGCAATGATGAGGTTGGTGATGCAATGGTGAGGTTGGTGATGCAATTATGTGGTTGATGCTGCAATGGTGAGGTTGTTGATGCAATGGTGAGGTTGGTGTTGCAATGATGAGGTTGGTGATGAAATGATGAGGTTGGTGGTGCAATGGTGAGGTTGGTGATGCAATGGTGAGGTTGGTGGTGCAACAATGTTGGTGATGCAATGATGAGGTTAGTGATGCAATTATGAGGTTGGTGTTGCAATGATGATGATGAGGGTGGTGATGCAATGGTGAGGTTGGTGTTGCAATGGTGAGGTTGGTGATGCAATGATGAGGTTGGTGATGCAATGATGAGGTTGGTGATGCAATGATGAGGTTGGTGTTGCAATGGTGAGGTTGGTGATGCAATGGTGAGGTTGGTGGTACAACAATGTTGGTGATGCAATGATGAGGTTAGTGATGCAATGATGAGGTTAGTGATGCATTGATTAGGTTGGTGATGCAATGATGAGGTTGGTGATGCAATGATGAGGTTGGTGATGCAATGGTGAGGTTGGTGATGCAACAATGTTGGTGATGCAATGGTGAGGTTGGTGGTGCAACAATGTTGGTGTGGCAATGATGAGGTTAGTGATGCAATGATGAGGTTAGTGATGCATTGATTAGGTTGGTGATGCAATGGTGAGGTTGGTGATGCAATAATGATGGTGATGCAATGATGAGGTTGGTGTTGCAATGGTGAGGTTGGTGATGCAATGGTGAGGTTGGTGGTACAACAATGTTGGTGATGCAATGATGAGGTTAGTGATGCAATGATGAGGTTGGTGATGCAATGATGAGGTTGGTGATGCAATGGTGACGTTGGTGTTGCAATGTGAGGTTGTGATGCAATGATGAGGTTGGTGATGCAATGATGAGGTTGGTGATGCAATGATGAGGTTGGTGATGCAATGGTGAGGTTGGTGATGCAACAATGTTGGTGATGCAATGATGAGGTTGGTGTTGCAATGGTGAGGTTGGTGATGCAATGGTGAGGTTGGTGATGCAATGATGAGGTTGGTGATGTAATGGTGGGGTTGGTGATGCAATGATGAGGTTGGTGATGCAATGATGAGGTTGGTGATGCAATGATGAGGTTGGTGATACAATGATGAGGTTGGTGATGCAATGATGAGGTTGGTGATGCAATGGTGAGGTTGGTGATGCAACAATGTTGGTGATGCAATGGTGAGGTTGGTGGTGCAACAATGTTGGTGTGGCAATGATGAGGTTAGTGATGCAATGATGAGGTTAGTGATGCATTGATTAGGTTGGTGATGCAATGGTGAGGTTGGTGATGCAATAATGATGGTGATGCAATGATGAGGTTGGTGTTGCAATGGTGAGGTTGGTGATGCAATGGTGAGGTTGGTGGTGCAACAATGTTGGTGTGGCAATGATGAGGTTAGTGATGCAATGATGAGGTTAGTGATGCATTGATTAGGTTGGTGATGCAATGATGAGGTTGGTGATGCAATGATGAGGTTGGGGTGATGCAATGATGAGGTTGGTGATGCAATGGTGAGGTTGGTGTTGCAATGGTGAGGGTGGTGATGCAATGATGAGGTTGGTGATGCAATGATGAGGTTGGTGATGCAATGATGAGGTTGGTGATGCAATGGTGAGGTTGGTGATGCAATGATGAGGTTGGTGATGCAATGGTGAGGTTGGTGATGCAATGATGAGGTTGGTGATGCAATGATGAGGTTGGTGATGCAATGATGAGGTTGGTGATGCAATGGTGAGGTTGGTGGTGCAATGGTGAGGTTGGTGGTGCAATGGTGAGGTTGGTGGTGCAATGGTGAGGTTGGTGTTGCAATGATGAGGTTGGTGATGCAATGCTGAGGGTGGTGATGCAATGCTGAGGTTGGTGATGCAATGATGAGGTTGGTGATGCAATGATGAGGTTGGTGTTGCAATGATGAGGTCGGTGGTGCAATGGTGAGGTTGGTGTTGCAATGATGAGGTTGGTGATGCAATGGTGAGGTTGGTGGTGCAATGGTGAGGTTGGTGATTCAATGATGAGGTTGGTGTTGCAATGGTGAGGTTGGTGTTGCAATGGTGAGGTTGGTGGTGTAATGATGAGGTTGGTGATGCAATGGTGAGGTTGGTGATGTAATGATGAGGGTGGTGATGCAATGATGAGGTTGGTGTTGCAATGATGAGGTTGGTGGTACAATGGTGAGGTTGGTGTTGCAATGATGAGTTTGGTGATGCAATGCTGAGGGTGGTGATGCAATGCTGAGGTTGGTGATGCAATGATGAGGTTGGTGATGCAATGATGAGGTTGGTGATGCAATGATGAGGTCGGTGTTGCAATGGTGAGGTTGGTGCTGCAATGGTGAGGTTGGTGTTGCAATGATGTGGTTGGTGATGCAATGATGAGGTTGGTGATGCAATGGTGAGGTTGGTGATGCAATGATGAGGGTGGTGATGCAATGATGAGGTTGGTGTTGCAATGATGAGGTTGGTGATGCAATGGTGAGGTTGGTGATGCAATAATGACGGTGATGCAATGATGAAGTTAGTGATGCAATGATGAGGTTGGTGATGCAATGGTGAGGTTGGTGTTGCAATGGTGAGGTTGGTGATGCAATGATGAGGTTGGTGATGCAATGGTGAGGTTGGTGATGCAATTATGTGGTTGATGCTGCAATGGTGAGGTTGTTGATGCAATGGTGAGGTTGGTGTTGCAATGATGAGGTTGGTGATGAAATGATGAGGTTGGTGGTGCAATGGTGAGGTTGGTGATGCAATGGTGAGGTTGGTGGTGCAACAATGTTGGTGATGCAATGATGAGGTTAGTGATGCAATTATGAGGTTGGTGTTGCAATGATGATGATGAGAGTGGTGATGCAATGGTGAGGTTGGTGTTGCAATGGTGAGGTTGGTGATGCAATGATGAGGTTGGTGATGCAATGATGAGGTTGGTGATGCAATGATGAGGTTGGTGTTGCAATGGTGAGGTTGGTGATGCAATGGTGAGGTTGGTGGTACAACAATGTTGGTGATGCAATGATGAGGTTAGTGATGCAATGATGAGGTTAGTGATGCATTGATTAGGTTGGTGATGCAATGATGAGGTTGGTGATGCAATGATGAGGTTGGTGATGCAATGGTGAGGTTGGTGATGCAACAATGTTGGTGATGCAATGGTGAGGTTGGTGGTGCAACAATGTTGGTGTGGCAATGATGAGGTTAGTGATGCAATGATGAGGTTAGTGATGCATTGATTAGGTTGGTGATGCAATGGTGAGGTTGGTGATGCAATAATGATGGTGATGCAATGATGAGGTTGGTGTTGCAATGGTGAGGTTGGTGATGCAATGGTGAGGTTGGTGGTTGGTGATGCAATGATGAGGTTGGTGATGCAATGATGAGGTTGTGATGCATGTGAGGTTGGTGATGCAATGGTGAGGTTGGTGATGCAATGATGAGGTTGGTGATGCAATGGTGAGGTTGGTGTTGCAATGGTGAGGTTGGTGATGCAATGATTAGGTTGGTGATGCAATGATGAGGTTGGTGATGCAATGATGAGGTTGGTGATGCAATGATGAGGTTGGTGTTGCAATGGTGAGGTTGGTGGTGCAATGGTGAGGTTGGTGGTGCAATGGTGAGGTTGGTGGTGCAATGTTACCATCTTCCTGTCCTAGTTATCTGCAGAACCATCACACGGTCCAGGCAGTCTATTAATTCCAAGTTCAGTCCACTCATATAGTATCACATTATGATCAATTACCAGTCATAGACATAGGTATCTGGTTATCTTGTATTTTTCATGCTAACAAGAGTTGATTGATAAACTTGTCTAGATATCTAAAGACCTCATTGAAACATATTTCTGATGCTCAGATATAAGCAAATTATCATAGTTCATATACAAATGTATAAGTAAATTTTCATTATAAGTAAATTTTCATGTTATAAGTAAATTTTCATTATAAGTAAATTTTCATATTTCATATGTTATAAGTAAATTTTCATTATAAGTTAATTTTCATATTTCATATGTGATAAGTAAATTTTCATTATAAGTACATTTTCATATTTCATATGTTATAAGTAAATTTTCATATTTCATATGTGATAAGTAAATTTTCATTATAAGTTAATTGTCATATTTCATATGTTATAAGTAAATTGTAATATTTCATATGTTATAAGTAAATTGTCATATTTCATATGTTATAAGTAAATTGTCATATTTCATATGTTATAAGTAAATTGTCATATGTCATATGTTATAAGTAAATTGTCATATTTCATATGTTATAAGTAAATTGTCATATGTATGAGTACATTTTCATATTCATAAATAGCTCTATTAGAAAATAATCATAATTTATAAGCAAATTATCATAATTTATAAGCAAATTATAATTTATAAGCAAATTATCACAGTTCATATACAAATGTATAAGTAAGCGTTGATATTTCATATGTCACTTGGGGTTCGTAACTATTGCACAAACTCGAGGTTCCTTCCAGTAATCCATAATATTATTCTCAATGAGAGCCTATAATTAAAACAATATATATTGTAGTAAATGGCAATTGGGTTCTTTAAGAGACACAGTCTGGCGCGGAAGATAGAGACACTGTCTAGAACGGGAACGAGGCATTCTGGGAACCAGCTCTACCAGGCAAAACTGTCGTACAGGCTCCGAAGGCTAAGCCAGCAACACGTATCGTATCGATAAATCAATTGTCTCTTAGCAATATCCAGTGGAAGTTGTGATAGCGCAATGGTAGCACGTTCGCTTCAGGTGCGAAAGGTCCAGAGTTCGAGCCCCGCTAGAGCCGTTACGATTGTGCCCTTAGGCAAGGCATTTCTGCCTCTTCTCTCTCCCTCGTGGCGATGGACACATCAGGAATGAGGTCTCGAGAGTGATTAATATAAATTGAAAGAACTTGTTTCGCAATCGAGCTAAAATAAATGTGCATAAACTAATTAAGAAGTTTAAACTTTTATTTATTTTACAACGATTGCGAAGCAAGTTTTAACAACTTATATTAATCACTCCCGTTGGCGCGGATGAAAGCATAAATGTGGTCATTCGTGTGGAAGGAAACCGGAGTACCCAGAGAAAACCCACCTGTCCGATCTGACGACCACCGTACCATCTCGCATACTTCCCGGCCCGAGGATCGAACTCGGGTTGCATTGGTGAGAAGCGAGGGCACTAATCACTGCGCTAATCGGACAGCATGACTTATAATTAAAGCAATACATATACAATACTTTACAAATCATGGTACTTATAATAATTTCAATAAATACACAATTCAAGCATTGCAAATAATACATATTTACAACGTAAAATAATAATACAATACAACACCTTACCAGAGTCTCTGTATCAGTTCAATAATACAATACAACACCTTACCAGAGTCTCTGTATCAGTTCAGTCATACAAAGCTTAATTTTACTGAAGCTAACATATTATGGATAGGTTGTGAACCTAGTTGTGAACTCTGTTTCATAACATGTCCTCTGTTTCATAACCTATCCCCTGGTTTCACAACTTATCCTCTGTTTCACAACCTATCCTCTGTTTCACAACCTATCCTCTGTTTCATAACCTATCCTCTGATTTCACAACCTATCCTCTGGTTTATCTTCTTGACTATTGAACAAAAATGTGTTAGGGTCCTAAACAATTTAGGGGAAATGCACATAATTAGATGTGTTAGGAATACACCCATTCACACACCTGGCTTGACCATCACTCACTAGCACTCACCACTAGGAGTAGCTCCAAATCCCCACTAAGACTTACCTCCATTTGTAAAATGAAAATTCAGGACACATGGAAACCTGAATGGTCAATCCACGCCAAACATGAATGAGATCACAGTAAGCTCAAATGGCATAGAGAAACTTCTCAATAACCTGAACCCCCACAAGGCTAGTGGTCCTGACTTAATTAAGCCAATCATACTTAAAACCCTGTCTAAAGAACTCTCACCTATCCTTGAAGTCTTATTCCAAAAATCCCTCAACGAAGGATCACTGCCTGCCCAGTGGAAGTCAGCAAATGTTGCTCCCATTTACAAAAAAGGGGACAAGTCAAACCCCGTCAACTATAGGCCTATCTCACTGACATGTGTTCTATGCAAGGTACTTGAACATATAGTTTCCTCCTCGATAGTAAAACACTTCACTAACCACAGTATTCTGTACCATTTGCAGCATGGTTTTAGAGAAAAACGGTCATGCGTGACCCAATTAGTAATGCTAGTCAATGACTTGGTTACCTCTGTCTACAATAAGCATCAGGTAGATCTCATCCTATTAGACTTCAGTAAGGCTTTCGATAAGGTCAATCACGAGAAAGTACTACTAAAAATGCATGAATATGGCGTCAGAGGTCAAACATTAAGGTGGATTAAGAGTTTTCTAGATAATAGACTCCAGTCAGTTGTCCTTAATGGTACTAGTTCAGAGGCCATTCCGGTGTCCTCTGGAGTCCCACAGGGATCCGTACTTGGACCCCTGCTTTTCCTAGCCTACATAAACGACCTCCCACAAAACATCAGTTCCAAAGTCCGCATCTTTGCAGATGATACTGCAGTATATCTATCACTGACATCTGCAAATGAATCGGTCACACTCCAAAATGATCTTAAGAGATTAGAAGAGTGGGAGTTGGAGTGGGACATGGAATTTAACCCCTCCAAATGTCAAGTTATCCACGTCACCAGAAGGAAACATCCTATTCCCAGCAAATATAAACTCCATGGAGTCCTACTTGAGTCGGTCACCTCAGCCAAATACATTGGCGTGGATATCTCAAATAACCTGTCGTGGGACACCCACATAAAAAGGTCAACAAAGAAAGCAAACCAAACATTAGGATTTCTACGTAGAAACCTCCAGGTCAAATCTGAACCCCTTAAGACCATGGCTTACCAGACATTAGTGAGACCCCAGCTTGAATATGGCTCCGAGATCTGGTCGCCCCATACCCAAACATTGATAGACCACATTGAAGGTGTCCAGCGAAGAGCAGCCCGTTGGATAAAGGCTGACTTCTATCGTACCTCTAGTGTTACAGACATGCTACATTCCCTAAATCTACGCAGACTAGATCAACGGCGTATTGACAATAGGTTATCCCTTATGTATAAAATTCATAATGATCTTGTTGCTATTCCCATTGAAAATTACCTAGTTCCCCTCTCCCGTCCTACTCGCCATTGCCATTCCTTAAGCTATAGGTTAATTACAGCAACAACAGACTACTACAAGTTCTCCTTCTTTCCAAGAACAATCTATCATTGGAACCACCTCCCTCCTGACATTGTCCATCTCCCTACCATAGAGCAATTCAATACGGCAGTTTGCCATATTGAACATGCCAGTCCCTAGTTGTTCTGCGTAGCTGCTTTTAAACTTTTACCACAACTTATTTTCATACCTTTTTAAATTATACTTTTAACTACTCATACTTTTAACTTCTTAGCGGTTTTTGACGCGCAACATGTCTACGTCCCCGCGAGGAGTTCAGGTTTTTGACGCGCAACATGTCTACGTCCCCGCGAGGAGTTTGACATTAGCGGAAGATAGATAGAGAGATAGATTCATTTATTTGCAGAAATGACGGATACATGAGCCAGGTGCGAGTAATCTGTAAATTCTAATACCTGTTCCAGAATAAGACAGAATTACATGGAATTGTATGTATCTGGATATGTGGGCGTTTGTTGCAAGCATGTTCATGTGTGCTTAACTATGTGGTTGGGGTTTAATGTAGCACCAATAGCTTAGGCCGCATGGTGACTCTTTTCTCTCTAACTCTCTCTAGCTCTCTCTCTCTAGCTCTCGCTTTCTCTCTCTATCTCTCTCTCTATCTCTCACTCTCTCTCACTCACTCTCTCTCTTCTCTCACTCTCTCACTCACTCTCTCTCACTCTCTCTCACTCCACTCTCTCTCTCTCTCTCTCTCTCTCTCTCACTCTCTCTCTCTCTATCTCTCTCTTTCTCACTCTCTCTCACTCTTTCTCACTCTCTCTCACTCTCTCTCACTCTCTCACTCTCTCTCTCTCTCTCACTCTCTCTCACTCTCTCTCACTCTCTCTCTCTCTCACTCTCTCTCTCTCTCTCTCACTCACTCACTCACTCACTCACTCTCTACCTCTCACTCTCTCTCTTTCGCTCTCTCTCGCGAGGGGTTCGACATTAAAGGAAGATAGATTGATAGGATTATATTACACAATAGTAATACCGTAAAATACAATAGAATCATATGGGACCATGCTGCATACCAGTAATTATGATTCAGGCCAGTGATTTTATTAGGCCATAGGAAAACAATTATTGGGTTGAATGCTTGCAGAGGGGTTACACAATATAAATATTTTTTTAATTTAAGTTTATTTAACGTCGCTACCGATTGCCCATTTGAGCGATGTTGCACCAAAAAACCTCCGTAAGAAACTGCCAACTTTTTCATAATAATCGGTATGAGCCGGGCTCGAACCCGTGACCATCAGTGATGATAGGTTACAGTGGTATACAAGTCAGCGACCGTAACCACTTGATCACGGAAGCGGTCATAATATATTATATACCATCATTATTTATAGCTCAAGTGGCTGAATATGACATATAAAAAGCAAATTTTGATATTTCATATATAAGTAAATTTTGATAATTCATATATAAATAAATTTTCATATTTCATGTATAAGCACATTTTCATCATCTTTGAACAACAAACATGTCTACTACAATTATTCACCTTGTTGGCGGCTATACGTACTGACCTTGGGAGTGTACATGTGCAGAAGGCCATCCATCGCCCCTCTCAGCGTTATACCACGCACAAAGAATATAAGCAACACTATATACGGGAATGTGGCCGTAAAATACACAACCTGAAATATAGCAACAATATATCATAATCTGTGGTAAATACACAGCCTGTAACATAGCAACAATATCACGCATAGCAACAATATATCATAATCCATGGTAAATACACAGTCTGTAACATAGCAACAATATCACACATAGAAACACTATATCATAATCTGAGGAAACTACACAACCGGTAACATAGCAACCATATCGCGCATAGCAACAATGTATCATAATCTGTGGTAAATACACAGCCTGTAACATAGCAACAATATCGCGCATAGCAACAATGTATCATAATCTGAGGAAACTACACCCCCCCGAAACATAGCAACACTATCACATATAGCAACAGTATATTTTAAATCATATTATTGTAAATTGTCTTATTAGACATAATAGACTGCCTGTATGATACATGTATACTTCACAAGCCTTTATGATACATACTTCACATGCCTTTATGAACATACTTCACAAGCCTTTATGAACATACTTCACAAGCCTTTATGATACATACTTCACAAGCCTATGATACATACTTCACAAGCCTTTATGATACATACTTCACATGCCTGTATGATACATACTTCACAAGCCGTTATGATACATACTTCACAAACCTGTATGATACATACTCCACAAGCCTTTATGACACATACTTCACATGCCTTTATGATACATACTTCACAAGCCTTTATGATACATACTTCACATGCCTTTATGACACATACTTCACATGCCTTTATGATACATACTTCACATATGCCTTTATGATACATACTTCACATGCCTTTATGACACATACTGCACATGCCTTTATGATACATACTTCACAAGCCTTTATGATACATACTTCACAAGCCGTTATGATACATACTTCACAAGCCTTTATGATACATACTTCACATGCCTGTATGATACATACTTCACAAGCCGTTGTGATACATACTTCACAAGCCTGTATGATACATACTCCACAAGCCTTTATGACACATACTTCACATGCCTTTATGATACATACTTCACAAGCCTTTATGATACATACTTCACATGCCTTTATGACACATACTTCACATGCCTTTATGATACATACTTCACATGCCTTTATGATACATACTTCACAAGCCATTATGATACATACTTCACAAGCCTTTATGATACATACTTCACATGCTTTTATGATACATACCTCACAAGCCTTTATGATACATACTTCACAAGCCTTTATGATACATACTTCACAAGCCTTTATGATACATACTTCACAAGCCTTTATGATACATACTTCACAAGCCTTTATGATACATACTTCACATGCCTTTATGATACATACTTCACAAGCCTTTATGATACATACTTCACAAGCCTTATGATACATACTTCACATTCCTTTATGATACATACTTCACAAGCCTTTATGATACATACTTCACATGCCTGTATGATACATACTTCACAAGCCTGTATGATACATACTTCACATGCATGTATGCCACATACTTCACAAGCCTTTATGTTACATACTTCACAGGCCTTATGATACATACTTCACATTCCTTTATGATACATACTTCACAAGCCTTTATGATACATACTTCACATGCCTGTATGATACATACTTCACAAGCCTTTATGATACATACTTCACAAGCCTTTATGATACATACTTCACAAGCCTTTATGATACATACTTCACAAGCCTTTATGATACATACTTCACAAGCCTTTATGATACATACTTCACAAGCCTGTATGATACATACTTCACATGCCGTTATGATACATACTTCACAAGCCTTTATGATACATACTTCACAAGCCTGTATGATACATACTTCACAAGCCTTTATGATACATACTTCACAAGCCTTTATGATACATACTTCACAAGCCTTTATGATACATACTTCACATGCCTTTATGATACATACTTCGCATGCCTTTATGATACATACTTCACATGCCTTTATGATACATACTTCACATGCCTTTATGATACATACTTCGCATGCCTTTATGATACATACTTCACAAGCCTGTATGATACATACTTCACATGCCTTTATGACACATACTTCACATGCCTTTATGATACATACTTCGCATGCCTTTATGATACATACTTCACATGCCTTTATGATACATACTTCACATGCCTTTATGATACATACTTCGCATGCCTTTATGATACATACTTCACAAGCCTGTATGATACATACTTCACATGCCTTTATGACACATACTTCACATGCCTTTATTATACATACTTCACATACATTCTAAGTTACTAACTGCCTTTATGATACATAATAAACTACATTTATGATGCGTACTAAACTCTCTTTATGAATTATGATAGATATTTCAAGCAATATAAAAATTGAGACAATGATTGATACAAATGTTAACCGGGAACAACACACCTGGGGATGAATAACATAAATGAGACAATACAATATCGATTAGCATGATAGTATGATCTTCTGTTGGGTCTTATGACGTCATACCGTGCAGCTTGAGTACAGTACAGAGATAGGGACACCGAACAGCTTGAGTACAGTACAGAGATAGGGACACCGTACAGCGTGGGTGCAGTGCAGAGATTGGGACACCGTATAGCTTGGGTGCAGTATAGAGATGGGGACACCGTACATCTTGGGTCCAGTACAGAGATGGGGACACCGTATAGCGTGGGTGCAGTACAGAGATGGGGCACCGTATAGCTTGGGTGTAGTACAGAGATGGGGGGAGCACCGTATAGCTTGGGTGCAGTACAGAGATGGGGACACCGTATAGCTTGGGTGTAGTACAGAGATGGGAGCACCGTACAGCTTGGGTGTAGTACAGAGATGGGGGAGCACCGTATAGCTTGGGTGCAGTACAGAGATGGGGACACCGTATAGCTTGGGTGTAGTACAGAGATGGGAGCACCGTACAGCTTGGGTGTAGTACAGAGATGGGGCACCGTACAGCTTGGGTGCAGTACAGAGATGGGGACACCGTACAGCTTGGGTCCAGTACAGAGATGGGGACACCGTATAGCTTGGGTGCAGTACAGAGATGGGGCACCGTATAGCTTGGGTGCAGTATAGAGATGGGGACACCGTACAGCTTGGGTGCAGTATAGAGATGGGGACACCGTATAGCTTGGGTGCAGTATAGAGATGGGGACATCGTACAGCTTGGGTGTAGTACAGAGATGGGGAAACCGTATAGCTTGGGTGCAGCATAGAGATGGGGATACTGTTCAGTTTGAGCACAAGACTAGTTGAGCGACTTTGATGATGACTTCAACCCCGCAGTAGCTGCCTAAGACACAGGATCGAACTTCGGTTGCTTATGTGTGTTTGGTATCGGGAAGTTATCACTATAGCCAACATTGTATCAGACCTCTCACTGAGACTCCGCCTGCCTGGTTCAACGCTTCTTTCCTGTCCTCGTAGACAGCTTAGAAGGAAATAATTGAGCTAACATTGTTAGTGCTAGTGACATTGTACATTGACCCGGTGTCTCAAGTCACACCAGAGCAACATTGATAGTGCGCGTGCGCAAAGAAGGTCGAACAACTGTTAATTACCTGGCCGGTTTTCAAACTAGGCCTACTGCGGGTTACCTAACAGTGGGGACTTTTGTCATAACAAGAGTAGTTGGTCAGAGAAAAGACGCAAACAGAGCACAAAATTGCACATTGTCACAGATGACAGTCACGCCACTTCACGACGAGATTGACTGACCCACTTGTATTAGCCAATCATCGACGACTGGCTTAATAGATTTTGACTTTAAATAATCTTCGTAGTAATCACATGTCATACATCGCATAACCTCGTTGTATGTCTAGCCTTCTGTGCCTTAGTTTACTTAGGCGACAACTGGAAAATAAACATCTTGGAATACCTGTATAATCATATGGGCACATAATCGCATTGGAGGACCAACAACTCCCCACTTCAACAGTATACCAGAGTCCGACACATTTCAACACAGTCAACTCTATACATCGAATAATCGACGGTTCCTAGCAAGCTTTGCTCGTCCACATGATTTGCGGTTGTCAGGGTAAATAAACTCACATCATCACCATCATTACCAAAGTGCTATTCACTTACTTATTCTAGAATATAAAGTATTGCACAGACGGACCCAAAATACACAAAATGATATTCCACTGTCGAATTATCGGGTGATTCAGGGCCATCTCTCCCATCCACGCAGCATGTTGAGTGTGTTTTCCTATTCCAAAGAATGATCTTATTGCTCGATTCTGAGAAGAATACACCGAAATCCACAAACAGCTGCACCATAGCCGATTATTGGCCAAACGATGGCATATACTGTAAGTGACATGAAAAATTAGCAAATGTTATTTGGATGGTTATATATGTTGTCGAACGAAGATACGCTTTGCCACCGCTATACAGCATTTGGGTGACCGAATATTTCTAAGTAGGTTAGTCGTCTTCTAAGTAGGTTAATCCTCTACGGTGCTTATTGTTGATTCTAAAATGATTCTTCTTTTTTCTACGCTGGTTCTTCTGTGATGATTTTTTCTGTCTTCTACGATGATTCTTCTTCTGTGGAGCTTACGAAGACATCCTCGAGTGGCTACTTCTGTCCGTGCCAGGGTCGCTGTATGTTGTCACTGTTAGCTAGTGTTAATATACTAAATAAGTTCTCAATCCGGGCGTATAGTTTCATCTCATAAATAATAATGGTGTTGCAGATGTTACAAATCGATTCGCCATTGAAGTAATTCACGTTTAATTATATCATGTAGTTGCTATTGTTCTCAACGTGTCTGCGTTATACAGTACAGGCCCGTCGCTGGGCATACGCAAGTACGCACGTGCGTATCATTGGTCTCAGAAAATGAAAACTCCAAAAATGCCATAAAACCGCAAGGGGTAGTAGAGATACATAGGCGCCGTGATGTAGGGAGTGGTGGAATAATTGAGCCCATTGCAAATATGGTGCATCTCGAAATTTAGTTTGTGCTATTTTACGTGCTTGTTTAATTGATAAGGGCGATAGATCTTGTATATTATTACATTGTCGTAAGAACTTTAGTCCTGCAATTTTATGTTACAACATGCATTGAAATGCAGGCAATTGCATCCTCATTTCAAAAAATCTCAAGGGGGCATGCCCCCGGACCCCCTAGCATACTAGCTCGCTATTCTCACTCGACAAACAAGCATATTTGGCCGTGCGTATCATCAAAATAGCTCCAGCGACGGCCCTGCAGTACGATGGTTGGTCCAAACAAATCGTGATGGCTGTAGACACAGTACGAGGTTGATCAATAAATTCTGGACATCTGTAGACATAGTACGAAGTTAATCGATACATTCTGGACATATGTAGACATAGTACGAAGTTAATCGATACATTCTGGACACATGTAGACATAGTACGAAGTTAATCGATACATTCTGGACATATGTAGACATAGTAGGAAGTTAATCGATACATTCCGGACATATGTAGACATAGTACGAAGTTAATCGATACATTCCGGACATATGTAGACATAGTACGAAGTTAATCGATACATTCCGGACATCTGTAGACATAGTACGAAGTTAATCGATACATTCTGGACATCTGTAGACATAGTGCGAGATTAATCGATACATTCCGGACACATGTAGACATAGTACGAAGTTAATCGATACATTCCGGACATATGTAGACATAGTAGGAAGTTAATCGATACATTCCGGACACATGTAGACATATTACGAAGTTAATCGATACATTCCGGACATATGTAGACATAGTACGAAGTTAATCGATACATTCCGGACATCTGTAGACATAGTACGAAGTTAATCGATACATTCTGGACATCTGTAGACATAGTGCGAGATTAATCGATACATTCCGGACACATGTAGACATAGTACGAAGTTAATCGATACATTCCGGACATATGTAGACATAGTAGGAAGTTAATCGATACATTCCGGACATATGTAGACATAGTACGAAGTTAATCGATACATTCCGGACATATGTAGACATAGTACGAAGTTAATCGATACATTCCGGACACATGTAGACATAGTACGAAGTTAATCGATACATTCCGGACATATGTAGACATAGTACGAAGTTAATCGATACATTCTGGACACATGTAGACATAGTACGAAGTTAATCGATACATTCCGGACATATGTAGACATAGTACGAAGTTAATCGATACATTCCGGACATATGTAGACACAGTGCGAGGTTAATCGATACATTCCGGACACATGTAGACACAGTGCGATGTTAATCGATACATTCCGGACATATGTAGGCACAGTGCGAGGTTAATCGATACATTCCGGACACATGTAGACATAGTACGAAGTTAATCGATACATTCCGGACATATGTAGACACAGTGCGAGGTTAATCGATATATTCCGGACACATGTAGACACAGTGCGAGGTTAATCGATACATTCCGGACACATGTAGACATAGTACGAAGTTAATCGATACATTCTGGACATCTGTAGACATAGTACGAAGATTGTCAATAACTTCCTAACGTATGTGTGTACATTATGAGGGTTGATCAACACATTCCTGACGTCTGTAGGCAAAGTACCATGGTTGATCAATGAATTCCTGACATCCACAGGCACAGTACCAGGGTTGATCAATGAATTCCTGACATCCACAGGCACGGTACCAGGGTTGATCAATGAATTCCTGACATCCGCAGGCACAGTACCAGGGATGATCAATGAAATCCTGACGTCCGCAGGCACAGTACCAGGGTTGATCAATGAAATCCTGACATATGCAGGTATTGTACGAGTGTTGATCAATAAATTCCGGACATATGCAGGTACTGTACGAGTGTTGATCAGTAGAGTCCCAGCATCCGCAGGCACAGTACCAGGGTAGATCCATAAATTCCCGATGTATGCAGGCATAGTACCAGGGTAGATCCATAAATTCCCGATGTATGCAGGCATAGTACCAGTATAGATCTATAAATTCCTGACGTATGCAGGCATAGTACCATGGTAGATCTATAAATTACTGACGTATGCAGGCATAGTACCATGGTAGATCTATAAATTACTGACGTATGCAGGCATAGTACCATGGTAGATCTATAAATTACTGACGTATGCAGGCATAGTACCATGGTAGATCTATAAATTACTGACGTATGCAGGCATAGTACCATGGTAGATCTATAAATTACTGACGTATGCAGGCATAGTACCATGGTAGATCTATAAATTACTGACGTATGCAGGCATAGTACCATGGTAGATCTATAAATTACTGACGTATGCAGGCATAGTACCAGGGTAGATCTATAAATTACTGACGTATGCAGGCATAGTACCATGGTAGATCTATAAATTACTGACGTATGCAGGCATAGTACTAAGCATTTTGTCATTGGGCTATCCTTGTTACTCTTTGTCTGGAATAGTTGTCCAAACATGATCTCCCCTCCTGTATCTCCGTCCACTTCTGTATGTGTCTAGGTTGAAGGTTTATTTTCCTCAAAATTACTTAGTTTATAGTTTATACACATTTATTTTAGCTCGATTGCGAAACAAGTTCTTTCAACTTATATTAACCACTCTCGAGACCTCATTCCTGGTGGAATCCATCGCCATGAGAGAGAGGGAGAGAGAGGGCGGCAACGTTGAATTTAAATGCATTGGCTAAGTAACGGCTCCAGCGGGGCTCGAACTCCGGACATTTCGCACCTGAAGCTAACGCGCATACACTGTGCTATCACGACCTCCACTTGTCAAAATGACTTGCAAATAACACAAACTGAAATGCAACATTATTCGCTACGCTCTCTCGTGAAATTGGTATTTCTCATTCAGCTTCGCTAGTGTTGTGGTTCCTGGACCACTCAGTAATTGTAACGGACAGATGGTTCTCTGTCTGTAGCATTGCACTATCCTCCAAACATCTAAAATGACTAATCTCTTCAGGAGGCGTCGCTCATATGGGCAACCGGTAGCGACGATAAATAAACGTAAAAGACACAAAACATTGTGCACATACATGTACATGCACACTTACGCTTTTCCTTTTATTTTTTCGTTCCCCAGTTTAGTTTCAGAATGTGTTCCAATCAGGACATCTATCAAAGTTTAATTAACTCGAAACATTGGTTATCATGTTCAGGCATCTGTTTAGTTGGTTACGTTTAATGCCTGTAGTAGGCTAGCCTATATGCATAGCCTGACTAGAATGCTTGATTTTAACTTTACACCTCTAACGATTGGTAGTCCACAATGTTTTCAGATCAAAACATTTCTTACTCTAGGTAATTTTTAGTCAGAATAGTGCTGCCTCATAAGTGTTAATATAATTGGGTAAAGTATGCGCTGTATGCTATATGCATGTGTATATCAGCTAGTATTCCTATTATGAAATGTTTCCTTCAAGTTCCGGTCACAATACATTAGTAGAATGAGAAGTGTTGGGCGAGAGAAGTGTCAAACTTGACGTGTTTACACGAGTGAGAGAAATGTTTATACAAGCGAGCAGGGCGACACAGAAGTTCTTATAATAGAGAGAATCGCGAGAGACGTATTTACACGAGAGACGGATGAGAGAAATGTTTACACACGAGAGAATGGCGAGATACCTGTTTACACACGAGATAATGGCGACATAGTGGCGTCCGTGGTCCAGTGGTAGAGCGTCGGATTTGGAATCGAACGGTCCCAGGTTCGATACTCGGTCAGGCCACGTATGTAGTGTCATTGAGCAAGGCTCCTCACACACATTGCTTAGTACTGGTTAACCACGTAGGTCGGCTAAAGCCTGCCCAGGAAAACATGTATAGGTCCCCGCAAGGGGTTTGACATTAATGGAACATACATACATTCGATTCCACTATTTCTTGGCTTGTCTATTATCCGAATTTGTTAGGACTCTTTGCTTTATGATATATACAGTCAAAGACTAACTGTACATTAGTATCCGGTGTTCACCGGGGAACTGTATTTAGGTCCGTTGTTTTTACACTTTATAAATGACTTTCCATTCACAACACAAAATTCAGTGGCAGCAGGCTCTATCTATGTCCCTGGTGGCAGATATATTTGCAGATGACACGACTATTCCAACTACTAATCAGTTCATAGACACTGCAGTGACTTCTCTTACATATGTTGATAATTGGTGTGATTTAAAGGGAACGGATATGGCCCAAATGTAGGAAAGATACACCAAGGGAAAAGAGAAGACATAGAGAAGTGAGGAAGATGCATTAGTTAACAAGAGACAGGGCGGATTTACCGCGACTGAAGAGAAGCGATACAGAACAGTTGACAATGGACAGGAGACAGGAGACGAGAGAGAGAGAGAGAGAGAGAGAAGAGAGAAGAGAGAGGAGAGGAGGAGAGGGAGGGAGGAGCAAGAGAGAGACGGGAGAGAGGGAGAGAGAGAGATAGTAGAGAGAGGAGAGGGATGAGAGGGGAGAGAGAGAGAGAGCGGAGTGAGAGAGAGAGAGAGGAGAGAGAGAGAGAGAGAGACAGAGAAAGAGAGAAAGAGAGAAAGAGAGAAAGAGAGAGGAGAGAGAGAGAGAGAGAGAAAGAGAGAAAGAGAGAAAGAGAGAAAGAGAGAAAGAGAGAGAGAACGAGAGAGAGAGAGAGAGA
>CM026395.1:15985262-16001157 GCA_014843695.1 Archivesica marissinica | reverse complement strand
TCTGTCTGTCTGTCTGTATGTCTGTCTGTCTGTCTGTCTGTCTGTCTGTCTGTCTGTCTGTCTGTCTGTCTGTCTGTCTGTCTGTCTGTCTGTCTGTCTGTCTGTCTGTCTGTCTGTCTGTCTGTCTGTCTGTCTGTCTGTCTGTCTGTCTGTCTGTCTGTCTGTCTGTCTGTCTGTCTGTCTGTCTGTCTGTCTGTCTGTCTGTCTGTCTGTCTGTCTGTCTGTCTGTCTGTCTGTCTGTCTGTCTGTCTGTCTGTCTGTCTGTCTGTCTGTCTGTCTGTCTGTCTGTCTGTCTGTCTGTCTGTCTGTCTGTCTGTCTGTCTGTCTGTCTGTCTGTCTGTCTGTCTGTCTGTCTGTCTGTCTGTCTGTCTGTCTGTCTGTCTGTCTGTCTGTCTGTCTGTCTGTCTGTCTGTCTGTCTGTCTGTCTGTCTGTCTGTCTGTCTGTCTGTCTGTCTGTCTGTCTGTCTGTCTGTCTGTCTGTCTGTCTGTCTGTAGTGGTAGTAAAAAGAAAACCCACGTGAACCACATCAGGCAACTGTCATAATTATAACCAGTAATACTGTTTTATTACAGGCTATTGTTGTTGTAGCATGGTATTTAGCATTGATATTTGTCCGCGGCCAGCTTGTAGAAGATGGCATGACACATGAGCTAACAGAATGCATGCAGCTCATTGGAAACAACAACGGCAGCTTGAGTGTGACGAACATAACATCTGAAGATATCCATAGTCTGTGCCTGCAGCAGTTTCTGTGGAAAACTGAAAACGTCCAGTGGAGCAACTTCAACATAACAAAGAATGAGACGCAGTTTATAAATTCGCTTATTGGATCGGTACGTATATTATTCCATACAACTACATGTTATTATTAGTATTTAGATATGAATGTTAGCCTATTTGTTGCCGTTATTTGCCTACCACAATACTGTCTACCACACACGTTGATACGCTGTATTTTCCAGTCTGATATTACGTTTTCTGGTTTGATACGGTCACGTGTCCGTATCAAACCAGAAAAAACGTATCATAACTAGTTCCTGATAAAATAATACATGCGCACTCGGTGCTAGTTTGTTTACTTCCCGTAGCGTCGCAGCGTGTCATACTTGACAGATATTTGACAATATGACAATGTTTGTAGTTTCATGGTAATATTTCAATCGTTTTCGTGTATCTAATTCAGTAAATGTGATTTATTCCTGATAAATGGATAACGGAGAGCATGATTTCGATTATTAAATGTTCAAATGCATATCAAAGTAATAAAGACGTTATTACGTGGCTAGTTTCATATCCTATGTATCGACCTCGGTAACTTGATATCATCCATCGACCTTCGGTCTCAGGCTGATATCAAGATACAATGGGGCTTGGGTCGATACATAGGCTGATATGCAACTAGCCACGTAATAACATCTAAGTATTGGTTGATGTGAAATTGTTTAGCATGTATATTCTATATCTAGAATAGGTTTCAATGTTAAATATAGTATCCTTCTGCCTATTGTATAACAACTAATTGATCTGTATACGTTATTGTGTTCTAATCCATTTCAGTCAATTGCTGTTAATTTATATACAGTCTACATCCGCTAAAGTCTGTTATGTCGAAGTCTCTGGTTATCTCGAAGTCGGATCAAAGTCCCGTTTCAGACACTATCATTTTACATATAACTGGCTCTGTTTATGTCGAATTTCGTTAAGTCAAACTTCGGTTATGTCGAAGTGTTTTGTTCGATCCGATGGAATTCGATATAACAGAAGTAGACTGTAATATATGATATAATTGACAATTATTAAGTTTTATAAATGAATCCGACAAAGAGGTTGCACTTGTAGGGGCTGTATTTGATTCTTTGTATATATATATATACATGTAAAATAATCGAATACAAATTATTATAATCTGGAATCTGCGTATGTACTGTTTGTGGTAAGCTGCTCATTAGGGGTTGTGAACTGTATCCATTACATGTATATTTGGAGAAGCTCAAACTAGAATGTGAACCATGCTGGTTTATTATTCAGCTCGTCCACCACGGACGAAGGAAGCGACACACAAGATCCCGGGATGGTTCGATGCGTGTTCAGAATATATTTCCACATACAGGCCTCCGAATCAGACGAGAATATAGAAGACTCTCTGACCGTGAACGGTCTGCTTTCCATGCTGCGATCAATCGGATGAAAATAGTAATTATTAACTGTGTAACATTGATATACAATATGTGTACGCCCGCCACACAACGGGACGTATTATGTGACGGCTATTAGTCAGATGGGATGTAGCTCTTGGCTCTGTTCTTTTACGTTTATTTACCATCGCTACCGGTTGCTCATATGAGCGACGCCTCCTGAAGAGATTAAGTAATTTTAGATTGTTGGAGGATAGTGCAATGATACAGACAGAGACACATTCCAGAGTGTCCTCTGGTTATTTTACGTGCACGGTGTACAGCACCGACACGAGACCTGGGTTTAATGTCCCATCTGAAAGACTGTTAATGTTATTACGGTCAGACGGGGGATCGAACCTGCGATCCCTGGATTACCAGTCCAGCATGTTACCACTGGACTACAGATCCGTCAACGTAAACCCTCTTGGTTCTGATCTTGTAGCTATGTTTATAGTCGCCTCCTCCGAGGCATGTGGGCGACTAGTTTCTAAACGAAGCTTATGTTGCTACGTTGCTTACGTAGACATCCCGATGACGCATTTCCTTCCTCTAATCCAGGGTGACATGTCCTGCGGGTGTGTTTCTCTTTCTCGTAAAAGGGTCCATTGTAGGGCCACACTCCCCACTGTTAGCCATCCCGCAGTAGTATATAAGCGGATCTGACAGTTAGACATTATGGTCGTCTCGGTCGCTCCAGGGCATGGCCATATCTCCACCACTTTCGTAAGACGGCGATGTTGGATACTATGTCCGTTGTTGCAGGGTGGACGACCAGAAGATCCCAGTATCCTACGCTGCTGCTGCGAGATGTGTCCCGACCGCGAGGTGCACGCCGTGAGGAGATCGGCCGGGACACTCTTGGTCTACTCATACACAACGATTATATACTCACACGATTTACAACAAACAAGTATGCACACATAGTAGGGTTCTTTTAAAATAAAAATGTCAAATAAAGGAATTAATTCCTACAAAGGCAATTGTTGGTGTATATAATATATACGGTGTCTTACATAACACGGTATATTAGTCAGTTCATGTGTGGGAGAATAGTGCAAGATACAGATGAGACTCGAACTCCTGTAGTATCCATAGTTCTTTTACATGCCCTGTGTAAATAGCACCGATACACGATACCATCTGAAAGACTGTTAATTACAATAAACATTAAGCTAGTTAATGAAAACTGTGTTCATGTAAACCCATCCGTAAATCTTTAAAAACGTTATTTTTGGCGGCCATTTTGGATTTTGCCGCCATATTGGATTCTTTTCGAAAATGATAATGTCTCTAATATCGTTGCTCAATATACATTTATACATTCCTGACCATTTTCAACTTCCTCAGATAACTATGTATGACGTTATGTGCGGATTTTGGACATTCGCAGTTTTGTCTACATTTTTCAGCGTTTTACCCCAAAAAAGGCATTTAGCATCGGAAGACTGTGCTGGACTTTTACTATGTTAGTTAAGACACCGTATATATTGCATATATCAAACATTGCCTTTGTAGGAATTAATTCCCCAATTTTCATAAAGGAACCCTACTAACGGTACATACAAGTGGATTGAAGTAAAAGCTAAAAGCTTATTTGATTTTTCTCTACATAGTCGTATTGTTATTTCAATATTTCAAGTTTTATCATCAACTCAATTATTTTCTGTTTTCAAAGATGGGGCAGTACGACACATTTGCAAACTTGCATCAAGGAATGGTTGTTACATCGGCGCACGGCGGACCTAACTTTCTTGGCTGGCACAGAGTCTATCTCGCTATGTAAGTGTTATTCTAACTTTCTTGGCTGGCATAGAGTCTAATCTTGTAATTTTATATAATTATGTTAATATTCAGTTTTACTTTTCCTGTGGTTGTTAGCGTATATAAATTATATGGCCAAATGAATTAGATTCGTGCCCTATAAACATATCGTCATTGATCATCAACACTCAATACAGTATCCCCGGCCTAGTGGTTAAGGCGTCCGCCTACGGAGCGGGAGGTCGAAGGTTCGAACCTCGCCAGGAGTTCGTTCTAATATGACTGGTTGGTGAGCCACCAGCTAGTTAAATAATTGTTACTGATTGCCTACCAGCCTACCTCAATGACTAATATCTTCAGGAGGCGTCGCTCATATGGGTAACCGGTAGTCACGGTAAAACACACACACACACACACACCTACCAGCCTGGCGCCTGGCATACAAGCATAGGATTCGGGGTACTGATGTTTATAAAAAAAATAAAAAGAGGTGTCTCATAAGTCAGAAATGGCTGGCCCTTTAAAAAGGGGTGACACCATAATAAGCAAACACTTTACTTACTTTGCTTTACTTTACTCAAAACACATTCCTAAACGTATTGTGTTTTATAATAGTTGGAGCCAATATTTGGACGTACAATTTAAATATGCTAATATTGTCATTTAATGCTGCTTTTTTATTCCAGATGATTATGCAACAATTCATTGTATAAAGATATGCAACAAAATGTCTGAAATAAAACAATACGATTATTTATATTATATGGTTATTAGTTTGACCTATTAGCAATTTTGTTGAGTCCTATAAAATACTGAAGGCGCGGGGAGGGGCCTGCAGATTTCCACAGAACATTAAAAATCAAAATAGGCCTAAAATGCAATTAAAAGTGGAGGGGGTATTAGCATGCCTGTATGTTATTGAATCTACACCAGCAGTCTCCGTCACATATCTCACAGCCCGATCATATGGATGTTTAATCTTTGTGCATGGCAATTTTATGTTATGTTACATTTGGTATAATTTTGAAAAATACATCGAAATTTGAATGTCTAAAAAGTACATTGAGTTGAGTCCGTGTGCACCATCAGAATGCATGCATTGATACTACAAATTCTTCCAAATACATGTGCATTCAAACACTAACATTCAATCAATAAACAGTGTTTCTGTGGATTGAAAGTATGATTTCATATAACGGTCATCTACCATAAATCGTGTTATTCAGGATACCCTAGTTGTATTACGCATGGATGTTTACATTATTTTGTTATGTCAACAAACCGCGTATACGACGTTTGTCTATTAGTTGAAATACTCAGTATTTGAGACAAATATTTGGGAAACAATTATGCCATATAATAGGAAAGTACATTCTGTAAACATTTGCGTTTTCATTGATGTAGTGTCGCTTTAAGTAGAGTTTCCGTTTCTGAACATGAATATGGCGCCAACATTTCTTGATTTGCTTCAACAATTATTAATGTACTATTCCAGATTGGAGGAAGCTCTGCGGAGTATTAATCCCATACTCTCATTGCCGTACTGGGACTCGACACTCGACTTTGACATGGACAATCCAGCTACTTCTATCATCTGGTCCGCATCATTTCTAGGCAATGGAGACGGCTTCGTAACTTCCGGTCCGTTTGCCAATTGGATGACACCGGTAGGACAACTCACGCGAAATATCGGCGTGGGCAGTCGGCTGTTTTCAAAAGAGGTCATTCGGGCTGTTATGACTCGATGTCGAATAAGGGATATATCTGAGCCGACAGCACAGGCAGAGTTTAACCTGGAGCTTGCACACGGTGGTCCACACGTGTGGGTTGGTGGTCTGATGTCTGGTTTAAATACAGCGGCCCATGACCCTACATTCTTCCTACACCATGCCTTCGTTGACTATATCTGGGAGATGTTCCGCATTCGACAAGCACGTTTTTGTGGGGTCAATCCGTCCATGGATTATCCTCCAGCAGTTGGTGAACACTCTGCCCAAAGAAGAATGGACGGATTTCCGCAATACCGGAACATTGACGGTTACCGTGGCTACTGGACACGGTTCTGGTACAAGTACGAGCGTTCACCAACCTGTTCAAGCTGGAGGCCATATTGCGATAGTCCATATTTACGATGTGATATAATGCAACAACGATGTGTGTCAGTGGCTCGGGTGGTTCCCATGTCTGATAGGGCTGGATTTCAAGGGGCCAGTGTAAGTGTTGCATCTGTCCAACGTGCTCGGGTCCAGGAATCTACTATAGACATAGGCCCTCGCTTCAGAGCACCACCAGCTGAAATTCGAACTCAAGCCGCCCAGATTGCTATGTCCCGCTTGCGGTTTAGATAGGTTCGAGCTTAGCGTGTGTCGGAGCTGAATCGGGTTCCTTGGCGTCGGCAGTGAGAGTAGAGCTCGTGAAGCAGTTGTATGCATTGGTCCTCGTTTTTTGTTTCGACGCCACCAGAGAAGAAGGACGCAATTTCGGGATGCCATTTGGAAAGCTGCGTCCGACTATATAACAATATCAGGGAAATGAACGCGACTACAGCTGTGCTCCATAGCTCTTTACACTGCAAATATTTGTTATATTTTATTTAAACTTTAAAGACATAGTCCTGTTCAAAACTGATTTTAACAATTTCTAAAAAAAATGTTGCTATCCTAAAATTGTATGCGTGTACAAACTCAATATTACGCATGTTTTGCAGTAATGAAGTCCATCCTTTTTAACATTTTTAATATACAGTCTGCATCCGTTATGTCGAATTCCGTCGGACCGAACAAAATACTTCGACATAACCGAAGTTTGACTTAACGAAATTCGATATAAACAGATCC
Organism: Archivesica marissinica; assembly: GCA_014843695.1. Lineage (NCBI taxonomy): Eukaryota > Metazoa > Mollusca > Bivalvia > Venerida > Vesicomyidae > Archivesica > Archivesica marissinica. Next base: position 15,994,381 of record CM026395.1, on the reverse strand, counting down.
AGTTATATGTAAAATCATAGTGTCTGAAACGGGACTTTGATTCGACTTTGAGATACCCGGATAATTCGACATAACCGACTTTGACATAGCGGATGTAGACTGTACTTGAACATTGTCGAACAAATATATAATCTTATTTTGACTAGATAAGTCGGGTTTTTTTTCATTCGGATCTCTCCGTAACAAATCGTAGTGGATAGTGGAAGTCGTGATAGCGTAGTGGACGCTTCAGGTGCGAAAGGTCCGGAGTTCGAACCCCGTTACGATTGTGCCGTTAGGCAAGGGATTTAATTTCCACGCTGCCTCTTCTCTCTCCATCGTAGCGATGGATTCCATCAGGAATGAGGTCTCAAGAGTGATTAATATAAGTTGTAAGAACTTGTTTCACAATCGAGCTAAATTAAAATTGTAAATAAACTAACAAATCGTATCATATGAACAGTACTTTTAGCAGGTTTTATTAAAAGTGTTGGCATACAAAAGCGGGACACTCACATACATGTTGTTTTTTTAACAGGAATATGTCTTTAAAAAGTGTAAGAGGTGAATGACAGACATAATTATATTTATTTTATTCAAATCAAGCGTTTATTTCACTGCGGATGAACGATTGCTGATGGGTCTTGGCCGGTCCAGTAACCACGCTGAAAGTAAGCATAGTTGACTACCACAATATGTGGCGTCCGTGGTCCAGTGGTAGAGCGTCGGACTTGGAATCGAACGGTCCCGGGTTCGATACTCGGTCAGGTCACGTATGTAGTGTCATTGAGCAAGGCACCTCACACACATTGCTTAGTACTGGTTAACCACTTAGGTCGGCTAAGCCTGCCCAGGAAAACATGTCTAGGTCCCCGCAAGGGGTTTGACATTAATGGAACATACATACATACAATGTTACAACAAAATAGAGCTCACGCTTTCCTATCTGTACATGCATATGTAAAATGAAGATGTATTCGTTATTCACAACAATTATGGGTGGCGATCGCCTAAACAAGAACTGTATGTGTGTTTTACGTTTATTTATCGTCGCTACCGGTTGCCCATATGAGCGACGCCTCCTCAAGAGATTAGTCATTTTAGATGTTTGGAGGATAGTGCAATCATACAGACAGAGACCCATTCCAGAGTCTCCTCTGGTTCTTTTACATGCACGGTGTACAACACACTACACGATACCTCGGTTTAAAGTCCCATCTGAAAGACTGTTAATTTTATTATTGTCACACGCGGGATCGAACCTGCTTTGGTAATCCAGGGATCGCAGGTTCGATTCCCCGTCTGACCCTAATAAAATTAACATCTTTCAGATGGGACGTTAAACCGAGGTCTCGTGTCGGTGCTTTACACCGTGCACGTAAAAGAACCAGAGGAGATTCTGGAATGGGTCTCTGTCTGTATCATGCACTATCATCCAAAATCTAAAAATAACTAGTCTCTTCAGGAGGCGTCGCTCATATGGGCAACCGGTAGCGACGATAAATAAACGTAAAACACACATACAGTTCTTGTTTAGGCGATCGCCACCCATAATTGTTGTGAATAACGAATACATCTTCATTTTACATATGCATGTACAGATAGGAAAGCGTGAGCTCTATTTTGTTGTAACATTGTATGTATGTATGTTCCATTAATGTCAAACCCCTTGCGGGGACCTAGTCATGTTTTCCTGGGCAGGCTTAGCCGACCTAAGTGGTTAACCAGTACTAAGCAATGTGTGTGAGGTGCCTTGCTCAATGACACTACATACGTGACCTGACCGAGTATCGAACCCGGGACCGTTCGATTCCAAGTCCGACGCTCTACCACTGGACCACGGACGCCACACGCTAACCTTGTGTCATACAGTATTTGGAGCACATTAATAACCAAATAATATCAACATTTTTATCATCTCATTGGTTATATTTTATTACAGATCGTTATGCACGATTTTTGTATAATCATTTCACTAAAATGCATTAAATGACAATAAGAACATACATGTATTTATATCGTATGATTATTAATTGGCTCCAAATATTTTTAAAATACCAGGTGACCGATTAGGAATTTTGTTGAGTGTATATACATTTGTATAATTTTGCATGTTGTAAATGTGTATACATGTATTGTAAAATACCTATTTATTTATTATATGTGCGAATATTGTATTATAATAAACTCACTAAACGTGTCGTGTCTTTTCAAAATCTTCTAAATATCCAAAATATCGAACGTGATATATTATTTTGTGTGTTTTACGTTTATTTATCGTCGCTACCGGTTGCCCATATGATCGATGCCTCCTGAAGAGATTTGTCATTTTATATTGTTGGAGGATAGTGCAATGATACAGACAGAGACCCATTCCAGAGTCTCCTCTGGTTCTTTCACGTGCACGGTGTAAAGCACCGACACGAGACCTCGGTCTAAAGTCCCATCTGAAAGACTGTTAATTTGTATTAAGGTCAGACGTGAGATCGAACCTGCGATCCCTGGATTACCAGTCCACGGTGTCAACCACTGGACTACATATCTGTGTGTTATATTATTATAACAGTTATATTATATGGTTATAATCACTGCAATGCATAGCCTTAGATAATCACAAATTGCACGAGTTCTAAGAAAACAATGTAGATATTGATAGAATTTGACATGCACCTTTCTGAACAACGACTTACATACAACGTGTGTGTTTTTTTAAGTTTAACGTCGCTACCGGTTGCCCATATGAGCAATGCCACCAGGTTGCGTTCTCCTCAATCCTACATGTATGTACATAGGAAAGAGGTAACCATACAAGCAGGTTGCTTTCTCCCCAATCCTACATGTATGTACATAGGAAAGAGGTAACCATACAAGCAGTTTGCTTTCTCCCCAATCCTACATGTATGTACATAGGAAAGAGGTAACCATACAAGCAGGTTGCTTTCTCCTCAATCCTACATGTATGTACATAGGAAAGAGGTAACCATACAAGCAGGTTGCTTTCTCCCCAATCCTACATGTATGTACATAGGAAAGAGGTAACCATACAAGCAGTTTGCTTTCTCCCCAATCCTACATGTATGTACATAGGAAAGAGGTAACCATACAAGCAGGTTGCTTTCTCCTCAATCCTACATGTATGTACATAGGAAAGAGGTAACCATACAAGCAGGTTGCTTTCTCCCCAATCCTACATGTATGTACATAGGAAAGAGGTAACCATGCAAGCAGGTTGCTTTCTCCCCAATCCTACATGTATGTACATAGGAAAGAGGTAACCATACAAGCAGCTTGCTTTCTCCCCAATCCTACATGTATGTACATATGAAAGAGGTAACCATACAAGCAGTTTGCTTTCTCCCCAATCCTACATGTATGTACATAGGAAAGAGGTAACCATACAAGCAGTTTGCTTTCTCCCCAATCCTACATGTGTGTACATATTATTTATACTTGACTATGTTTATTCAAAGAAATAAATATTGTTTAAACTAACGCCACCTGAACATTCGAGCACTTAATAATAATGTTGCACAGTGAAGATGACAATAAATAGTTACCACGACCTGTGAAAACACTGTGAAAATAGATCGTATCTTGGTCGCCATTTTGTTTGGCAATTTTTATAAATGGCAATTTCCGGATTGTCATAGTAATTCTTGAATTGCAATACCATAATTAATGTTGATTTGTTAATATAAAATTTGGTATCATTTTAATGTAATGTATGGATTATAATTTATAAGAACTTAACTTGCACATATTTTTGAAATTCTATGTTCACAGTTGATACAGGACAGGTACTTATTAAGCATTCGTTAGTGATACGAAATTTGTGAAATGATGCAATATGTCCATTGAGAGCTTTCCAACAACGTATAAACCATGGTGATAGGATGCAAATTAATAGTTTATGAAAAAAAAAAACTTACGCTACTAAACAATATAATATAATATCTGGTCAACTTTGCCAAACAAAATGGCAGCCACAGTAGGAATGATGACATCACACGAGAACTATGTATATTTATATACTAGACCAAATACGAAACAACCTACGTTGCTACTGGCAGAATCCACATGTCTTCTGGCACCTTTCTTTAGCAATATCAAGACCAGTGCCGGAAGTGTCGGTGCAAAATCCGTATGATTTCCACGTGACACAGCTGAATTGGTCGATCTCCTTATCCACACATGGTACGTTGGTTGCTACATGAGATTGAGTAACGTTCATCGCCATGATTACTGGATGCATTCCAGCTGATTTTGTTGGCGCTGCAAAATATAGTTTGTTCTCTATGTTGGCTGTAGATATTTGTATATTTATATTATAGTATGATGCCTTACACGAAATCAAACAAAGTCTCTGAAACTGCATGCTAAGTCATGCCGCCAACCCCGCAATTGCGTAATGTATCGCATGCTATGAATGAAGACAATCTATCAACAAATATCACTACTCCCCATACCCGTGGTAGACATAGACATGTTCATCGTTAACCCATATTTATCAACCTAATAGATAAAGTGAGAGTTCAACGACGTGCAACAAAGAGTATCCCTGACCTAAGAGATACGTCATACCCGGATATACTGAACTCACTTAAATTAACATCATTACGTTTAAGAAGACATAGAGACGACATGCTGGAAATATTTAAAATACTCACATGTAGAGAAGGAATCAAGGCAGATTATATGTTCACCAAGAACGAGACAAATGACATTAATCTAAGAGGGCACATGCAAAATGTAAATGTCAAGCAGAGTAGGTTGGATTGCAGGAGATACTTCTTTTCGTAAAGAACGATTCAATCTTGGAACGAGCTTCCAGAAAAGGTAGTATCATCGCCTAGACAACAGCTTTAAGATCCGAGTGGACAAATTCCTAAAGAAAACAGACGAGGTGGTTATGGATACCAAACCGCTCACACCGAACCGCGACGATGGAACTGATGGGCTACCTAGTTGCGGCGTACAGGTAAATATATGTAGGTACCTTTGATCGTGGTGGTTGTGGTCTGAGCTTCGTGTGTTGTACCCCCGCAGAATCCGCAGTGTTTTTGGCATTTTTCGTGCGCGATAGAAAAGGCTATGGAAGATGTGTCATTACATATATTGAACTTATCCAGTTCTGTGCACACGAACGATCCACTCTCGTGGTTACTGCAACCGTTTCCTGAAAATGGATTTTATAGAAATAGAGAGAGCAAACATTTTTATCAATTCAGAATTAGTTTATACAAATTTATTTTAGCTCGACTGCGAAGCAAGTTCTTACAGTTTATATTAATCACTCTCGAGACCTCATTCCTGATGAAATTCATCGCCACGAGGGAGAGAGAAGAGGCAACGTGGAATTAAAATGCCTTGCCTAAGGGCACAATCGTAACGGCTCCAGCGGGTCTCGAACTCCGGATCTTTCGGACCTGAAGCGAACGCACATCCACTGCGCTATCACGACTTCCGAATGATTCAGAATGGTTTTGTGATTCTAGAAAACCAAGTACAGAAAAGGAAATAATTAGAGGTTATTACGTGGCTAGTTTCATATCAGCATAGGTATCGACCCGAGGTAACTTGATATCAGCCTAGGTATCGACCCGAGGTAACTTGATATCAGCATAGGTATCGACCCGAGGTAACTTGATATCAGCCTAGGTATCGACCCGAGGTAACTTGATATCAGCATAGGTATCGACCCGAGGTAACTTGATATCAGCATAGGTATCGACCCGAGGTAACTTGATATCAGCATAGGTATCGACCCGAGGTAACTTGATATCAGCATAGGTATCGACCCGAGGTAACTTGATATCAGCATAGGTATGACCCGAGGTAACTTGATATCACATGTACGCGGTAACTTGATATCAGCATAGGTATCGACCCGAGGTAACTTGATATCAGCATAGGTATCGACCCGAGGTAACTTGATATCACATAGGTATCGACCCGAGGTAACTTGATATCAGCATAGGTATCGACCCGAGGTAACTTGATATCAGCATAGGTATCGACCCGAGGTAACTTGATATCAGCATAGGTATCGACCCGAGTAACTTGTTCACATAGGTATCGACCCGAGGTAACTTGATATCAGCATAGGATCGACCCGAGGTAACTTGATATCAGCATAGGTATCGACCCGAGGTAACTTGATATCAGCATAGGTATCGACCCGAGGTAACTTGATATCAGCATAGGTATCGACCCGAGGTAACTTGATATCAGCATAGGTATCGACCCGAGGTAACTTGATATCAGCATAGGTATCGACCCGAGGTAACTTGATATCAGCATAGGTATCGACCCGAGGTAACTTGATATCAGCATAGGTATCGACCCGAGGTAACTTGATATCAGCATAGGTATCGACCCGAGGTAACTTGATATCAGCATAGGTATCGACCCGAGGTAACTTGATATCAGCATAGGTATCGACCCGAGGTAACTTGATATCAGCATAGGTATCGACCCGAGGTAACTTGATATCAGCCTGAGACCGAAGGTTACCGAGTGTCGATTCATATAGGCTGATATGAAACTAGCCACGTAATAACGTCTTTATTACATTACATATTATTATACAAATTTATATTAGCTCGATTGCGAAACAAGTTTTTATAACTTATATTAATCACCCTCGAGACATCATTCCTGATGGAATCCATCGCCACGAGGAGAGAAAAGAGGCAACGTGGAATTTAAGTGCCTTGCCTAAGGGCACAATCGTAACGGCTCCAGCGGGACTCGAACTCCGGGCCTTTCGCACATGAAGCGAACGCGCTACCACTGAGCTATCACGACTTCCACTTTATTACATTGATATGGATTTGAACATTTAATAATCGAAATGATGCTCTCCGTTATCCATTTATCAGGAATAAATCACAATTACTGAATTAGATACACGAAAAAACGTGTACAAACATATGTTATCTGTCAAATTTGAGACGCTACGGGAAGTAAACAAACTAGCACCGAGTGCGCATGCGTATTTTTCTCAGGAACTAGTTATGCTACGGCTTTTTCTGGATTCATACGGGCACGTAGTATCAGACTGGAAAACACAGCTTACCAACCTGGGTGGTAGACAGTTTTGTGGTTGGCAAATAACGGCACGAAGGGCTAACATTCATATCTAAGTAATAACTGCTAGGAGTGTGCGTCTTTCTTTTCGTGTACCTATTTGCTATCTATTTTGGATGGCAATATGAAATGCGTTTCAAGATTGATTTGGCAACATTCACCGCTTAATTTAATCAAGTTACATGCTATATGAAAGTGTTATTACTCTAGTAATGCTGCCTCGCGCCCTCTCTACGAACAATACATGTACCTGCCGACGTAGTAACGCTAACTGTGTTGGGGGTTGTCGTCGGCAATGGGGTTGTCGTCGGCATTGAGGTTGTCGTCGGCAATGAAGTTGTTGTCGGTAGGTACTTGTCTGAAAAGTGTTTTTTAATTCTTTATTATATTCTCTCATCTATGTACAATATATCATCATCACATACTATAAAACAGTACATAGCTATTCATATATAATTGGAAGTATAGTAAATCATCGTACCACAGTTATTATCACATAATGCATATTTAATGCAACATAGCAATTAATAAAGTTCAGTATATACATGGTAAATCTACATTGCCTCTGTTAATCCAACTAAAAAGTTCTTAATTGGGATATCTAGGAATAAAATACTGAAGACTTAATATAGGCACTAGAGTGCAAAGATATAAAAAGGGGTTTACGATCTCCTATATCAACTGACTAGCAGCGACTATTTAGTTGACATAAGTGTGTGTATAATGTGTAAAAATATGTATTTTTATTATTTCCCCTTTGCAACGACATAACGGACCGGGCGACCAGCGTATTGTGCAACCGGTGAGATGACTGTAGAGGACATAGCCCGTGTTATCTCACATACTGCATGACGTTTTGTAGCGCTGGAGCCGCTAGGTTTTCTCCCGATGCCAGTGTTTCTCTTAAGAAACTATCATATTAATTAACTCCTTGATTCAAATACACGTACATAATTATTCATTAATATATAAGCACATACATATTACTGTCCCCATGACCCGGTCGATCTCCTCACGACGTGCACGTCGTGACCGGGGCACATCCCGCAGCAGCATCGTAGGATTCTGGGATCTTCTGGTCGTCGATCTTGTGAAGGGGAGGCTCGCCAGCATGTGGATCCATGGCTACGGCACATCAGGACAGATCCACCAGCTCTTCTAGATAGTGGGTTTTTTTGACGCTATATCTTCGCCGGCTCGTTTCGACACTTTCTCTTCCTTCTTTTACTTCTCCGGCGGATAGACGAGACGGCGGACCTGAGGGAGCGGCAACAGTCGTGGATCCACGCTCCCCCGAGCTACACCGGAGTTTAGTAGACTCGTTTGCGACAATCGACGACCAGATGTCTAACTGTCAGATCCGTATTAATGCTGCTGCGGGGTGACCAACAGTGAGGAGAGTGGCCCTACAAAGGACCACGTACAGACCAGGCCTTGTCACCCTGGCTGGCACGGAAAGAAGTAACCACCTGATGACGTCTTCATAAGCTACACAGAATACAGAAATAATCAACGTAGAAGAATAGGAATAATCACCGTAGAAGAATAGGAATAATCATCGCAGAACACATAATCATCGTAGAACACGGAAATAATCGTCATTGGATAATCACCACAGAAGAATCGCCTTAGAATATAACCAGCTTGGAGAGTACAGTCGCCCAAATGCATTTATGCGGTGGCGACTATAAATAAAATTACATCGTTCGTGTCCCCATGAAAGATATTATTTCAACATTGACCCACATTAGTAAGTTAAAACATATTTTGTCATGTTGTTACTGTATACATGTAACCTGACTTGAAAATAAAAGTAATTGTTGTTGTTGTTGTTGTTGTTGTTGTTGTTGTTGTTGTTGTTGTTGTTGTTGTTTGTTGTTGTTCGTTGTTGTTGTTTGTTGTTGTTGGTTGTCGTTGTTTGTTGTTGTTGTTGTTGTTGTTGGTTGTTCGTTGTTTTGTTGTTGTTGGTTGTTCGTTGTTTGTTGTTGTTTGTTGTTGTTGGTTGTTGTTGTTGGTTGTTGTTGTTGGTTGTTGTTGTTGTTGTTGTTGTT
>CM026395.1:15837522-15984262 GCA_014843695.1 Archivesica marissinica | reverse complement strand
GGATCTGGATAGTAACGTTGCAGGGCCTTTCAGCGTAGACGCAACGTGATAGAGAGTGTGGGAGTCTTCTAGTCCCACTTGTGGACAGCTGTTCTGAAGCTGCCGACTGCACTCGCGCATGCAACACTATCTTCCAGTTTATTCCAGTCAATAATAGTCTGTGGGAAGAATGACTGTCTATATTGTTTAGTCCTACACTGCACTGGCACAAAACACCTAGAGTGGTTCACAGTTTGTCTATCTATGATGTTGTCAGTATTATAGCCACTAAATGTCTTGGGGGGTTACTTTACGTTTGTTCTTACGTACTGGTGTTAAAAAAGTCATGGCTTGGCAGGGCTGGTACCAGCCCCTCGACCACCTTATAGAAGAATATCAGACGATTCGCCTTCCTTCGGTCCTGGAGGGATGGAAGCCTCAAGTCATGAAGCATTCGTGAGTACCCTGTATAATTGGTGGTGTAGTCTCCTGATATGAACCTGGTGGCCTGTCTCTGTACTTTCTCAAGTTTGTCGGTGTCCTTCTGGTGGTAAGGGTTCCATATAATCGAGCTATATTCTAGTGTGGAGCGTACTAGCGAAAGGTAGGCTGTTCTGCGGCAAGATTCGGGGCATTGCTTTAGATTTCTGCGGAGGAAGCCCAAGGTGGAGTTTGCTTTCTTCGTGATCTTGGTGATATGTGAGCTCCATTTGAGGTCTTCTGCTATCGTCACTCCAAGGTAGGGGTTTTCTGGGACCTGCTGTAAGATGCGGTTGTCCAGCTGATAGAACTTGGAGGACTTCTGGTTTATGCTCATAATGTAGCACTTTTTAGCATTAAACCTCATTCCCCAGGTATCTGCCCATGCTTCCAGTTGGCGTAAATCTTCTTGAAGGGTTTCGTGGTCTTTCCTGTTTTTGATGTTGCGGTATAGGAGGCAGTCATCGGCGAACAAACGTACTGTGGATTTGACAGACTCTGGGAGATCATTAATGTGGCAGAGGAATAGTAGTGGGCCGAGCACTGTGCCTTGTGGGACACCGGAGTCGACAGTAGCTGTTTCTGATTCCTCTCTCTCAACAACAACCCTCATATTTCTGTTGGTGAGAAAGTCCCTGAGCCAGTGGTGTATGCTGCCTGTGATGCCATACTGTTCCAGTTTGTGTAGGAGTTTTCGGTGTGGTACGGTATCAAATGCCTTGCTGAAATCTAGGATGGCCATGTCGATCTGAGAACCCGAGTCAGTCTTGGCAAGGAGGTCATGTACAGTTGTTACTAGTTGAGTTTCGCAGGAGAAACCAGAGCGGAATCCGTGGTTTAATGATGTTAAGATGTTGTTGTTTTCTAGATGTTCCATGATGTGTTTGCAGATGATGTGTTCTAACAATTTACATGTTACACAGGTCAGGGAAACGGGTCGGTAGTTTTCGGCAAGGTGGACATTGCCTTTCTTAAAGACTGGGGATACAAACGCGTTTTTCCAGTCAGTAGGGAGTCTTCCGGTGTCAACGGATAGTTAGAAGATGGTACTTATTGCAGGTGCTAGCTGGCAAGCACAGGTCTTCAACACCAGGTTGGGGATCATGTCAGGACCCTTGGATTTGGCAGTGTTGATAGCCAGGAGAAGATACTCAACGCCCTTCGTAGTAATGTTGAGCGTGGGAATGGCTTTCCGACTTCTCTTGTTGGTGTCAGGTAGTCGGGTATCGTCGTCATCCTTGGTGAAGACAGAACTAAACTGGTCGACTAGAATCTGAGTCTTGTCCTTGCTGTTGTTCAGTAGCCTTCCCATCTTCTTGAGAGGAGCCACACCAACACTGTCCTGTCTGCGTGATTTGACATACCTCCAGAATGGCTTGGTGTTGTTGTCGTCAAGTCCCTTCTGGATTGTGTCGTTGATGTGGTTTATCTCTGCTTTCTTAAAGGCCTTTTTGCAGTCCTTCTGGTATAACTTGAAGGCGCCCCACTGGTTGGTCTTCTTGGCATGCTTGTACAGCCTGGACTTTCTTCTCGTCATCCTCTTCAGGTCTCTGCTAAGCCATGGTAGTGATTTTCTTTTCTTACTAAGCTTGGTAGGAATATTCGTGGCCATAGATTTCTCAATACCAGATTTGAGGGTGTCCCAGAGTGACTGAACAGAGTTTTTGGCCTCACTGATGACCGTCTTAGAAAGGTGTTCCATGTCTTGTTGTATACTATTCCAATTCGCTTTTGAGTAGATAAAGATTTTCCGTGGTTTCTGTTTGTTGTTCTGGGGAACGATGTTGATGTCCGTTACAACCATGGCGTGATCACTAATGCCGGGTACTGAAGATGGCGTTTTGACGAGTGAGGGATTGTTGGTGAACACCAGGTCGAGCATATTGTTGTCTCGTATTGGTTGGTTGTGGACTTGGGTAAGGCGATGTTCTATAGATAGGTCAATCAGGGCTTGTTGGACATCTCTGTCAGACGCTCCTTTGGTAGCTACCATGTTGGACCAGTCAATATCTGGGCAGTTGAAGTCGCCTGCCAGGATACTATGTTTCTCTCGTGCTGAGTTGGTAAGCTGACGGATGGATTCGTCGAGCTGGCGGATGACGTTCATGTTACGATGGGGCATATAAAAGGAACAGAGATAGAGATCTTTACCTTTCCATGTTTTGATCTTCGACCAGACGATTTCGCAATCTGTAGTTAGCTGTGGCTGGGCATCAGTAACATAACTGTCCCTCGCAGCAGTAAACACTCCTCCTCCGACTCCAGAAGATCTATCATTTCGATGAACAGTCAGTTCAGGTGGGAATATCTCACTCAACTTGATGGCATTTTTGTCTTGGTCTTGGCCTGGTTTTACTCCCCTGAGCCAAGATTCTGTTCCACATACTAGATCAGGCTTTATATATTCTAAGGCGGCAGTAAATTCAGAGCGGTTAGTACGTACGCTGCAGCAGTTCACTGTAAGGAGTCTCACGTTGGATTTGTTGCGGGGGATGTCATGTTCCCTGTGGCTGGAGGTACGGTGTGAAGTGGAGTTGGACTGCATACTATCAGTTGAGGATGGCCTGTGCCTACGTCTGGACGGGGATCTGTTGAAATGCGGACTGCTGGCATGCAGCGGGCTGAAGCAGGATGACGAAATCGAGTCAAACGAGGCGTCTATATCATAGGGCGATTTCATTTGTATTGGAAGGTTTTATGATGGTTTCAAAAGAAAACAAACTATCTGATTTTCTGACAGTTTATTTCATTTTTGCAAATATATTTGTACCGAATATTCGAATACTGGAATAGTATTCGGACGTCCGGGCCAATATTCGAATATTCGTGGACATCTCTAGTTCAAACATATATATATATGTTAAGATATTATATTTGTGCAACATTAAAATGAAGTGTTTATATACATAGTGCATGAAATCGACATTGTATATACCTAGTAAGAGGTACAGTAACCTGTCTAAAGCAGCCGGTCAAGGGAATCACAGAAAGTGGCTGCTTAGCACAGGTGGCTGCTTAATAGAGGGGCAAATGTATAAGAAAGTAACATATTGGGAATCTGGAAACTGGCTGCTTAACCCTTTCCTTCATAGAGATTTAGGTTAATATACTATTATATTTCCATACAAACGACAGCCATTTAGCTATCATGCAGTGGATAAGTAGTCGCCATATCTATCCCACCTCCATAGATATTACTGGGACTACATAGAGATTTAGGTTAATATACTATTATATCTCCATACAAACGACAGCCATTTAGCTATCATGCAGTGGATAAGTAGTCGCCATATCTATCCTACCTCCATAGATATTACTGGGACTACATAGAGATTTAGGTTAATATACTATTATATCTCCATACAAACAACAGCCATTTAGCTATCATGCAGTGGATAAGTAGTCACCATATCTATCCCACCTCCATATATATTACTGGGACTACATAGAGCTTTAGGTTAAACATTATATCTCCATACAAACGACAGCCATTTAGCTATCATGCAGTGGATAAGTAGTCACCATATCTATCCCACCTCCATATATATTACTGGGACTACATAGAGATTTAGGTTAATATACTATTATATCTCCATACAAACGACAGCCATTTAACTATCATGCAGTGGATAAGTAGTCGCCATATATATCTATCCCACATCAATAGATATTACTGGGACTATTACTTTGTTTCGCTACTACATTGTCAATGTATGTCGTATTGGTAATGGCGTTGAGAAGTGCTTCTATGAAGGAAAGGGTTAATATTGGTTGGCTGCTTAATGGAGGTGACCACTAACACAGGTTTAACTGTGTATGTTTAACTGTTTCATTGTGGAAGTCGTGATAGCGCAGTGGATGCGCGTTCGCTTCAGGTGCGAAAGGTCTGGAGTTCGAGCCCCGCTGGAGCCGTTACGATTGTGCCCTTAGGCAAGGCATTTTATTTCCACGTTGGCTCTTCCCTCTCCCTCGTGGCGATGGATTCCACCAGGAATGAGGTCTCGAGAGTGATTAATATAAGTTGTAAGAACATGTTTCGCAATCGAGCTAAAATAAATTTGTCTAGACTAACGTGTTTCATTTTACTTCTAGGCACTGGGTATCCGGCTACCTTATGACGGCAAAGATCTCACAAGATTAAAAGAAATAAATGGTTTATTTAACCACTCGTTCGGTCCGGGTTCGAGTCGGATCCTGGACAGTCTCTCTATCTTTAATTCTTTCTGGGATGAATACAAAGCTCTCAAAACGGCAGTAGGACTTCGTGATCAATTTTGGGCAGACCATAGCAAATATTGTAAACAGGTACCAATACTATATTATAGCGAATACAGACAGCTGCTCTTGGACTGTACGTGTTGGTGTTCCGTTGTATTGTTTGAAATAAACTATGTTTAAGCTACGGTGTTCCGTTAGGGCCCTCGCTGTGTAATAAAGAATTCAGGAAGGTGATGGTACGATGAAGCGATGACAACGGTAGTATGTTGGTACGATGGTACATCACGCCATCGTACCATTGTGTCATCGTACCATTGTGTCATTGTACCATTGTCATCGTACCATTGTGTCATCGTATCTTTGTTAACGTACCATAGTCATTGTACCATTGTCATTGTACCATTGTGTCATCGTATCTTTGTTAACGTACCATAGTCATTGTACCATTGTCATCGTATCTTTGTCAATGTACCATAGTCATTTTACCATTGTCATTGTACCATTGTGTCATCGTACCATTGTGTCATCGTATCTTTGTCAACGTACCATAGTCATTGTACCATTGTCATCGTACCATTGTGTCATCGTATCTTTGTCATCATACCATAGTCATTGTACCATTGTCATCATACCATTGTGTCATCGTACCATTGTGTCATCGTATCTTTGTCATCATACCATAGTCATTGTACCATTGTCATCATACCATTGTGTCATCATATCTTTGTCATCGTATCTTTGTCCTCATACCATTGTCATCGTACCATTGTGTCATCGTATCTTTGTGTCATCGTATCTTTGTCATCATACCATAGTCATTGTACCATTGTCATCGTACCATTGTGTCATCGTACCATTGTGTCATCGTATCTTTGTCATAATACCATTGTCATTGTAACATTGTCATCGTATCCATAATCATCGTTTGATCGCCTTAACGGAACAGTTACATAATAAACAGGTAATTGAAATATGGATAAACAATGTATGGACTGTCACCAAATACAAACCGTTTTAAACTCTATAGTCTGTCCGAAATAAACTATAACAATGGATAGTTTTGAGCCGGTTGTATGAGAGACATTACTGGCTTTTCTAAGTCAGATTTATCCCTAAGTGTATATTGGTCCTTTCAGTTGGAATCCTTTTGTTTTTACTGTTGTCGTCTAATCAGATGTTGCGTTAGGATAAATGTAATTTTATCAAACTCGTGTTAATTAATTGAACCAATTTTTACAGTAAGGTATCCATTGGAAATGCTAAAGGATATCTAATAATAATAATTTCATAATTATAAGATGAGAATACGGATAAAAATGGAAAACATGTGGTGCAAAGGAAATAACGATAAAAACAGAGGAAACCAATTATGGCGACCAATATACTTTTAGGAGTATTCAGGGGCAGTAACTGACTAATGTTTCTCATTGATATCAGCACAAACGATCCATGCTTGTATGTATAGCAATATCTGTCAGTATGAAATCTAAGTATTCGTGAAGCACATTATACGCGAGACTGCATCTACTAATCTGCCAATGCAGCAAACCGGATGTGGATGCGGCTATAGGTCCGGAGTTCGAGCCCCACTGAAGCTGTTACGATTGTGCCCTTAGGCAAGGCATTTAAATTCCAGATTGCCTCTTCTCTCTCCCTCGTGGCGATGGATTCCATCAGGAATGAGGTCTCGAGAGTGATTAATATAAGTTGTAATAATTTGTTTCGCAATCGAGCTAAAATAAATTTGTATCAACTAGTTGTAAGCAATCTAAGTCGAGTGAACCTGTTACCGTACTATATATATACAATATCACTTACATTCTCGTGTTTTGTGTTTTTACGTTTATTTATCGTCGCTACCGGTTGCCCATATGAGCGACACCTCCTGAAGAGATTAGTTATTTTAGATTTTGGAGGATAGTGCATGATACAGACAGAGACCCATTCCAGATCTCCTCTGGTTCTTTTACGTGCACGGTGTAAAGCACCGACACGAGACCTCGGTTTAACATCCCATCTGAAAGACTGTTAATTTTATTGGGGTCAGACGGGGGATCGAACCTGCGATCCCTGGATTACCAGTCCAGTGTGTTACCACTGGACTACAGATCCGACTTTTTTACGGAGGTTGGTGCACCAAGTACTGGTTAACCGCTGGAGCCTGCCTAGGAAAGGTGTTTGTTAGGTAAACCGCCTGTCGCTCAAATAGGGAATTGGTAGCGACATTAACTAAACTTAAAGAAATTTTTTATATTCTCATTATTTTCAGACATTACATTGAATACAGATTAATTAATTAACACTTTCCCTCATAGAAGCACCTCTTGACGCCATTACCAATAAGACATACATTGACAATGTAGTAGCCAAACCAATGTTCATAATAAAGGCCAGAATCGCATGCAATCCCAGTAATATATATGGAGGTGGGATAGATATGGCGACTACTTATCCACTGCATGATAGCTAAATGGCGGTCGTTTGTATGGAGATATAATAGTATATTAACCTAAAATCTCTATGAAGGAAAGGGTTGAGTATATGAGTACGACTATATGAAATCTAATTTAAAATATCTTGTAGAAATCCAAATAAAATCCAAATAAAGTAGGTCGAAATAAGTTTAAATAGTACTATTATTATAAACAAAATCAAGTTACATACATATTGGAATTAAACCGCGCACGTCTGAGTGCAAATGCTTCATAAACATATATTCCCACGTTTGCTATACTATTATTGCATTAACGTTGCGACTTTGAAAACAATAGGTCCATTGTAGTAATACTTTTTAAAATATGTCTTTCTAATGTTATTGTAAGATGAACAAATCATTACAAAGTGGTATTCGTCTTCTATTTCATTTGACCAACAGTATAAACAATAACGTCAACGAATTCAAGCGCGGCATGGTTTGCACCTTAGCGGCCCGTTTTCAATACGTAATATGTATGCGAAGAAAGTAACCTCAACCTGCCCAAACCCGACCACAGTCAAAAAAGGCATAGTACGAGTTGTATCCCCTGACATTGGATTAAACATTGCTGTACATGGACGTTTATTATCCTGTATCGTGAATAAATCATCATGAACGACGAGTTTGGAGAGCTTGTATCATTCGACTATCAAAGTCAACACTATCAAAGGCCCTACTGGAGTCAATGAAGGCACAATGTAGTGTACACTATTGATTTAAAACACTTTAGAGTGGTGAAACCTATGCTCGGCGTATTCCTATGCTCGGCGTATTTTCCATTTCAATCCGTATTTAAAATATTTATTTAGTTCTAGGCTAATTTCGCCGACAGAGCTGAAGCATGGTTCAATAGCATTCCGTTGAGTGTATCGGTAGGCTGACGTGACTCGTCCAGCAGACGAATATAAACAAGCAAATCATTGGGAGAATATTTCCACCGAAACTGATACGGTGTGAGCAATTCAGGTAGCTATCCGAATTTAAAAAATCTACAACTAACCCGAAACATAGTTTCTATACCATTTCTGATTAAGACCAGTAATTGTTTTTATTCAATGATGTACTATATCAAAATAAGATATTCAACAAGTTATGGTGGATAAATAAAAAATAACAAGTACGCCGTGCATAGGTGCCCTGGAGTCCTCAGTTCCCCATATAAACGGGTGCTGACCGACAGCGTTGTGATAGCTGTATTGAGCAGCAAGGTTACGTGATGAAGCTAAATCTGTCAACAAGAGTGTTTTGAAAGTTGTTTTCATGACTTAAGAAAATAATAATATACGGCAAGTGCAATAGATTCCACCACTCTATATAAAACCATTTAACACAAAAATCGCATCTAACAGACGGATCTATAGCCCAGTGGTAACACGCTGGACTGGTAATCCAGGTTCGATCCCCCGTCTGACCCTAATAAAATTAACAGTCTGTCAGATGGGCCGTTAAACCGAGGTCTCGTGTCTGTGCTTTACACTGTGCACGTAAAAAACCCAGAGGAGACTCTGGAATGGGTCTCTATAGCATCATTGCACTATCCTCCAAAATCTAAAATGACTAATATCTTCAGGAGGCGTCGCTCATATGGGCAACCGGTAGCGACGATAAATAAACGTAAAAAATAATAAAATCGCATCTACAGTAGACCGTCCGTCACTTTCGGAAACCGAATTGTGCGTCACTCAAAATATCATTTGTATTGGCCCATTCAGATAAATGCCGATTCAGCACACCATAAATATTTTAGAAAAACAACTTCCTAGGATAATTTTAACACCCGGGTGTGTTTTACGTTTATTTATCGTCGCTACCGATTGACCATATGAGCGACACCTCCTGAAGAGATTAGTCATTTTGCAGACAGAGACCCATTCCAGTCTCCTCTGGTTCTTTTACGTGCACGGTCTAAACCACCGACATGGGACCTCGGTTTAAAATCCCACCTGAATTTTATTAGGGTCAGACGGGGAATCGAACCTGCGATCCCTGGATTACCAGATCCGTCTGCAACAGCACGGGGATTATTACCCTTAAATAGTGGAACAATAATACCTTGATACCAATGATCCGGAGAATGGTCTGTATGCAAGATTGAGTTAAAAATATCAACAATACTATTTTTAAAACCCATAATATTGCCAATTTAATCATGTTCGACAGTAGATACTCATCAGAACATGCTTTGTTGCGATTTAATGATTCAATAACTTGCTTTACCTCCGCTATGGTTATTGGTGTGTCAAGTTCAACAGAGTTACAGTTCTTAGAATTGGAATTATATTCAGACGAAAATTCTTCAGCTTCCCGGTCACCAGCTGACAAATGCTCAGTTTGCACATTGGATAAATAATGGATACACTCTGCAACATTTATATTACTAGATAATATCGATTTTCGTTTTGAATATAATTTCCAGAAATCTTTAGGACTGGCATGACGTAACTGTTCAATTTGCCGATATTTTCTAAATTAAAATGCACTTAATACTTTATAAATAGCCTTTTTAATTACACATAACCAGTCTGTTTTCAATAGTTATAACTTGCCTGGTTCTATGACATTCTCCGTCAATCCAGTCGGCTTGTTTATTTTTACAAAACATACGCACTTATGTATGAGTTTTACGAAATAAAGCTGTGTCACGTATAGGTTGGTTGCGTGAAACTGTCAACATATGCATTCATAAACATATGCTACGTCGCTGTGTTCGTTGTACTGCGTGTATTCTGGACGTCTTATAGCAGTTGTTCTTTGTTACAGTAATAACATAATAACTGCTAAACATGTTTAACGAGGAACTCATTTGACAAGGTCAATCTTCCATGAGGTCAATCTTCCATGAGGTTAATCTTATATGAGGTAAATCTTACATGAGGTCAATCTTCCATGAGGTCAATATTACATGAGGTAAATCTTACATGAGGTCAATCTTCCATGAGGTCAATATTACATGAGGTCAATCTTACATGAGGTCAATCTTCCATGAGGTCAATCTTATATGAGGTCAATATTACATGAGGTCAATATTACATGAGGTCAATCTTCCATGAGGTCAATCTTATATGAGGTCAATATTACATGAGGTCAATACTACATGAGGTTAATCTTACATGAGGTCAATATTACATGAGGTCAATATTACATGAGGTCAATATTACATGAGGTCAATCTTACATGAGGTCAATCTTACATGAGGTCAATCTTATATGAGGTCAATCTTCCATGAGGTCAATCTTACATGAGGTCAATCTTACATGAGGTCAATCTTCCATGAGGTCAATCTTATATGAGGTCAATCTTACATGAGGTCACTCTTATATGAGGTCAATCTTACATGAGGTCAATCTTCAATCAGTTTAATCTTCAATCTTCCACGAGGTCAATCTTACATGAGGTCAATATTCCATGGGTTCAATCTTCCATGAGGGCAATCTTCCATGAGGTCAATCATCCATGAGGTCAATCATCCATGAGTTCAATCTTCCATGAGGTCAATCTTACATGAGGTCAATCTTACATGAGGTCAATCGTCCATGAGGTCAATCTTCCATGAGGTCAATCTTATATGAGGTCAATATTACATGGGTTCAATCTTCCATGAGGTCAATCTTCCATGAGGTCAATCATCCATGAGTTCAATCTTCCATGAGGTCAATCATCCATGAGTTCAATCTTCCATGAGGTCAATCTTACATGAGGTCAATCGTCCATGAGGTCAATCTTCCATTCTTGTATCTCAAGTTATATATGATATTCTCTAGACATCCGCGCTTGCTGCAGACATATATGCTTTGTTATTAGTACAATGTACATATTATTGATTTAGCACCGTGTCTAATGTCCACCAATGATACTGTATTATGCACCATTATTTCAGTCTGGATCTGGTGTGGGCAATGAGCAGACTGGATCTGGCGTGAGCTGTGTGGTGGCAGATTTGGAGAGGCTCGTACCGGATCCACGGTATGCCCAGTACGACATAACCGAGTCCACAATCAAGGAAACTTTCACCAATCTCATATTAGCTGGTTAGTTTTGTTTGCAGTTTGGGTCACAGGGATTCGGCACGTTTGGGGGTATATATATATACTAGTACCCCCAAACGTGCCGAATCCCTGTGGTTTGGGTATCTACAGCATGTATTTCAACAATGGTGGCAATGTCTCGCGCCTGCAGTATAAATATCGATGGTGAAACATCACAATCATATATCAATCATCATCGTGCAGTAGCATGCACACAACCAAACTCCACACATTTATCTCCTTTACATGCTATGCTAAGAGATCACTGCCATCCATCTCCTCCACGCTGTGAGCACCCTTGCATGCCACACTATTTGATCACTGCCCTCAAGCTCCACACAATGATCTACCTTGCATACACTACTTGATCACTGCCCTCAAGCTCCACACAATGATCTCCCTTGCATACTACAATACTTGATCACTGCCCTCAAGCTCCACACAATGATCTCCCGTGCATGCTACACTACTTGATCACTGCCCTCAAGCTCCACACAATGATCTCCCTTGCATGCTACACTACTTGATCACTGCCCTCAAGCTCCACACAATGATCTCCCTTGCATGCTACACTATTTGATCACTGCCCTCAAGCTCCACACAATGATCTCCCTTGCATGCTACACTACAAGATCTATTGCCACCAAACTACACACAGTGATCTCCCTTGCATGCTAAGCTAAGAGATCACTGCCACCAAACTCCACACAGTAATCTCCCTTGCATGCTAATCTACAAGATGATCACTGCCACCAAACTCCACACAGTGATCTCCCTTGCATGCTAAGCTAAGAGATCACTGCCACCAAACTACACACAGTGATCTCCCTTGCATGCTAAGCTAAGAGATCACTGCCACCAAACTACACACAGTGAACTCCCTTGCATGCTAAGCTAAGAGATCACTGCCACCAAACTACACACAGTAATCTCCCTTGCATGCTAAGCTAAGAGATGATCACTGCCACCAAACTCCACACAGTGATCTTCCTTGTATGGTACACTAAGTGATCACTGCAATGCCATCAAACTCCACACAGTGAGCTCCCTTGTATGGTACACTAAGTGATCTCTGCCATCAAACTCCACACAGTGATCTCCCTTGTATGGTACACTAAGTGATCACTGCCATGCCATCAAACTCCACACAGTGATCTCCCTTGTATGGTACACTAAGTGATCACTGCCATGCCATCAAACTCCAAACAGTGAATTCCCTTGCATGCTAAGCTAAGTGATCTCTGCCATCAAACACCACACAGTGAGCTCCCTTGCATGCTAAGCTTTTTTTTAAGCAAGTTCTAATAAACATATATTAATCACTCTCGTTGGCTCGGATGAAAGCGTATATATGTGGTCATTCGTGTGGGAGGAAACCGGAGTACTTGGAGAAAACCCACCTGTCCGATCTGGCGACCACAGTACCATCTCACATACTTCCCGGTCCGAGGATCGAACCCGGGTTGCATTGATGAGAAGCGAGCACGCTAACCACTGCGCTAATCGGACAGCCAAGTAGTAGTATGTTGGTAAATATCCACATGTTGTTGCTATATGGTATGTAACTATATGCAATGAAACATGATTAGAGTGGAGGAAATACCAGCTTGTACCTATTGTAGGTACCGATACAACGACTACTGCCCTTACCTGTTTATTGTTGGTCCTCATCCACCGCCCAGATGTCCAGACATGTCTCCACAAAGAAATAGATCATGTGTTAGACCAGTCACGTGACCCAGCGCTCTCCGACCGGGCCTCAATGCCATATATGGAGGCATGTTTGATGGAGATATTACGCTATATTTCGCACGTGCCGCTGGCGGTACCTCATGCAACAACCTGTGATACAAGCGTGTGTGGAAAATGCATTCCAAAAGGTACAACAGTAAGTATATTGTACAAATCCGGCGTGCAGATTTATAGTGCTTGCGGCACGTGTATGTGTATGGTGCCGATTACGTCTTGATGCTATAAGCAAATATCTAAAAAGTATCGTTGTCTTCTACGAGTCGTGCGAGTCAGAAATAGGCTAGATCGTCTTCATTGAAACGGAGACTTCGGTCTCGTGGGTAAAAATAGTGCCGTTGGGTGTGACATTTGAGGTTCGGTGAGTTTATACAAATTTATTTTAGCTCGATTACGAAACAAGTTATTACAACTTGTATTAGCGGTAATCACTCTCGAGACCTCATTCCTGATGGAATTCATTCCCACGAGGGAGAGAGAAGAGGCAACGTGGAATTGAAATGCCTTGCCTAAGGGCACAATCGTAACGGCTCCAGCGGGGCTTGAACTCGAGACCTTTTGCACCTGAAGCGAACGCGCATCCATTGCGCTATCACGACTGCCACTTCGGTGAGTGTAGAGCATGGATTTGCCAAACTACAAGACCGGAGGTCAAGGACGGTGTACTCAAAACCAATAAGAATAGGGATATAAAGGTCATAACCATGGTAATCAAACATTCCAAACCGACGCCCATCTTTATTATCTGGCAAATACCGTGACGTGGCTTAGTGTAAACATATTTTATTGAAATACTCAAACATCGACATGTTTAACGTATAGAAGCGTTTTAACCCTTTCAACCCCAAGTAACTGACATGGACTGGTCCATG
Source organism: Archivesica marissinica (assembly GCA_014843695.1). Taxonomy (NCBI): domain Eukaryota; kingdom Metazoa; phylum Mollusca; class Bivalvia; order Venerida; family Vesicomyidae; genus Archivesica; species Archivesica marissinica. The sequence continues at coordinate 15,970,463 of CM026395.1, read as the reverse complement.
ATATTCTTAGACCAATAAATGAATAAGAAAATTACATTCGGACCAGTTCATTTATCAATATGGGTAATTTTGTCTAAAATTAGTAATACTACTTGCAAAAAGTGCAGATCCTGATGAGACGGCTCGTCACGAGCCGGCTCGTCACGAGCCGGCTCATCTGGATCTACACTTTTTGTAAGCCTATTTAGAGGTCTGTGGTGTTGAAAGGGTTAATGTATGTATGTATGTTCCATTAATATCAAACCCCTTGCGGGGACATACACATGTTTTCCTGGGCAGGCTTAGCTGACCTAAGTGGTTAACCAGTACTAAGGAATGTATGTGAGGTGCCTTGCTCAATGACACTACATATGTGGCCTGACCGAGTATCGAACCCGGGACCATTGGATTCCAAATCTGACGCTCTACCACTGGACCACGGACGCCACACTAATGACTTGGATTGAAAGTAAACAATTTTATGCTAAGGTCACACATTAGATTTAGGCTTGCGGTGAGTTTGCGGTGAGTTTTTCTACAAATTTCTTGGAAATGCAAATAGAACGCAACGCGATCGCCAATTAACAGCAATCTGATCGCAAACGAACGCAATAAAAAGCGGGGGGAAATTGATTGCATGGGTTCGAGAAATTTTCGGACATGTGTTTCCAAATCGCACGCTGATCGCCACCTCTCTTATTTCCCGCCCAAATATTCGAGAAACGATAGTAGACTGCAAACCAATCACAAGACCCACCTCATACACACCACAATCCCATTGCAACGAGCGTGAATTGAACGCTGATAATCACCAGATGAATAGAACGCAAGGAAGATTTCTTTGCAAGCAAGCTAATCGCCAACATACCGCAAACTATTAAATTTTGCATACTTTTCTCTCACGTGTGACTTCTAGCTCGTGGTTAGATGGTGATGGCTTGAGATTGCCACGTTTTCTTGCACTTCCTTGCAGTTCTAACGCAAGCGAATTGTCACGAGAGTGGCCAGCATGTGACCACCTAAGACGATGAGCCGAGTTAACATAATTTCATGCGTGTAAGTCGGGATTCAATTAGTCCACGACGTTCGTGAACATATGTGTTACACAGGCAATCCGGCAAATACACTGGATAAGGTACTAGGGTATGATACTATTGGGACTAGGTAGGGTACTAGGGTATAACACTACTGGGACTAAGGTATAACACTACTGGGACTAGGTAGGGTACTAGGGTATAACACTACTGGGACTAGGGTATAACACTACTGGGACTAGGTAGGGTACTAGGGTATAACACTACTGGGACTAGGGTATAACACTACTGGGACTAGGTAGGGTACTAGGGTATAACACTACTGGGACTAGGTAGTGTACTAGGGTATAACACTACTGGGACTAGGTAGGGTACTAGGGTATAACACTACTGGGACTAAGAGTGTACTAGGGTATAACACTACTGGGACTAGGTAGGGTACTAGGGTATAACACTACTGGGACTAGGTAGGGTACTAGGGTATAACACTACTGGGACTAGGTAGTGTACTAGGGTATAACACTACTGGGACTAGGTAGGGTACTAGGGTATATAGGGTATAACACTACTGGGACTAGGTAGGGTACTAGGGTATAACACTACTGGGACTAGGTAGGGTATAACACTACTGGGACTAGGTAGGGTACTAGGGTATAACACTACTGGGACTAGGTAGGGTATAACACTACTGGGACTAGGTAGGGTACTAGGGTATAACACTACTGGGACTAGGTAGGGTACTAGGGTATAACACTACTGGGACTAGGTAGTGTACTAGGGTATAACACTACTGGGACTAGGTAGGGTACTAGGGTATAACACTACTGGGACTAGGTAGTGTACTAGGGTATAACACTACTGGGACTAGGTAGGGTATAACACTACTGGGACTAGGTAGTGTACTAGGGTATAACACTACTGGGACTAGGTAGGGTATAACACTACTGGGACTAGGTAGGGTACTAGGGTATAACACTACTGGGACTAGGTAGGGTACTAGGGTATAACACTACTGGGACTAGGTAGTGTACTAGGGTATAACACTACTGGGACTAGGTAGGGTACTAGGGTATAACACTACTGGGACTAGGTAGGGTACTAGGGTATAACACTACTGGGACTAGGTAGGGTATAACACTACTGGGACTAGGTAGGGTACTAGGGTATAACACTACTGGGACTAGGTAGGGTATAACACTACTGGGACTAGGTAGGGTACTAGGGTATAACACTACTGGGACTAGGTAGGGTATAACACTACTGGGACTAGGTAGGGTATAACACTACTGGGACTAGGTAGGGTACTAGGGTATAACACTACTGGGACTAGGTAGGGTATAACACTACTGGGACTAGGTAGGGTACTAGGGTATAACACTACTGGGACTAGGGTATAACACTACTGGGACTAGGTAGGGTACTAGGGTATAACACTACTGGGACTAGGTAGTGTACTAGGGTATAACACTACTGGGACTAGGGTATAACACTACTGGGACTAGGTAGTGTACTAGGGTATAACACTACTGGGACTAGGGTATAACACTACTGGGACTAGGTAGTGTACTAGGGTATAACACTACTGGGACTAGGTAGGGTACTAGGGTATAACACTACTGGGACTAGGTAGGGTACTAGGGTATAACACTACTGGGACTAGGTAGGGTATAACACTACTGGGACTAGGTAGGGTACTAGGGTATATAGGGTATAACACTACTGGGACTAGGTAGGGTACTAGGGTATAACACTACTGGGACTAGGTAGGGTACTAGGGTATAACACTACTGGGACTAGGTGGGTACTAGGTATAACACTACTGGGACTAGGTAGGGTACTAGGGTAATACTGGGACTAGGTAGGGTACTAGGGTATAACACTACTGGGACTAGGTAGGGTACTAGGGTATAACACTACTGGGACTAGGTAGTGTACTAGGGTATAACACTACTGGGACTAGGTAGGGTATAACACTACTGGGACTAGGTAGGGTACTAGGGTATAACACTACTGGGACTAGGTAGGGTACTAGGGTATAACACTACTGGGACTAGGTAGGGTACTAGGGTATAACACTACTGGGACTAGGTAAGGTACTATGGTATAACACTACTGGGAGTAGGTAAGGTACTATGGTATAACACTACTGGGACTAGGTAAGGTACTATGGTATAACACTACTGGGAGTAGGTAAGGTACTAGGGTACAATGTCGACCAAAAGCTATATACATAGCTTATGTTAATTGTATGTACTATGTCGATAGTAACACAAAATTTGATTTTTGTCGTGACGTCATACCTTATTATTAATATTGGACTGCTATCAAAAGACGTGCGTATTATAGTCACTCCTAAGCGTACATGTACGAAATAAACAATTTTAATTAGTAGGATCTTGTTATACAAGTCTGTGTTTTAAGTATATTTTATACATAAACCCCAGACGGATCCGTCTTCGCCCTACGCGCCTCACATTTACATTTTGGATTTACATTTTCGGCTTATATCCTATACATAAAATTAGTTTGTGATCAAGACCAAGTGGTAAAATGTACCCAGTGAATAACCAGTGCCCATAAACTTCGCACTCAATAGTTTGATAAGCTCACCGTGTAAATGTATACATACTGAAATCATTCTATATACCTAAGATTTCGTGTGAGCAACTGTCCCACAACTTTAATATCTTTAAACTTGATTTATTTTACAACGATTGTGAAGCAAGTTCTAACAACGTATATTAATCACTCGCGTTGGCGCGGATGAAAGCATATATGTGGTCATTCCTGTGGGAGGAAACCGGAGTACCCGGAGAAAACCCACCTGTCCGATCTGGCGACCACCGTAACATCTCACATACTTCCCGGTCCGAGGATCGAACCCGGGTTGCATTGGTGAGAAGCGAGCGCGCTAACCACTGCGCTAATCGGACAGTTGAATAAATGTTTGTGTGCGATGTAAGATTGTAATAATTTAATATGGACATTGTCATTTTTCAAATATGTAATTTATTTATTATTCTATGTGTAAACGGAAATTGCCACTCGGTGAAAAGTGTACTGTCACCAAGTGTTACACACGTAGCGGCGAACTGTGGTGAAACAATACAGGGACGTGTACGAGAAAATACGTGATTATAACCAATAAACCTCACCGGACATGCACGTACCAAATACTGCGCATTTAAAATTTCGAAATGTAAAACTGTTCGTAATACCCGGAAATAGGCATTGCGCTCTATGAAATACAAATACATGTGTGGTTAGAAGTTAACTAAGCAGTTAATGAACTGTTGGGTTTCATGATTAAAATTTCTGAAAAAGGCGACATCCGAATCTATCCGGTACACAGGGATTCGGCAACAGTTGGGGGTACTAGTATATATATTACTTAAATATATATACTAGTACCCCCAAACGTGCCGAATCCCTGTGATCCGGTATTGGTACGTGTTCTAGATCAAACGATCAGACGGCACTAGCGGACACAATAACAAACGAAGCGTGGGTACTTGGTCCCACCAGTCCAAGGCTTACAAAATGAATAGAACGTAAATAAATCATAAACAAACTGTAGTACTGTCTATTGCGATGTACGCTATACAGAATTACAGGCTCGTCTGCTAAAATCCGTTTAATGTGTAATAAACACGCACTGTAAACGAAATGCGCGCCCTACTTAGACATCGGAGCCTAATGTTTGTTAAAGGGGTCGGGGAATTCTGAAGTGTATGGGGTGCCGTTTTGCTATTTATTCAGTATTTATGGATATCCATAATTCCATTTTTGGATATCCATGTTCAATTATTGGATATCCATATATAATTTCAAACTATTTAAGGATATCCAAAAATCTATTTTTGGATATCCATAATTCGATTTTTGGGTATCCATAATCTCGCACGCCGTTTTGCTATTTTAGTCAGCATTTATGGGATATCCATAATTCGTAATCCAAAAATCGAATTATGGATATATAAAAAATATATAGACAAAAGGAACATAATCATAGAGAAAACGTAGACTAGTTGAAAATAGAGTAACACTGTTTTATGCAGACACAATAAATATATAGAGAAACGCTGACCAGTTGAACATATAGTAAAACTGTTTTAATGCAGATACATTGAATATATAGAGAAAACGCAGACACATTTACTCTATGTTCAACGGGTCTGCTTCTTTGCTATTTATTCCAGTTGTCTGCGATTTTCAATAACACTATTGACCTAGAATGGTGTCTACTTTTTATTACATATCGTCTGCGTTTTAGACAGAAACTAATTATTAAACTTTGTGCTTTCACTTCAGATCTATACTATGTTTTTTGGTATTTTGACTTCAGTTCTATATTAACATTTGCGCTTTGACCTCGGGTAGAGATCTATGTCTACCCGTGGGTTTTCGCTTCATGTCCGTGTTAGCCTTTCACTTCAGGTTTATGAATACCTTTCAGCTTTGATGTCCGGTCTATGTAAACCTTTAGGTTTTGACTTCAGATAAATATTAATCAAGTTTATACCTTATTTATTTTACAACAATTGCAAAGCAAGTTTTAACAATAATCACTCTCGGTTTTTGTTTTTGATTATACTTTATTTATAAATGTGGTCATTCGTGTGGGAGGAAACCGGAGAAAAACCCATCTGTCCGATCTGGCGACCACGGTACCATCTCACATGCTACCCAGACTTTGACTTTAGGTTATTATTAACACTTTATTTGTAGTTTACACAAATTTATTTTAGCTCGATTGCGAATCAAGTTATTGCAACTTATATTAGAATCAAGTTATTGTAACTTATATTAATCACTCTCGAGACCTCATTCCTGATGGAATCCATCGCCACGAGGGAGATAGAAGAGGAAATGTGGAATTTAAATGCCTTGCCTAAGGGCAGAATCATAACCGGTACAGGTGTGTGCAAACTCTGGGCCTTTTGCACCTGAATCGAAGCGAACGTGCTTCCACTGCGCTATCATGACTTCCACAATCACTTGAGCTTTGACATCATGTCTATGTTAACCCTTGAGATTTGACTTCAGGTCTATGTTAACCCTTGAGATTTGACATCATGTCTATGTTAACCCTTGAGATTTGACTTCAAGTCTATGTTAACCCTTGAGATTTGACTTCAGGTCTATGTTAACCCTTGAGATTTGACTTCAGGTCTATGTTAACCCTTGAGATTTGACTTCAGGTCTATGTTAACCCTTGAGATTTGACTTCAGGTCTATGTTAACCCTTGAGATTTGACTTCAGGTCTATGTTAACCCTTGAGGTTTGACTTCAGGTCTATTTTAACCGTTGAGGTTTGACTTCAGGTCTATGTTAACCTTTGAGGTTTGACTTCAGGTCTATGTTAACCTTTGAGGTTTGACTTCAAGTCTATGTTAACCTTTGAGATTTGACTTCGGGCCTCTATTAAGCTATGGGCTTTGACTTCAGGTCTATATTAACCTTTGGGCTTTGCACCACGATGAAAATTTCTGGAATGAGCCATGGAAGTTCGAACCTCAAAGATTCCTCGACCCTGGAGGCCACCTGGTACCAGCAGATCATGAATGCAGGCGCCGGTAAGTAAGACATTTGAAAGATTCCTTGACCATGGAGTACGCCTGGTACCAGCAGATCATGAATGCAGGCGCCGGTAAGTAAGACATTTGAAAGATTCCTTGACCATGGAGGTCACCTGGTACCAGCAGATCATGAATGCAGGCGCCGGTAAGTAAGACATTTGAACGTTTCCTTGACCCTGGAGGACGCCAGGGACCAGCAGATCATGAATGCAGGCGCCGGTAAGTAGGACATTTGAAAGATTCCTTGACCATGGAGGTCACATGGTACCAGCAGATCATGAATGCAGGCGCCGGTAAGTAGGACATTTGAAAGATTCCTTGACCATGGAGGTCACCTGGTACCAGCAGATCATGAATGCAGGCGCCGGTAAGTAAGACATTTGAACGTTTCCTTGACCCTGGAGGACGCCAGGGACCAGCAGATCATGAATGCAGGCGCCGGTAAGTAGGACATTTGAAAGATTCCTTGACCATGGAGGTCACATGGTACCAGCAGATCATGAATGCAGGCGCCGGTAAGTAGGACATTTGAAAGATTCCTTGACCATGGAGGTCACCTGGTACCAGCAGATCATGAATGCAGGCGCCGGTAAGTAAGACATTTGAACGTTTCCTTGACCCTGGAGGACGCCAGGGACCAGCAGATCATGAATGCAGGCGCCGGTAAGTAGGACAATTGAAAGATTCCTCGACCCTGGAGGACGCCTGGTACCAGCAGATCACGGATGCAGGCGCCGGTAAGTAAGACATTTGAAAGATTCCTCGACCCTGGAGGACGCCTGGTACCAGCAGATCATGAATGCAGGCGCCGGTAAGTAAGACATTTGAAAGATTCCTAGACCCTGGAGGACGCCTGGTACCAGCAGATCATGAATGCAGGCGCCGGTAAGTAAGACATTTGAAAGATTCCTCGACCCTGGAGGACGCCTGGTACCAGCAGATCACGGATGCAGGCGCCGGTAGGTAAGACATTTGAAAGATTCCTCGACCCTGGAGGACGCCTGGTACCAGCAGATCATGAATGCAGGCGCCGGTAAGTAAGACATTTGAAAGATTCCTCGACCCTGGAGGACGCCAGGGACCAGCAGATCATGAATGCAGGCGCCGGTAAGTAGGACAATTGAAAGATTCCTCGACCCTGGAGGACGCCTGGTACCAGCAGATCACGGATGCAGGCGCCGGTAAGTAAGACATTTGAAAGATTCCTCGACCCTGGAGGACGCCTGGTACCAGCAGATCATGAATGCAGGCGCCGGTAAGTAAGACATTTGAAAGATTCCTAGACCCTGGAGGACGCCTGGTACCAGCAGATCATGAATGCAGGCGCCGGTAAGTAAGACATTTGAAAGATTCCTCGACCCTGGAGGACGCCTGGTACCAGCAGATCACGGATGCAGGCGCCGGTAGGTAAGACATTTGAAAGATTCCTCGACCCTGGAGGACGCCTGGTACCAGCAGATCATGAATGCAGGCGCCGGTAAGTAAGACATTTGAAAGATTCCTCGACCCTGGAGGACGCCTGGTACCAGCAGATCATGAATGCAGGCGCCGGTAAGTAAGACATTTGAAAGATTCCTCGACCCTGGAGGACGCCTGGTACCAGCAGATCACGGATGCAGGATCATGTATAAATGTAATAAATCTCTGATTCCTCAACCATAGAAGCCACATGCAGCCGGGCACCAGCATATATTATGAATGCAATACGCACATAGATGACTAACATGGTACTGGTCACCGGCTCTCAGAACAAGTCATTGACGGGGTATCTCTTGTACAGGCTAATGGTACGACACATTTAATAGCATGTAAATATTATAATTATTTCCGAACACATTCATGAATTACATTTCTGGTGGATCACTAACTGTAAGTATGGAATACATTTAATTTCCGTGTTTATGTCGTACCAAGTTCGATCCTCCGTCTGACCAGTCCAGTGGTAACACACTGGACTGGTTTTCCAGGGACTGCAGGTTCGATCCCCCATCTGACCCTAATAAAATTAAGTCTTTCCTGTATTTAGGTTAATCAGTAGCCTGTGTTCCAGTCTGTCGATTTTTCACTTTTTTAACTTCAGAATCTGGCAATCAGAAACTCAATACGGCCCAATTAATGGACTCGGTGTTAAAATATATGTATTTGACTGACCAGTGACCTGGAGGTTATAAAATCTTTCTCCAGTCTAAAAACTCAAGTCTCGCGCGTCTGATTGGTTCAGCTAACAGTAACACCCAATCAGATCACTTGAGTTCTAAGAGAACAGTTTTATAACCACGGGGCCAGTCAAAATATATCAACGCCTGTTCCCAGGTTAGTTAATCAGCAGTAGGCCTACAATGCATGTATTATAGGCACTTTTATATATTTCTTGCAGGCTGCTGGCGTTTGGAGCCGGGCGTCGAGTGTGCCTCGGAGAGACTCTAGCCAAGAACCGACTCTTCTTATTCACAGTGTGTTTGCTGCGGAAATACTCATTCGAGAACGTACAAGGCATCGATCTACAAAGCATGGATCCGAGACAGTTCAGTCTAGGAATAGTTCTCCACCCGAGCAAGTTCAAGGTCAAAGCTGTAAAACGATCTCTGTGCTCTGATAAGCTGATATTGAGTTGATGTTTGTTTGCCAATTAGCCGTAAATACTGGAATTTATGCTCAAATTGAGGAAGTTTAAGATTTGATAAATATACCATTGTTGTCATGTTATTGATTGATTGATGTTCCGCTATACATAGTTCCCGTGTGACGTCATCACTCCTACTGTGGCTGCCATTTTGAATGGCAAAGTTGATCAGATATCATATATAGTAGCGTAATTTTGTTTTCTTCATAAAATATTTATTTTTCATCCCATCACCATGGTTCATACATTGCTGGAAAGCTCTCAATGGACATATTTTTTGTATCATTTCACAAATTTCATATCAATAACGAATACATAATAATTTACCTGTATATTAATATTTCAACTGTGAAAATAGACTTTCAAAAATAGGTGCAAGTTAAGTTCTTATAATTTATAATCCATACATCACTGTCAAAAAATAAATTATTATTTAAAAAGTACAATTTAATACCTTTAAAATCATACCAAATTTTATATTAAGAAACCAAAATTAATAAAGTTATTGCAATTAAAGAATTACTAGTAAAATCATGAAATTGCAGTTAATAAAACTTGCCAGTCAAATTGGCTGCCAAGATAAGATATTATTAGTGTTTTTGACTGCCGTGGGAACTATGTATTGAACATATGCCTTAACTGAAGGATTTCATTAACGCGTGCAGGTTAAGCAATCTGATAAGGCATCCATGTACTGTAATGCCGACTAGTTCGTATTTTATCATTTTAATGTTTTAACCACCTCCGTGGTCGAGTGGTTAAGGCCTATCATAACTGATGGTTAACGGGTTCGAGCCCCGCACAGACCGTGTCTCATATGAAAGAAGTTCAAGCTCAAATGGGCAACCAGAAGCGATGTTTAATAATAAAAAAAATGGGGAAAAAAGGTGATTCAATCAAATGTGAAGATTAGTCATGTGATTAAATATGTACTGTAAGGATGACATGTTTAATAAAACTACGCAGAGCTGCCTTGGTGTAATGGATTCTGTGTCCGTCATCGAGAGGTTGCGAGTGTGAGCACTATCATAACCATGTTGGTGATGTCCTTCAGCTTCAGCAACAACAACAACATTTATTCGACATTAAGCAAGTCACTTTAATGCTTCATTACTGCTTATCTCTCCCTCAGTGGAAGTCACAGATGGATCTAACTCTGTAGTTTGTCCACCTCTGTGGTCGAGTGGTTATGGTCGCTGACTTGTATACCACTGTAACCTATCATCACTGATGGTCACGGGTTCGAGCCTCGCTCAGACCGTGTTTCATTCATATGAAAAAGTTGGCAGTTTCTTATGGAGGTTGGTGTACCCAAGTACTGGTTAACCGCTGGAGCCTGCCCAGGAAAGGTGTTAGGTAAACTGCCCGCCGGCGATATAGCCCAAAAATGGTGCTGATGCAGGCGTAAAACCCGAAATATAACATGACATAACTGACTCTGTAGTCCAGTGGTAACACGCTGGACTGGTAATCCAGGGATCGCAGGTTTGATCCCCCGTATCACCCTAATAAAATTAACAGTCTCTCAGAGTGGACAGAGTGGACGTTAAACCGAGGTCTCGTGTCGGTGCTATACACCGTGCATGTAAAACAACCAGAGGAGAATCTGGAATGGGTCTCTGTCTGTATCATTGCACTATCCTCCAAAAATCTAAAATGATTAATCTCTTCAGGAGGCGTCGCTACCGGTTGCCCATATATAAAATATATAAATAAACGTAAAACACACAGTGAAGTTGTGATAGCGCGTTCAATTCAGGTGTGAAATGAGCTGAGTTCGCACCCAGCTGTAGACGTTACGATTGTGTCCTTAAGCAAGACACTTTAATTCCACAGCGCCTCTTCTCTCCTTCATGGTGATAGATACCATCAGAGAGCCTTAAACTAATGTTGTAAAAACTTCACAATCGAGCTCAAATAAATTTGCATAATCTAAATCTCTCTCATGATGATGGATTCCCTGGTCTAGAGAGCGAATAGATTAATGTTGTAGGAACTTGTTTCGTAATTGAGCTAACAGATATTTGTATACACTGGTTAACTACAAACTTTATCCTTGCATCGACCGTCGGAAGTATGTAACATTAATAAAAAAGATCTTCCTATTCCTAAAATGAATATAATTCCCCCACCCATGTTATATATTTAGATGATGTTACAATATCGTGTAAGGATGTATCACAATATTTACTGTACTTCACCACCAACATCCCCCATAAGATAATATCGTTTTATCGTCTACTGACGCGAAGGCACATTAAATATTGAAAATTAATTGGTGTATTTTAATTACCATGCAAAATCTTTTTTAATCATTTTTTTTAATGACTAAAAACGTTTTTGCAAAATAAAGCAAAATGTCGTCGTTTTCATGGACTAAAAACATTATTCACGTTTATATATCTTTCTGAAATATTTTATAATAATTGTAACCTGAATCATGCAGAGCAATTTAAAATTACAAAATTAGTGGGGTGACATCGAAATAGGCGACTGCTGGTCAGTTCACGACTCTGTTTCTTCCATGCAGACAGAGCATGAAAGTGCTAAAGAGACATATCTCCAACGAAGGTGATATCCTTGCCTAGAGTAATTCTCATATGATTTTGGATCTTCCATACTTGCTGTATAATGCTGGTAACCCTGATTATTGTCCTCCAATAGGTGCAATTGTGGTAGGAGAATCTAATAGGTGCGATTGTGGTAGGAGAATCTAATAGGTGCGATTGTGGTAGGAGAATCCAATAGGTGCGATTGTGGTAGGAGAATCCAATAGGTGTGTGATTGTGGTAGGAGAATCTAATAGGTGCGATTGTGGTAGGAGAATCCAATAGGTGTGATTGTGGTAGGAGTATCCAATAGGTGTGTGATTGTGGTAGGAGAATCCAATAGGTGTGTGATTGTGGTAGGAGTATCCAATAGGTGTGTGATTGTGGTAGGAGTATCCAATAGGTGTGTGATTGTGGTAGGAGAATCCAATAGGTGTGATTGTGGTAGGAGAATCCAATAGGTGTGTGATTGTGGTAGGAGAATCCAATAGGTGTGTGATTGTGGTAGGAGAATCCAATAGGTGTGTGATTGTGGTAGGAGAATCCAATAGGTGTGTGGTTGTGGTAGGAGAATCCAATAGGTGTGTGATTGTGGTAGGAGTATCCAATAGGTGTGTGATTGTGGTAGGAGAATCCAATAGGTGTGTGATTGTGGTAGGAGAATCCAATAGGTGTGTGATTGTGGTAGGAGAATCCAATAGGTGTGTGATTGTGGTAGGAGAATCCAATAGGTGTGATTGTGGTAGGAGAATCCAATAGGTGTGATTGTGGTAGGAGAATCAAAGGTATTGTGGTAGGGAATCCAATAGGTGTGATTGTGGTAGGAGAATCCAATAGGTGTGTGATTGTGGTAGGAGAATCCAATAGGTGTGTGATTGTGGTAGGAGAATCCAATAGGTGTGATTGTGGTAGGTGTGATTGTGGTAGGAGAATCCAATAGGTGTGATTGTGGTAGGAATTGTGGTAGGAGAATCCAATAGGTGTGTGATTGTGGTAGGTGAATCCAATAGGTGTGATTGTGGTAGGAGAATCCAATAGGTGTGTGATTGTGGTAGGAGAATCTAATAGGTGTGATTGTGGTAGGAGAATCCAATAGGTGTGATTGTGGTAGGAGAATCCAATAGGTGTGTGATTGTGGTAGGAGAATCCAATAGGTGTGATTGTGGTAGGAGAATCCAATAGGTGTTGTGGTAGGAGATCCGATAGGTGTGATTGTGGTAGGAGAATCCAATAGGTGTGATTGTGGTAGGAATTGTGGTAGGAGAATCCAATATGTGTGATTGTGGTAGGAATTGTGGTAGGAGTATCCAATAGGTGTGATTGTGGTAGGAGTATCCAATAGGTGTGTGATTGTGGTAGGAATTGTGGTAGGAGAATCCAATAGGTGTGTGATTGTGGTAGGAGTATCCAATAGGTGTGATTGTGGTAGGAGTATCCAATAGGTGTGATTGTGGTAGGAATTGTGGTAGGAGAATCCAATATGTGTGTGATTGTGGTAGGAGTATCCAATAGGTGTGTGATTGTGGTAGGAGTATCCAATAGGTGTGTGATTGTGGTAGGAGTATCCAATAGGTGTGTGATTGTGGTAGGAGAATCCAATATGTGTGTGATTGTGGTAGGAGTATCCAATATGTGTGTGATTGTGGTAGGAGAATCCAATATGTGTGTGATTGTGGTAGGAGAATCCAATATGTGTGTGATTGTGGTAGGAGAAACCAATATGTGTGTGATTGTGGTAGGAGTATCCAATATGTGTGTGATTGTGGTAGGAGAATCCAATATGTGTGTGATTGTGGTAGGAGTATCCAATATGTGTGTGATTGTGGTAGGAGAATCCAATATGTGTGTGATTGTGGTAGGAGTATCCAATAGGTGTGTGATTGTGGTAGGAGTATCCAATAGGTGTGTGATTGTGGTAGGAGTATCCAATATGTGTGTGATTGTGGTAGGAGTATCCAATAGGTGTGATTGTGGTAGGAGTATCCAATAGGTGTGTGATTGTGGTAGGTGTATCCAATAGGTGTGATTGTGGTAGGTGTATCCAATAGGTGTGTGATTGTGGTAGGTGTATCCAATAGGTGTGATTGTGGTAGGAGAATCCAATAGGTGTGATTGTGGTAGGAATTGTGGTAGGAGAATCCAATATGTGTGATTGTGGTAGGAATTGTGGTAGGAGTATCCAATAGGTGTGATTGTGGTAGGAGTATCCAATAGGTGTGTGATTGTGGTAGGAGAATCCAATAGGTGTGTGATTGTGGTAGGAGTATCCAATAGGTGTGATTGTGGTAGGAGTATCCAATAGGTGTGATTGTGGTAGGAATTGTGGTAGGAGAATCCAATAGGTGTGATTGTGGTAGGAGTATCCAATAGGTGTGATTGTGGTAGGAATTGTGGTAGGAGAATCCAATATGTGTGTGATTGTGGTAGGAGTATCCAATAGGTGTGTGATTGTGGTAGGAGAATCCAATATGTGTGTGATTGTGGTAGGAGTATCCAATATGTGTGTGATTGTGGTAGGAGAATCCAATATGTGTGTGATTGTGGTAGGAGAATCCAATATGTGTGTGATTGTGGTAGGAGAAACCAATATGTGTGTGATTGTGGTAGGAGTATCCAATATGTGTGTGATTGTGGTAGGAGAATCCAATATGTGTGTGATTGTGGTAGGAGTATCCAATATGTGTGTGATTGTGGTAGGAGAATCCAATATGTGTGTGATTGTGGTAGGAGTATCCAATAGGTGTGTGATTGTGGTAGGAGTATCCAATAGGTGTGTGATTGTGGTAGGAGTATCCAATATGTGTGTGATTGTGGTAGGAGTATCCAATAGGTGTGTGATTGTGGTAGGAGTATCCAATAGGTGTGTGATTGTGGTAGGTGTATCCAATAGGTGTGATTGTGGTAGGTGTATCCAATAGGTGTGTGATTGTGGTAGGTGTATCCAATAGGTGTGATTGTGGTAGGTGTATCCAATAGGTGTGTGATTGTGGTAGGTGTATCCAATAGGTGTGTGATTGTGGTAGGTGTATCCAATAGGTGTGATTGTGGTAGGAGTATCCAATAGGTGTGTGATTGTGGTAGGTGTATCCAATAGGTGTGTGATTGTGGTAGGTGTATCCAATAGGTGTGATTGTGGTAGGAGTATCCAATAGGTGTGTGATTGTGGTAGGTGTATCCAATAGGTGTGATTGTGGTAGGAGTATCCAATAGGTGTGATTGTGGTAGGAGTATCCAATAGGTGTGATTGTGGTAGGAGTATCCAATAGGTGTGATTGTGGTAGGAGTATCCAATAGGTGTGATTGTGGTAGGAGTATCCAATAGGTGTGTGATTGTGGTATGAGAATCCAATAGGTGTGATTGTGGTAGGAGAATGTTACCCCATCACCCAACCCCGGTAGACAGTCTGTGAAGTTGTGAATGACCTCTAGGTGTATATGCTGACTTGGTCATGTATTGGGCACAAGTTGTAAATGGTAATACATATATTGGGGACAAGCTGTGAATGACCTCTAGATGTATATGCTGACTTGGTCATGTATTGGGGACAAGTTGTAAATGACCTCTAGATGTATATGCTGACTTGGTCATGTATTGGGGACAAGTTGTGAATGACCTCTAGATGTATATGCTGACTTGGTCATGTATTGGGGACAAGTTGTAAATGACCTCTAGATGTATATGCTGACTTGGTCATGTATTGGGGACAAGTTGTAAATGACCTCTAGATGTATATTCTGACTTGGTCATGTATTGGGCACAAGTTGTAGATGGTAATACATATATTGGGGACAAGTTGTGAATGACCTCTAGATGTATATGCTGACTTGGTCATGTATTGGGGACAAGTTGTAAATGACCTCTAGATGTATATGCTGACTTGGTCATGTATTGGGGACAAGTTGTAAATGACCTCTAGATGTATATTCTGACTTGGTCATGTATTGGGCACAAGTTGTAGATGGTAATACATATATTGGGGACAAGTTGTGAATGACCTCTAGATGTATATGCTGACTTGGTCATGTATTGGGGACAAGTTGTAAATGACCTCTAGATGTATATGCTGACTTGGTCATGTATTGGGGACAAGTTGTAAATGACCTCTAGACATAGTATTAGGCAGAAATATCCAAATGGGAGTATAAAAAAATAAGTCCAGCCCCAGAGCGGGACCCGAATGATGACGGAAATTGCCGCACGGACTCGATGTGAGAACGGCGAACTGATGTGATCGAAATGCGGCAGAAACTGGGAAAGCCCTGGTGGGAAAGCCTCTCCAAAAAGGAATTGTGAACAATATTAGCCTATTATAGGGTCCAGTTCTTGTCATTGTTTTACAGCTGCATATATATGTTAACAAACCTAGTGAGGTCTCGGAGAAAAAAACAAAAACAAAAAAACTGTTATCAGCCATTTTTTTAACTGGCCGTCGCCAATATAATTGACCGTCTTATTAGGTGATAGGCCGTCGAAAAGACGGCCCGACGGCTCTCTGCCTAATACTGTGCCTCTAGATGTATATTATGCTGACACGTGGAATTTAGTTCATGTACAAAGATTAGCTGCAGCTAGATAACACAAATAACAATAATTGTTTCAAACTTTACTTTTTTTAATATCTATCAATTATCTGAACAAGTACATGCATAATGCTATTAATAGAACCGCAATTGATTGCTCACTTTCACCGACCTCTAAACACGACATCTACACCCAAAATAATAAATTTTGCAATGAAACACATTGTGGTAGCTTACTTATCGGTTTATCACAGTTAACACTTGCAGAATACATGTACACACGTCATATTAATAATTTATAAAGTATACAACAGTAGTTAATGACATTATGTACAAAACATTCACACAACTTTCCAGTATTGACCACAGGAACATGACTATTACTACTGCTATCATTACTATGCATCACAGGAACTTGAAATGTTATCCATAAGCCACCAAAGGTCTCGTAACTCTATTAAAAAACAGATAGAGGGTGTGGCCTAGGATAGAGTTACGAGACCTTTGGTGGCTTATGGATAACATTTCAAGTTCCTGTGCTATGTATTGTCAATAGGGCTGAAACAATTTCTTGGTAAACTGTCCACGAATATAATATAGCAAGTAACCGGTTTGTTTGTTTGTTAGTTCGGGTTTTACGCCTGCATCAGCACCATTTTGGGCTATTTCGCGGGGGGCAGTTTACCTAACAACACCTTTCCTGGGCAGGCTCCAGCTGTTAACCAACCTCCGTATGAAACTGACAACTTTTTCATATAAATGAGACACGGGGTTCGAACCCGTGACCATCAGTGATGATAGGTTACAGTGGTATGCAAGTCAGAGACCGTAATCACTCGACCACGGAGGCTGTAACCGGTTTGTATTCTGGTATCCGGCATACATGTACAGTACTGTACATACCGGTACGCGACATTCAGATCATGCTGCTGCAATCAATTATGAAATTATATGTTTCACTATTATCTCCCCTTTTATTTAGACAGACGGATCCGTAGCCCAGTGATAAAACACTGGACTGGTAATCCAGGGATCGCAGGTTCGATCCCCCGTCTGACCCTAATAAAATTAACAGTCTTTCAGATGGGACGTTAAACCGAGGTCTCGTGTCGGTGCTTTACACCGTGCACGTAAAAGAACCAGAGGAGATTCTGGAATGGGTCTCTGTCTGTATCATGCACTATCCTCCAAAATCTAAAATAACTAATCTCTTCAGGAGGCGTCGCTCATATGGGCAACCGGTAGCGACGATAAATAAACGTAAACTAAAAAAAAAACCACAAAAAAAACAAAAAAACCGGTATATGCAAAATAAAATGAAACTAAAATTTAAAACAGAAACCAGTTAACCATTTTATCACCAAGCAACTGACATGGAATGGTGTTATATATTTTTTAGACCAATAAATTAAATGGGTAATTTTGTCTAAAAATAGTATTACTGGCAAAAAGTGCAGATCCTGATGAGACGGCTCATCAGGAGCTGGCCCATCTGGATCTACACTTTTTGTAAGCCTATTTAGAGGTATGTAGTGCTGAAAGGGTTAAGTGTTCATTGCTAGAGTTATGTTTCCAGCTACAGTACTTAACTAATTATATTTTGACGAGCTGTCAGTAATGGGCAATATGTTTTGACGATCTTTCAGAAATGGGCAATATACATATTCAACATGCGATGATGTCACTACATTATTTTTTGCGGTTGTTGGAAAGTTTTCCTTGTGAAGCAGCTCGAGGTAAAAGTGAATTATTCATGGATTGACGGTCAGCCGGACAGTATTTGAATACATCAAAATGGTTAGACAAATGGTAAATTTGGTAACCATTTCAGCCATAGCTGTGTTAGTTTATACAAATTTATTTTAGCTCGATTGCGAAACAAGTTCTTACAACTTATATTAATCACTCTCGAGACCTCATTCCTGATGGATATTAATCACTCTCGATCGAGACCTCATTCCTGATGGAATCCATCGCCACGAGGGAGAGAGAGAAGAGGCAACGTGGAATTTAAATGCCTTGCCTAAGGGCACAATCGTAACAGCTCCAGCCAGTTGTAATAACTTGTTTCGCAATCAGCTAAAATAAATTTGTATAAACTAGTCATACCTATAAATTTACATGTATGGCAGCTCTCTATTACAATGTATTGGTGGAGGAAATCCCCTCCGACCAGTATTTCCAACATGGATGGGCACCCGGGTATAACCACAGACCTTCCGCAAGCCAGCTGTATAGCTTCCTCAACACTCCCATTGGGATTCAAACCTACAGTAGTAAAGGGCAAGTGAGTTGAAGTCAATGACTCGGGCCCCCACTGGCCAGGGACAGACTGTACTAAGGAACATGCTGAATACTGTGCGGTAGTACATTTTCCATCCATTTACTATTTTATGTCAACTACAGTGGGCTGGCGCCACACTGTTGCAACAAGAAAATAATCCAACAGTTAGACTTTTCTAGAATATTTTCCTGCTTCTGACTATGAAAGTCACATTATCATTTGTGAATAGATTCTAGATAAAAAGAGTAAATCAATCAGCATTTGAAATATTAAGTCTAGAATCCGATTCTGTTGTAATGCTCGCAGACTGTGAGCAAGAATCCTCTCTCACTGTGACTGATTTTCAACATTACGTTTGTGAGCAAGAATCCTCTCTCACTGTGACTGATTTTCAACATTACGTTTGTGAGCAAGAATCCTCTCACTGTGACTGATTTTCAACATTATGTTTGTGAGCAAGAATCCTCTCTCACTGTGACTGATTTTTGTTAATCTTGAAGTACTGGAACCACGCTTGTCTAAAAAGTTAACTATTTTGTTCTAGGATTTATAGGTCAGCTAAATATGGTGGCGGAAGTTCCAAGCATTCTTCTGGCACAGGCAACTATGCACCCAAATATGACAAATATGTGACATTTAGATATTCATAAATATGATCAAGCTAAACTGCTCAACCTTTCATTCATGAGAAACAAAAAAGAAAAATGACAATAAGTATACATGAATGCAACAAAATGTCACATTTGTGTTCATTATAAAAAAAATTAATAGTTCTTTTAGTTTATTCTTAAACCACAGTTTGCGTACTTTTAAGTTCCTGTCCGCACGCATGACAAATAACCGAATCTCTTTCATTTTCTAATGTACACTTATTACAAATTCTTGACGAATAGCCGGCACATGGTGGGGAGTCAATTTCCATTTGCGGGTCACGAGATTTTGAACATATGTCGCACACAGCAGAAAGACGATTGTTCAAGTAGGTACAATATGGGCACGGCCATTGCTTGTTATTACTATTGGCTGTAACACCATTTTCGGTTGCCAAGTAATTTGTTTTTACAGGATTAATATGCTGTGATATGTTATGTATGGTATTTGCACTATCAATTGTGATTCTCTTTGTTTTTTCAATTAAACCGTTAGCCCCTTGAATAGGTGCACTTGATACCACAGGCAAAACCTTTGTTGCATCCATCTGCTGTTCATGCGAAGCAAGTGGAGCTGAAATTCGCTTTTGATATCTTCTTATATTTTCATTATTCTCTGTATCATTTCCAGGAGGTATATACCCATAAGCCTGTGAGACTGGGTAATACTGGTGGGAGTAAGAAGTCGTTATCGCATTTTGCTCCAATGGTATGCGCCTTGCGATTGGTTCCGTCTTTGCCGTTCTGGTGTCAGTGCGAGGCAAATGACCAACTTTAGTTAAAACAGTGTCTGTGACCTGTCTGTTTAACGGTGCACCTCGCATTCGCATAGACATATTGCCCGCTACATTTGGTGGAAAAGTTGCACTTGATCCGGTACCATAATCTGAATCAAACACTGTAGCATTACATGTACGTTCGGGATCATGTTGCATTACCCGTACATCTTTTGATTTCTTTACCTGCCATGCTACCTCCGAATTTACATATCCTGGATCAGCATTTTGTGCGAATACTTTAACGTATTTACTGTCTCTCGTTTCATGTGGTTTGGGTCCTGTTTCTTTATCCAAGATATCTTTTCTAACTCCATCAAAATACTTTTTCCCATAACTTCTCTCCAATCCTTCTCTGACAAATGACCATTCCTGTGAGGGCTTCAGACTTGGCCCCATATTGTCATTAGTCACTGCTGGTGATACATTTTTTTCTTCCACAAGTTGTAGACTAGCAAGAATCTGTTCATCCAAATCAATTGGAATGTATTCACTCTCCTTTACACCTTCATCGATGAAAGGAATATCTTCTAAATCATTTCCCAGTTGTTTAGCTGTTTGCATGTAAGTTTTCAGTTTATTCCGGAATGGGTCTGTTGAAGACTGCTCTGATAATGCACTCATATTTTCATTAGTTATGTGTCCTGTCCTACTGTCTATCACATTTTCTGAGAAACCTTTTGGAACGGATTGTCCATATTTTGTTTTTATGCACAGCACAATGTCATCTTCAGTACCAGTTTTTTGCTGTCTAATTTGAATAACATTAGCAATGGTTAAACCGTGATTGAGAGTTCTGTTCCAGATACGTTCTATGATGTGGCACTCTGTAGAAGCAACCAAACATTCAAATGCAACATATTGTAGCAAGTCAATTTTTGTACTGTGTGTAAGGACAAACAATCCAGTTGAGACTTCACTGAATCCAATCAGTCTGAAAATACTGTCTGCGTGTTTCAGATGCGATTCTATCTTGGTTTGGTAAAACCCTCCATATTTCTGAAAAGGATACGAGATGGTTTAGCTCTTTCAACACCACAGGCCTCTCAATAGGCTTACAAAAAGTGTAGATCCAGATGAGCCGGCTTGTGACGAGCCATCTCATCAGGATCTGCACTTTTTTGCCAGTAATATTGCTATTTTTTAGGCAAAAATTACCCATTTTGATAAATGAACTGGTCCAATATGTAATTTTCTTATTAATTTATTGGTCTGAAAATATCATGCGCCAGTCCATGTGAGTTACTTGGTGTTGAATGGGTTAAATGAAAGTACATGTATGTGATGCAATGTAACGGATGTATAACTACTTTATGCTGCAAAACAACAGGATGGCGATACTGACTGGTGGGAGATTGATTTCTTCCCTTATGCCCTTAAGCTATATTCTAACATGACTCGGCATTTTGTCTGTACATGTACACACAAAATAGGATTTTACCGTGTTTAACCCTTTCAACACCACAGACCTCTAAATAGGCTTACAAAAAAGTGTAGATCCAGATGAGCCGGCTCGTGACGAGCCGTCTCATCAGGATCTGCACTTTTTTCAAGTAATATAACAATTTTTAGAAAAAACATTACCCATTTTGATAAATGAACTGATCCAAATGTAATTTTGTTATTAATTTATTGGTCTAAAAATATCATGGACCAGTCCATGTCAGTTACTTGGTGTTGAATGGGTTAAATCTGCAATAAAACTTGGTTTGGTGCATGATGTTAAACGTGATGTCATTTACTAGTTTTTAATTTAAAATTAATTTCATTTATGTAGTTTTGTGACGACATTTACGCTGTCTAAACAACAACGTCAACAAGTTTTGCGCTTTAGTTATTTTGGTCGTGTTAGAATCAAAATAATATTTGTATTTGCTTTATAATTTATTTATAGTCGAATGAAACATGGTTTGTCGTTCTGAGCGCTGGAATTAAACACTTAGGCCTACGGCCTGAGTGGTTAATTCATACGCATCAGAACTCAAACCATGTTTACTTCGCCAATAAATAACTGAACGATAAATTTGATTTCTTAATTAATGTACACCTTCAAAATGGGTAGAAGTTCCTGGTCTACCAAGACGAAGTATCAGGTATTTAAGGGAGAAGTTCCTGGTCTACCAAGATGAAGTATCAGGTATATAAGGGAGAAGTTCCTGGTCTACCAAGATGAAGTATCAGGTATATAAGGGAGAAGTTCCTGGACTACAAGGATGAAGTATCAGGTATATAAGGGATAAGTTCCTGGTAATACATTATAAGGGACTGAAGGGAGACGTTCCAGGTATACACAGGAGAAGTTTCAGGCATACATATACAAAGGATCAAGGCTCATTCTAGATGGCCACTTGGGAGAAATAGGGAGCCTGGGGGGGCCCCCCACTTATATTTATATATTTTTCTAAAATTATTCTTAAAAAATCGTTCTAAAATTGTTCTACTAATGGACATTAATATAATAGCTAATATCTTCAGTCTATCCAACAATAAAGCCCAACTGCTAATTTAAAAAAACAAACACGAAAGTTACTCTGACAAATCCTGCAAACACGTTACCTTCATTTGATGAAATTCCTGTTTCCAAGGCATAATACACAGCAATATGATATATCTTTCCAGATTTGCAAAAGCTTCTGCTGCTTTTTTAGGTTCGAAAAAATCCATCGAAGAACTTTGTAAGATTAAATTCGGAAATTCCTGGAACTTAAACCTCTCCTGAGGCAGGCAATTACACAAAAACTGTAAAACTGACACTTGTATTTGATTGCGGCACTCTAATATGTTCTGTTCCAGTTCGAAACTGTAAGTGGCCGCGATGTCAGCCCGGTATTGCAACTGTCTCACATACAATTCATGAGCAGCTTGTTTCTGGTCGGCCATTCTAGAACCATGTGTTTACTGTTACTGTGCTTTTCTGGCTCCTCAAATTCCTCGCTTCAACATACTGAAAATAGAAAACCAGTCTATTTAACATACTGAAAATAGAAAACCAGTCTATTTAACATACTGAAAATAGAAACCAGTCTATTTATTTCATGATTTTAAATGAAATATAGAAATTTATCAGTGAAATAAAATATATTTTCCCAAATATTTGCCTCAAAAACTCTTTCAACAAATAAACAAACGTCGTACACGCGGTTTATTGACATAACAAAATAATGTAAATAGGGTCGACATTCATGCGTAATACAACGCGTTTATCCTGAATAACACGAGGTATGGTACATATTTACCGTGATATCTCATATGTGTGCCTATGCATATTTATTTGTAGACTAATCTTACCGGTAGTTAAATTATCTCTAATCGAAAGTATCGGGTGTATAGTATTGACTCCAATGAAAATCAAACGTCAATTCAGGAACGCCGATGACCGTTATATGAAAGTTTGTATACCACAAAAACACTGTTTATTGATTCAATGTTGATTCAATGTTAGTGTTCGAATATATTCAGAAGAATGTGTAGTAGCTAGTAGCTATGCATTTATACATGAAAACATGCATTCTATTTGCTTTTTGCAATGTAATGTCACTTTAACCAGGATATGACAAGAATCAGATAATAACCAATAAATTGTGACAAATTCTCACAAAAATATCTAAACTGACAATAAATTAAAATATTAAATAGAATTATAGTTTAAAAATATTTTAGTGGGTTGGACAGAATATGACAGTATGATGTGTGTCATAAATTGTACTAAATTTACACCGTTTTTTTAATTTAAAATTAATTTCATTTATGTAGTTTTGTGACGACATTTACGCTTTCTAAACAACAACGTCAACAAGTTTTGCGCTTTAGTTATTTTGGTCGTGTTAGAATCAAAATAATATTTATTTAAAACCCTAACCCTATTTATCAACCAACCTGTGTGGAAGTCGTGATAGCGCAGTGGATGCGCGTTCGCTTCAGGTGCGAAAGGTCCGGAGTTCGAACCCCCACTGGACTCGTTACGCTTGTGCCCTTAGACAAGGCATTTAATTTCCACGTTGCCTCGTCTCTCTTCCTCATGGCGATGGATTCAATCAGGAATGAGGTCTCGAGAGTGATTAATATAAGTTGTAAGAACTTGTTTCGCAATCAAGCTCAAATAAATTTGTATACACTAAAACTAACCAACCTGTATTAGACAGCCAGTTATCACATTCTCCGATTGGCAATTTATTGCAGAAAGAACCTCGTCTTAACTCTTTGCATGCTAGCGGCAGATAAAATCACTTTTGCAAACAACATAGAGCCGGATCAGACATGCCATCTGATCTGGCTCTATGCTGTTTGATATTTGGATAGTGGAGCTAACAATTGGCTGAATAGCAAACAACTTAGATCCTGTTCAGACGTGGCATTACGCTGTGGCTGATCTGGATCTATATTGTTTGAAAATGTGATTCTATTTACTCAGCAGGCAAATGGTTAAGCAGCCTCCTGTGCTATGAAGCCATTTTCTGAAAATTCTTCCTTTGACTGGCTGCTTAACCCTTTCAACACCACAGGCCTCTAAATAGGCTTACAAAAAGTGTAGATCCAGATGAGCCGGCTCGTGACGAGCCGTCTCATCAGGATCTGCACTTTTTGCCAGTAATATTACTATTTTTAGACAAAATTACTGATTTTGATAAATGAAATTGTCCAAATGTAATTTTCTTATAAATTTATTGATAAATGAACTTATTATTAATTATTTAATTAATTTATTGGTCTAAAAAAATCATGGACCACTTGGTGTTGAATGGGTTAAGACAGGTGTCACTGTGACAGTATCGGGGCTTAGCAGCTAGACCCTTGAAATAGGGGAAAATTTAAGGTATATGACGCTATATGCTGACGCGGGCAAGTGTCCTCCCTTCTGTATGAAAGAATTATTCCTTCCTGATCTCGAAATTGTGGAAGTCGTGATAGCGCGTTCGCTTCTGGTGCGAAAGCTCAGAGTTCGAGCCCATTGTAGCCATAACGATTGTGTCCTTTGGCAAGGCACTTAAATTCCACGTTGCCTCTTCTCTCTCCCTCGTGGCGTTGGATACCATCAGGAATGAGGTCTCGAGAGGGATTATAATATACGTTGAAAGAACTTGTTTCACAATCGAGCTAAACTAAATTTGTACAAACTAAGTCGGGAGAAGTGAGGCAGAGCTGAGGGAGATGTACCAAGGGAGACATACTGATGGAGATCGCAGTCTAACATAGGCCAAAATAATAGTAGTTAGTGTGTATCCTAAATAACATAGGCCAATAGAATACTAGTTGGTGTGTATCCTATCACATGATTATTGATTCATAAAATTGAACAAAAGGAAGTACATTGTGTAACCATAACAACCAGTATTATTAATGCATAAACTTATAAATGACCACGATATTCACATAAGAGGAATACTTATGAATGCTAAACAAGTGCCCCCAAACTGCATGAAAATATTGTCTGCGCCACTTCTGTCGCCATATGAAAAAAAAAACTGGAGGCAATTTTAAAATCTTGGAGGCAACTGAAATCCATATAGTTCTAGATAAATATTCTAAGCCATGTCTTTGACAAAACATGTTCCAACAAAAAAAAATTTAGCATCAGGATTTGTTTTTTTTGTCGCAATTGCCGACCGACAGTGCGCACCCTGTAATGTGAATGTAGGAAGCCCACAAATACCTCAACTTTACAGTTTCTTATATTATCTTTGATATCAACATAATAGTAACCACAACCGATAACAATTACTCTTTTCACATAACGCAATAAAAATGCTAAATTACATCAGTTACTATAAACCATTACAGTAGTTATATACATTCCTAGTTAGAGGTTATCATCTTCCTAGTTTGTGCCATCCGAAATGTTTATGTCAAATCTATAATTTCAGGGGGAAACTGTTTGTACCGTTCGTACCGGAATACATAATAATTAGGGATACTCGAATATTCCTTTGCAAATTGGATTTAACTTGGATTCGGGTACAACATCAATCTCAATAGTCATTTGAAAAACAAACACCTTTCAACGGAAAGCAGTTCAAGTGACAATGGTTTTCATTTGTGAAAACGCCCATGAATGATACAGTGGCCGATAACAATAACTGAATGAGTCGTCGTCATATTTGAAAGCCTTACAGGAAGACTACGTTTACAACAGGAAGATGACGTTTACACAAGAGTTTGAGTAATTTTGATAGAATTCCATCAAATATTCGAATACCTTCCCGATCGAATATTCCAATACCAAAATCGCTATTCGTTGCCATCCCTAATAATATTATGTTATATTTCGGGTTTTACGCCTTCATCAGCACCATTTTGGGCTATATCGCCGGCGGGCAGTTTACCTAACAACACCTTTCCTGGGCAGGCTCCAGCGGTTAACCAGTACTTGGGTGCACCAACCTCCGTAAGAAACTGCCAACCTTTTCATATAAATGAGACACGGCCTGAGTGGGGCTCGAACCCGTGACCATCAGTGATGATAGGTTACAGTGGTATACAAGTCAGCGACCGTAACCCACTAATAATAATATTATGTAAACATGCAACGTCCTGTCAGTAGAAACAGGACATTGTATTCAGTTTCTGAATACATGTGCACAGAATGTTCAGTGTGTAGGTTGAAAGATAGTTGTCGGTAGATTGTTTTCTTTGTTTTTGTGTGACTTAACCTTGCACAACAGATTACAATGTAGGCTATAACCATGACGATTCTTAGTTATTGTTGATGGTGGATTCAGACACAAACAGGGTAGGGTACCCAGATAGAGCCGACGATTCTCAGTTATTATTGGTGGCGGATTCAGACACAAACAGGGTACCCAGATAGAGCCGACGATTCTCAGTTATTATTGGTGGCGGATTCAGACACAAACAGGGTACCCAGATAGAGCCGACGATTCTCAGTTATTATTGGTGGCGGATTCAGACACAAACAGGGTACCCAGATAGAGCCGACGATTCTCAGTTATTATTGGTGGCGGATTCAGACACAAACAGGGTACCCAGATAGAGCCGACGATTCTCAGTTATTATTGGTGGCGGATTCAGACACAAACAGGGTACCCAGATAGAGCCGACGATTCTCAGTTATTATTGGTGGCGGATTCAGACACAAACAGGGTACCCAGATAGAGCCGACGATTCTCAGTTATTATTGGTGGCGGATTCAGACACAAACAGGGTACCCAGATAGAGCCGACGATTCTCAGTTATTATTGGTGACAGATTCAGACACAAACAGGGTACCCAGATAGAGCCGACGATTCTCAGTTATTATTGGTGGCAGATTCAGACACAGACAAGGTACCCAGATAGATCCGACGATTCAGGGTTGAAATAGACAAAACAAATTGTCTCGACCAATATTTCAAGGCCAAACTACACACCTTCCACACATGAAACACTCCAAGAAACTGATATTAGAAATAAGATATGAAATTATAGCTACATTTGATTGGCAACAGTACAAAGAAAATGCACGTGCAAGGTTATTGTTGTCGTGTATTTTACCACCATCGGAAATTGATATTCGTAAGAAAGGTGTGTGTATTTTACAAACCATCGGAAATTGATATTCATAAGAAAGGTGTGTGTATTTTACAAACCATCGGAAATTGATATTCATAAGAAAGGTGTGTGTATTTTACAAACCATCGGAAATTGATATTCATAAGAAAGGTGTGTGTATTTTACAAACCATCGGAAATTGATATTCGTAAGAGAGGTGTGTGTATTTTACAAACCATCGGAAATTGATATTCGTAAGAGAGGTGTGTGTATTTTACAAACCATCGGAAATTGATATTCGTAAGAGAGGTGTGTGACAGTTCAGCTAGTACATGTAGTTTAATGGTTGACGAGATTCTGAGGTTTCAAATGCCAAGGTCGCAAATCCGATCACCCATGACACGTCCCATAATAATATTAACCCGTAACCTGCCGAATAAATTGGACGGATTGTGCAAACAACTTAGATCCGGATTTACCCAGGGCTCATTTCTAGGTCTAAATTGTTGGGAGAAAGCAAGTGATTGCGTTCTTAAATGGCATTATTTAATAAATATCAACAAAATAGGGCTAAAATACCCTATATCATTTAAATACAACATTTGAATAGAAGGAGTGTTTACATCATAGGCCTGTGTATGTTACTGGACAAAATTTTGCATGAAAATTGTAAAAAAAAGAAGTAACATTTGTTTAGGGCGAAGTCAGGGTCCAAGTCACTCCCTAGATTGAGCCCTGGAACCCCTGTATGATTGCAGATCATGTTGTAGATACAATGCTACAATAAGTGCCGCAAATAATACATGTGTTAATCTTGTTACATTTCTAATATTCATTAGCGACTAATGTTTATATATAGACCGTGACTAAAGTCTAATAACTAGTTCTAATTACTAATTATATATGAATGCATCATGACCATCCATCCATGTGTCAGATACATTCGACTTATACACAAGGAAACTAACACATTCAACCCCAAGTAACTGACATGGACTGGTGCGTGATATTTTCAGACCAATAAATTAATAAGAAAATTACCTTTGGACCAGTTCATTTATCAAAATGGGTAATTTTATCTAAAAATAGTAATAATTATTACTGGCAAAAAAGTGCAGATCCTGATGAGACGGCTCGTCACGAGCCGGCTCATCTGGATCTACACTTTTCATAAGCCTATTTAGAGGCCTGTGGGGTTGAAAGGGTTAATCAAGTGAAATTGCTGGTACGGGAACAAAGTCACATTTCAATCCTGCTTGTATAATCACAAAGATTTTTTTAATAGAGGGGTGGGGTGTCCTAGGATAGAGTTACGAGACCGTTGGCGGCTTATGGATAAAATTTCAAGTTCCTGTGGTATAATAATCAAGAGATTGCATGTACCGGTACTCCTTACTTTTTATACAGGTACAAAAGTGTTTGTTTATTATAGTGTCACCCCTATTTAAAGGGCCAGCCATTTCTGACGTATGAGACACCTCTTCTTATGAACATCAGTACTTCCTGAATCCTATGCTTGTATGCCTGGCACCAGGCTGGTAGGCACTCGGATTCCATCAGGAATGAGGTCTCAAGAATGATTAATATAAGTTGTAACAGTAAGAACTTGTTTCGCAATCGAGCTAAAATAAATTTGTATAAACTAAAGAAATACTAAGGACAGTAAGGTACATGTATATAGTATTTTATAAACAAAGTTGTCAGAGAAATACGATTATATTCCCTGAGACTATCTCCAGAGAGGCTTAAATGATGGAAAGTTGTGGTAGCGCGTTCGCTTCAGGTGCGAAAGGCTCGGAGTTTGTGCCCCGCTGGAGCCGTTACGATTGTGCCCTTAGGCAAGGCATTTAAATGCCACATTGCCTCTTCTCTCACCCTCATGGCGATGGATTCCATCAGGAATGAGGTCTCGAGAGTGATTAATATAAGTTGCTGGCGTCCGTGGTCCAGTGGTAGAGCGCCGGATTTGGAATGAAACGGTACCGGGTTCGATACTCTGTCAGGCCACGTATGTAGTGTCATTGAGCAAGACCTCACAAACATTGCTTAGTACTGGTTAACCACTTAGGTCGGCTAAGTCTGCCCAGGAAAACATGTCTAGGTCCCCGCAAGGGGTTTGACATTAATGCAACATACGTGTACATAGTAACATACATACATACTTGAATAAAATCATTCTAAATAATACAAACTAACCATAAATATATCCTTCCTCTGTAGAGTTCAATTCCGTAATAAATCATAAAATATAAATAGCTTGTTTTCAGCCTGTCATGTCCACATGTAACTTAAAGTTTAACCAGGGAGTCATCAGTGTTCATATACACAAACAGTGTCATCCAGGTATTTTACATAGACAAATGTATATTTTACATAGACAAATGTAAACAATGAGTGAGTCATCAGGGTTATTTTCAGGTCAACGGTAATTTTCTGTAATCTTTTGTGAACATTTTGTAGTATTAAAATATGCCAGAGAGGACATTATAAACACACGTAAATTGTCTACCAATTTAGTATATAAGCAGAATAATATTGTGTGTGTGTTTACGTTTATTTATCGTCGCTACCGGTTGCCCATATGAGCGACGCCTCCTGAAGAGATTAGTTATTTTGGAGGATAGTGCATGATACAGACAGAGACCCATTCCAGAATCTCCTCTGGTTCTTTTACGTGCACGGTGTAAAGCACCGACACGAGACCTCGGTTTAACGTCCCATCTGAAAGACTGTTAATTTTATTAGGGTCAGACGGGGGATCGAACCTGCGATCCCTGGATTACCAGTCCAGAGTGTTACCACTGGACTACATATCCGTCTGTGGGAATAATATTATTATGCATTAGCAATTATATATATATATATGTACAGTCAAACCTGTGTTAGTGGTCACCTCTATTAGGCAACCAACCTGTATTAAACAGCCAGTTTCCAGGTTCCCAATATGCTGTTTTACTATACATTTGACCTTTATTAAGCAGCCACTTTCTGTGACTCCCTTGGCTGGCTGCATAAGACAGGTTTGACATATATACATCCAGCCGTATGCATTTAAATACATGTACATACATGGCTAGTTAAAGTATACACTTTATTTATTTTACAACAATTACGAAACAAGCTGCAACAACTTATATTAAAGCGACACTACATCAATGAAAATGCAAATTTCTGCAGAATGTAATTTCCTATTATATGGTATAATTCCCCCCCCCCCCCCCCCCAATATTTGCCTCAAAAACTGAACTCAAATAATAAACAAACGTCATATACACGGTTTGTTTTCACAACAAAATAATGTAAATAGTGTCGACATCCATGCGTAATACACACGGTGTATCCTGAATAACACGATACATGGTACAGATTTATCGTTATATGAAATCCTACTTTCAATTTTGAAAGTTTGTAGACCACAAAAACACTGTTAATTTGATTCAATGTTAGTGTTCGAAAGTATTCAGAAGAATTTGTAGTAGCAATGCATGTATACGCGAAAAATGCATTTTATGTGTTTTTTGCGATGTAATATCGCTTTAATCACTCTCGTTGGCTCGGATGACAGCGTATTTGTGGTCATTCGTATGCTTACTAAATTATTATGTTATTATGAAATAGAAATCACAATAGTCGGTCTTCAACAAAAACGCACACTGTACATGTATGTACATGTATGTACACTGTACATGAATGCATACACATGTAAGAATAACCAAATGCAGTAACCATATCACTGGAAAAATAAATGTTTCTTTCTGTTTCACATTACCCACCACCTGAACCCTGACAAGGAAGTTTATATTACAGAAATGATATCATCTCACAATGGCAATGTATGTGCTGGCTACCATTTAACAGGTTTAGCTTATATCATAAGCACAACAATCTCACCTGTAAAACTAGATCAAAAAACAAATAAATATATCAAAAGAACCTGTCAAAATTAAAGTTATATGTGAAAGAGTTATGGAACTTAACCATCTTCAAACATTTGAGCTAGAAAACAATAATCATTGTTTTAAAGTTTCAGACCTGTGTTGTCTGTATACAATGTACATTTACCGGTATAGCAAACTTCCCATAATGTCAACTCCTGGGCGAGTACAATAGCCTACCATATTCTCCCTGCCACTGATTTATTCTCCCTGCCACTGATTTATTCTCCCTTCTCCCTGCCACTGATTTATTCTCCCTGCCACTGATTTATTCTCCCTGCATGATTTATTCTGCCTGTCAACAATTTATTCTCCCTGCCATGATTTATTCTCCCTGCCACTGATTTATTCTCCCTGCCACCGATTTATTCTCCCTGCCACTGATGTATTCTCCCTGCATGATTTATTCTCCCTGTCACTGATTTATTCTCCCTGCCACTGATTTATTCTCCCTGTCACTGATTTATTCTCCCTGCCACCGATATATTCTCCCTGCCACTGATTTATTCTCCCTGCCACCGATATATTCTCCTTGCTACCGATTTATTCTCCCTGCCACCGATATATTCTCCCTGCCACTGATTTATTCTCCCTGCCACCGATATATTCTCCTTGCTACCGATTTATTCTCCCTGCCACTGATTTATTCTCCCTGCATGATTTATTCTCCCTGCATGATTTATTCTCCCGATTTATTATCTCTGAAACTGATTTATTCTCCCAGCCACTGATTTATTCTCCCTGCCACTGATTTGACCGTTCTCTTGAAACACAATAACAAGGCTATTTAGATAATATTCAAGTCATTCTCACTTCTCTCAAATCCTGACCTAGAATGAGCCCAGAGTCTCAATCTTTAAATTTGATAAAATAAAGTGAAATGTAGGAAGTAAAATTAGAAGTAATAATAAGATCTTTAACATAGACTAGACACGGAACAAACATCACGCTCAACGGAGCAAAGGGATTTTTTTGAAATCTCTAGTAAAATCACATATACATCATTATATACAGTCAAACCTGTCATAAGCAGCCAGTCAAGGATAGTCCAAGAAAATAGCTGCTTAGCACAGGTGGCTGCTTAATAGAGGTCAAATATATAATAAAACAACCGATTGGGAATCTGGAAACTGGCTGCTTAAAACATGTTGGCTGCTTAATGGAGGTGACCTCTAACACAGGTTTGACTGTACATGCACAAGGGAGAAGACCTATATACGTTTTCATTCGTTTCTAATCCCTTTCAGTCTACTTGCTGTTAAATTATATGTAAAATGTTCATTTCATGATTTATACATGCAAAAATACTGAAATAAATAATGTTTAAAACTATATGTTGGTTGTACATTTGTAAATAAGAAACACGAATATTTTAGTGGAATTGATGTCTCCTCACATTAAAAGACCCCCCCCCCCCCCCAGGGCCCCCGCACATATACATACCTAATTTTTTTTTTATTTTACAACGATTACGAAGCAATTTCTAACAACTTATATTAATCACTCTCGTTGGCGCGGATGAATTCGTAAATGTGGTCATTCGTGTGGGAGGAAACCGGAGTACCCGGAGAAAACGCACCTGTCCGATCTGGCAACCACCGTACCATCTCACATACTTCCAAGTCTGAGGATCGAACCCGAATACATACTTTTGAAGTCTCTCATTGTTGGTATACAGTTCAGACACAATGGGCACTTATACAGCGCTCATTCTAGAAGGCATCATGGGCGAAATACTCACCTTCTCCCTAAAAAAATTATATATATATTTTTTACAATTTTCATACCAAATTTTAGTACGATACACAAGCATATTCATTCTATTCAAATGTTACATTTAACCCATTCAACCCCAAGTAACTGACATGGACTGGTCCATGATATTTTTAGACCAATAAATTAATATGAAAATTACATTTGGACCAGTTCATTTATCAAAATGGGTAATATAAGCTCTGCTTCCGTTTTGATCCTTTCCTATTCTTTGATTTTGTGTGTATGTATTGTTTTGTGAATGTGTATAGTGGAATAAATATGTTTAAACCAAATGGGTAATTTTTTTCTAAAAATAGTAATAATTATTACTGGCAAAAAAGTGCTGATCCTGATGAGACGGCTCGTCACGAGCCGGCTAATCTGGATCTACACTTTTCATAAGCCTATTTACAGGCCTGTGGTGTTGAAAGGGTTAATGAGCATAATGTGTGTATTTTAACCATATTTTGTTGATAACAATATTTAACCCTTTGCCTGCTGAGTAAATAAAATCACATTTGCAAACAACATAGATCCAGATCAGCCGCGGCGTAACGCCGCGTCTGATCAGGATCCATGTTGTTTGCTATTCAGCCAAGTGTTTTAACTCCACTATCCGAATAGCAAACAGCATAGAGCCTGATCAGACGGCACATTCTGTGCCGTCTGATCTGGCTATATGCTGTTTGCAAAGGTGATTTTATCTGCCGCTAGCGTGCAAAGAGTTAAGGATGTAATCGCGCGATTTCTAACTTCTCTCCAACGATTCTGACCTAGAATGAGCCCGGCTTATACATGATGTAGTATAGCGTTTAGCTTTGAGCATCAAGTTTGTTTGTTTAGGTTTTTATGCCTGCATCAGCCCCATTTTGGGCTATATCGCTGGTGGGCAGTTTATCTAACAACACCTTTCCTGGGCAGGCTCCAGCGGCTAACAAGTATGTGTTGCACCAAACTCCGTAAGAAACCGCCAACTGTTTCATATAAACAGACACGGCCTGAGCAGGGCTCGAACCCATGACCATCAGTGATCAGGCGCGTAGTGGTACGTAAATTTTGACAGGTCGGAAAAATGAAAATGCGAAAAATGCAATAAAAAATGAAGCCTAAGGGGGGTGAGGGGTCAAATGTTTATTATCTTCAAAAGTTATAACATATATCTACAATTATGTGACACGACTGTTCGATATCTAGAGCCGTCCAAAGCATGCTTA
Organism: Archivesica marissinica; assembly: GCA_014843695.1. Classification (NCBI taxonomy): domain Eukaryota; kingdom Metazoa; phylum Mollusca; class Bivalvia; order Venerida; family Vesicomyidae; genus Archivesica; species Archivesica marissinica. The sequence continues at coordinate 15,936,078 of CM026395.1, read as the reverse complement.
CAAAGAGAGATAACCCGGACTTGACTTCACGTTTATGTTTGATAAGATCAGGTATTGTCCCTTCTATTCGTCATTTTCTCTAAGAGTAGACTCCCTTAGTTTAGCGTTTGGGAAATTATAAATATGGCGTCCCCGGAGATAAACAGGAATTTCGATCCGTCATATTCGGACGTTTTCGTAAAGAAAATTACAGATGACAATGACAGGATGTGCCTCCTGACCAGCAAATGGGATAGCGTGCATCAAACCGGCATAGTATATAGCCTAGTAGTCTTTAAATAGTAGATTTACTGCAGATCTAGTCTGCATCAATTCATACATGCATACATTTACATAAATAAAATAAAATGGTCACTGTGACATGTTCATTTTCTCCCCTAAAACCCCTGGCAGGGCATTGCAGAAATGAGTTAACACTGTCTGCTGACAGAGTCAGTGAGATCTAATATAAATCAACGGCTCACGCCGCCCGGGGGGAGATTCTGGCGCATTGCTTAAATTTAGCTATAGTACATGCGTCAGAAGAGCCGTTGGCCAGGAATATGATGAACACAGTTCAAGAAATTGCGTTTTCCTTTAATTATTCCGCGAAGCGACTTTTGCAATACAAGGAAACGCTAGCGAATGATGCCGGAAGTAAAATTGCCATGGAGCATAGAACAAAATTACAATCCCTGTGCGAAACAAGATGGGCAGCAAGAGCGGACGCGCTGAACACCTTCCAGTCTTCATACATAACGGTCGTGGAGGCACTGGATGACCTGTCTACACTATGGCGATAGCAAGGCCGGTGCATACAGAATAGCCATCATGCAGTTCGGGTTCATCGTGTGTCTTGTAGCTATAGAACATGTGCTCTCGGGATTAATGCCACTGTCCAAAATGTTACAAAACAAGTCATGTGACCTTATTGAAGCTGTCAAAGAAGCTAACGTCATCACTCGCCAAGTTACGGATGAGCGAAATGATCCAGCTGTGTGGGATGTCCTGTACGCGAAGGCTGTTGAAATGGCAGAGGCTGTTGATGTGCAACCATCACGACCTAGAGCCCCGAATAATCGGCGTCAGCAACATCGTCAAAATGCTCCGGCAGATACCGTTTCTGACTACTGGAAGAGAAACATGTACTTACCGTTCATCGATCATTTGGTAACAGAACTATCTGATCGTCTTATTGCGGATGGCGACAGATTCAATGCCCAATTCCTGATACCAGGCAATATAGGTAATCTTACTGAGGATATAATTGCGTCCATATATAAAACATGTGAGAGGATCTCCCCGCGGTTGATTTTGAAGACTTCAAACGGGAAGTTTCTCGCTGGAAAGTTAGGTGCGCTGGTGACACCGAAGTTCACGCCACCATATGTGACACGCTGGCACACACGCCTAGGGAGCTCTACCCCAACGTTTCAACATGTCTGCATATTTTGCTGGCGATGCCTGTTTCAACTGCCACCGCAGAAAGATCGTTCAGCAGCATGCGCCGCTTGAAAACGTACCTTCGGTCAACCATGACAACAGGCAGATTGTTGTGCCTAGAACTGATGAACATTCACAGGGACAAAGAGATAAACACTGACATGGTTATCGATGTCTTCGCTAGACGGAAGGAGCGGCGCCTTGCCTTTGTGTTTCGTGTCTAAGTAATAGTTACGCTGTACGTCAGTCTGTACGAAGAGATAATTCCCGAGATTTAGCGAGAGGATTATCGATCGTACACCCTGAAAACAGTGCTCTAACTATTTTGTGTCACCCCCATGCCCGTACCATGTCTCTACTTGTAATAACACATCTTGGTTAAAGTCACTTGGTGTTGGTTTTCATTGTAAAAAAATCTCGTAAAACCCATTAATTTAAACTATTTCCAGCAGTATTTTGTGTACATATAAGTTGTGAAATACACTCTAAAACTCACCTACAGCTGTATAGCAAAAAACAAAATTTCGGGGGAGCATGCCCCCAGACCCCCCTAGCGCCGGTGCGTATCCACATTTTAGTCCCAGCTACGCGCCTGGTGATGATAGGTTACAGTGATATACAAGTCAGCGATCGTAACCACTCGACAATGGAGGCGGGTTTTTTTCAGTGAGGAAAATAGGGAAAAGTGACAGGGGCTAAGTTAGGGGATATATGGGGGTTCTCAACCTGAATCTGAATAACATGTTCTTGTTCAAAGAAAGATTGTACGATATTACTTTTGTGAACCGATGTATTGTCATGAATCATAGCTGTATACATGCCTTCCAAACCATTCTTCAGCATTTATAATTATAATACCTCTGGACAGATTTAACCCATTCAACACCAAGTAACTGACATGGACTGGTCCATGATATTCTTAAACCAAACAAAATTACATTTGGACAAGTTCATTTATCAAAATGGGTAATAATTCTGTCTAAAAATAGTAATATTACTGGCAAAAAGTGCAGATCCGGATGAGATGACTCGTGACCTCATCTGGATCTACACTTTTTGTAAGCCTATTTAGAGGTATGTAGTATGTAGTGTTGAAAGGGTTAAGTACTTTATCTTTGGAAAATTTGCTGCCAACAAACGTACAAAGGAACATTGAGTTTTCTACGTCTAAACATAAAAACTTATTAACAATACAAAATAAACAAATATAAACCCTGAAGTATTATGGAAAATGGATAAAATCGATACCATATCTAGTGCACTGTTCATGTCTATAATTTACCTGTCGTGATAGCGCAGTGGTAGCGCGTTCGCCTCAGGTACGAAAGGCCCTGAATTCGAGCCCCGCTAGAGCCATTACGATTGTGCCCTTAGGCAAGGCATTTAAATTCCACGTTGCCTCTTCTCTCTCCTTCATGGTGATGGATTCCATCAGGTCTCGAGAGTGATTATTATAAGTTGTAAGAATTTGTTTCACAATCGAGCTAAACTAAATTTATATAATTAAAAATAATTTTACTATTTGATCAATACGAGGTTACACACATTATTATGTATTGTGTTATTGCAGATTCTGTTTGATATAAACGATCTAGTATTTTGGGGAGGGCCGTAACTAATGTTGTTAAAACTTGTGGCTCAACCCATTTGCTTCAACATTTATTGACAATTCTTGTGCACAACAATGACATAAATCGTATATACTACATGTATGCATAACTTTACAAGTGTGTTCATTTATTTTGTTCTGTACATTGTATATATAGAATGAATGCAATAAAATATGATTAAACTTATATACTATGCATAATTATACAAGTGTGTGTTCATTTGTTTTGTTCTGTACATTGTATATATAGAATGAATGCAATAAAATATGATTAAACTAGATATAAACGATCTACGGTGGAAAATAAAAGTGTCCGGATAATGGGTTTTCTCTTCAATTTTAATTGGCATTTTAATTACTACTTTTGAAGACTCACTATCGGTGTTTACCTCCCTTAATATCAGCTGCTTTGTGTTATTCGATATATGATGAGCGGTCCTATCTATTGATGCAAAAGAAATGATGATTCAGCATAAACTTCATTCTTGAAACTGGGTCATCAGATGATATAAAAAACGTTGGATTGTTTGATTATTGGAAATTCATTGTCTATAAATAGACATATATGAAGGGTGTATCTTTCTGTTGACAGACCGCTGGACTGGGAATCCAGGGATCGCAGGTTCGATCCACTGTCTGACCATAATAAAATTAACAGTCTTTCAGTTGGGACTTTAAACCAAGGTCTTGTGTTGGTGCTGTACACTGTGCAAGTAAAAGAACCAGAGGAGACTCTGGAATGGGTCTCTGTCTGTATCATTGCACTATCCTCCAAAAATCTAAAATGACTAGTCTCTTCAGGAGGCGTCGCTCATATGGACAATCGGTAGCGACGATAAATAAACGTAAAACACACATGTATCTGATGCAGGTTTCTATCTTGTAATTTGATAACTTGCTCCTTTGGTAACCAGACACTTTGGACCTTATTTCAAAAAGACATTTCAGCCCATTTATATATAATTAACACAGAGTGTATTGTATGCCAAATTGTTAGTGAAATTTTAATAGCACATAATTATATAATTACATGTACACTCACTGAGGCAATCAAGACACGCACATGGGTGTAATCAGGGTGCAAATAGAGATGCACATGAGTGTAATCAGGGTGCAAATAGAGATGCACATGGGTGTAATCAGGGTGCAAATAGAGACACACATGGGTGTAATCAGGGTGCAAATAGAGACGCACATGGGTGCAATCAGGGTGTAAATAGAGACGCACATGGGTGCAATCAGGGTGCAAATAGAGACGCACATGGGTGTAATCAGGGTGCAAATAGAGACGCACATGGGTGCAATCAGGGTGCAAATAATCACGAGATTATTTTATGATAAATTAAAAAAATCATAAATTTACATAGTATGCACTCGTTCAAAATAAGCATTTCTATTATACGTATTTATTGACAGGTATGGGGTGGATGTATTGAATATGATTACTTTCCAAAAGCTTGAACAAGATTACAAATAGGGGTACAGAAATACTCCGTTGCTATGTATACTTGACGGCATTAAAAATGCAACATTTTAGAATCGTATTTTCTATGTATTTTCTAGCGATACACCTTAACTGCGAATTATTACATTGTAAGAAATGGATTATTTTATACAATGCATAGACTGACTTAATGAAATTAATAATTATATCAGGGTTCATTCTAGGCCAGAATGTGTGGGAGAAGTGAGAAAGTGCGCGATCGGGTGCTATTTAATAAATGTCAACAAAATATGGTTAAAATGCACAGTACAACCATTCAATACAACATTTGAATAGAATGATTGCTTTATAATGAGCCAGTGTATCTTACTGAACAAAATTTTGTATTTTTTTTTTTAGGGAGAAGTGGGGCACCCAGAGGGCGAAGTCAGGGTCCCTATGGTGACTATTTCGCCCACATCGCCCTCTAGAATGATCCCTGATTATATGCGTTGAAATTCAATGTTGATGGTTAAATATTCTTATGTATACGGTTGCGTTTCTATTGCGCTAAGTATATTATCAAGTGAATGAACATCAGTATTAATACATGTATAAATAAATTACTTCATTTAAGATGAGTTTAGCACATTTAACACAGAGTTTAGCACATTTAACACAGAGTTTAGCACATTTAACACAGTTTAGCACATTTAACACAGAGTTTAGCACATTTAACACAGAGTTTAGTACATTTAACATAACACAGAGTTTAGTACATTTAACACAGAGTTTAGCACATTTAACACAGAGTTTAGCACATTTAACACAGAGTTTAGCACATTTAACACAGAGTTTAGCACAATTAACACAGAGTTTAGTCATTTATCAACCCTGGACAACAGTTCTATGGTACATCTTACCATTACAAGGGGCTTAAACAAATGTTTGCCACGAGTACATACAAGTTATATACTGTTTAACGCTTTCCTTCATAGAGATTTAGGTTAATATACTATTATATCTCCATACACACAACAGTCATTTAGCTATCATGCAGTGGATAAGTAGTCACCATATCTATCCTATCTCCATAGATACATGTATTACTGGGACAACATGAGATTCTGGCCTTTATTATGAACATTGGTTTGACTACTACATAGTCAATGTATGTCGTATTGGTAATGGCGTCCATAGGTGCTTCTATGAGGGAAAGGGTTTATTATGAACATTGGTTTGACTACTACAAAGTCAATGTATGTCGTATTGGTAATGGTGTCCATAGGTGCTTCTATGAGTGAAAGGGTTTATTATGAACATTGGTTTGACTACTACATAGTCAATGTATGTCGTATTGGTAATGACGTCCATAGGTGCATCTATGAGGGAAAGGGTTAATAAAAACCTGCTCGCTTTAAGAACAATTTACTATTTTGACTAAAGTGTTTAGCTCTATTTCTTGCAAAAGCCTTTCGAGAAAAGAAACCATTGATTCAATTAACCCATTTGATTCTGGATACCGTTCAAACAGTATTTGCAGATGATCTTGCTAAGACACTTGGCTATGTAGCAAACAACACAGATCTGATCAGCACGCAGCGTTACGCTGCGGCTGATCTGGATCTCTGTTGTTTGCAAAAGCCATTAAATGTATCCAGAATAAAATGGGTTATGCACTTTTCTCTGCAAATATTTATAGTAATTGGTATATCTACACCCCTGATATACTTAGTTTATACAAATTTATTTTAGCTTGATTGCGAAACAAGTTCTTACAACTTAAATGTATATAAATCACTCTCATGGCCTGATTTTATTTACACAGCATGCAAAGGGTTAATGGTTCGGAATTATGACATTATTAATAAAAGCCACCAATTAGCAGACTGGTGCCTTCATTTTATTATACACATGCACTATTTCTAGAAATGCTTGTAACTTCGCCTTTTTTGGTAAAACAGTTATTTACTTTTTGACAATTCTCGTTTTAAAACTAACAAATTTCTAAAACTATACATCAATTAAGTCCAAAATATATAATAGATCAACTAATGATACTTTAATCATGTTTGTTATGTATTATAGCCTAGGTTCCCCATATCGATGAGGATTTCATGATTCCTCAATTGTAATCATGGAGAATCAAGCAGCATTTAATAGGGTTCATTCCAGGGTTCATTCTAGGTCAGAATTTTTGGGAGAAGTGAGAAAGCGTGCGATCGCTTCCTTAAATGGTGTTCTTTAATATACTTCTGCAAAATAGGGTTAAAATGCACAGTACAACCATTAAATACAACATTTGAATAGAATGAGTGATTTATAATGGGCCAGTGTATCTTACTAGACAAAATTTTGATTGAAAATCGTAAAAACCAATTTTTTTTTTAGGGCGAAGTCAGGGTCCCTAGGGCGACAATTTCGCCCACATCGCCCTCTAGAATGATCCCTGTTCATTCTAGGCCAGAATGTGTGGGAGAAGTGAGAAAGCGTGCGATCGCGTGCTTAAATGGTGTTATTTATTTTTAATAAATTTCAACAAAATATGGTTAAAATGCAGGGTATTATGACTTGCAGTATTCGAATATTCGGAAAAAATATTATTTTTGCAAAAATGAAATACATTGTAAACTGTCATAAAATCAGATACTTTATTTTCTTTCAAATCATCATAAAACCTTCAAATCAAATCAAATCATTTGATTTGATTCATAAAACCTTCCAATACAAAAGAAATTGCACCAGTTTCATAAGTATCGCCGTACTTCACACCAGATCGCCCAGCGCATCTACAACATATTTCCAAAACATGCTGGGGGAGGTAACCCTAACCCATACCACGTTGGGGGGGGGGGCTCCCCCTTCTTGAACCTGCCTCACTCGGCTCTTTGCGCATCAATTGTTGAGAACCCTGAAAAAAGGGCCCAGATATGTCCCTACAAGCAGCAACAATGTACGGTGTTTAAATTTATTCCCTGTAACAATCAACGTAGTATTTTAACTCCATTGAGTAAAACTTCAATAATTTAATTCGGCCATACGAACATCCACATGGACAGATATAAAATATTTAATATGGTAAAAGGGCTGAAATATCTAAGACTGAAGCAATGGCATTCATTTGACGTATGGAAAACACTAAAGATGCTTGTTTGACTCTTGGTGAAAATGCCTAGCGAGTCAACTATGACTCAGACGATGGGACGTCAAGCTTCATCAAACATTTTCTCAACAGGGTAATTATCGTAATCTGCCTTTCAAATAAGATCGGAAGGGATGGAGTCCTGTTAAAAATATATGCCCCCTAACTCCGGCTAATGAACGAAGTTGTCTGTGAAATTTGCATACGACAACCATAAGCCTAAATATAATCCCGTAAAGTTAGAGCCAAATTTACATGAAAATATTACGGTTTTGTCGATTTAAACAAATATTTATTAAAAGCAGAGCTCCAGATAAGCTTTTAACCCCTGAAATTTTATTCAATGCTGATTTCTAAATTTCAAATAGTATTTTCACACCCTGAAAATTTATTCAATGCCGATTTCTGAATTTTGCCACCGACAACAATGAACATTGTACATGTATATAGACGTCACATATGATATTACTGTTGTTACTTGTACTTTGTTAATATAAATATTATACCATATACATTATTTATTCGATGTCATGTGTATATAGTATAATAGTTAACTAGTCACTTATGATATCCTGTAACTTTTCCTACCTGTACGTTTCTTGCAGACTTGCAAATACTGAGAGGGCCATTTTACAGACAGTAGTTCTTCTTATTGAAGGCGTGTATATTTTTAACGGGAAAATAATTACATACGCACCGTTATACATTTCACTGTTTAACTGTGACGAACGATAACTTTTCACATGTCCGGTTCTTATTGTTTGCTGGCTGGCTTGTGTTTAGCCGTTTTTGACATTTTTTCGGGAATTGGAGTTGGTTCCAGGCTTACTACTACTTACAATTGCAGCTTACAGGGGAAAATAGCAACAGGTAACCAACATGTTACATGTTCTTTTTTACTCAGAGAATAATATTCCAATGCGTTATGGCGATTTGGAATGCGTTTTTTTACTCGGTAATTTTATTTTCAATGCGTTTTTTCACGCGCCTTATCTGGAGCTCTGTAACAGTTCAAGCTATTATCTTAATGTTGGTACCAAGATCATTTTTCGGAACAAATTATATGTTTTGAATATACTGATGTAGGACCATTGCAACAATTTTTAAATTTCAAATGGTCTATCTATCTTCCTTTGATGTCGAACCCCTCGCGGGGACGTAGACATGTTATGCATCAAAAAAAATGGTCCGGTGTTATACAATAGCATTTACTGTCAGGATGTATCAACAATAATATGGTTCGTGTGAACAAATGATGTCCAATTAACAAAATACCTCGGGAATTTGGATTCATTCAGAAGACAAGAAGCCTCTAAACAGTATATCCTGGGTATACCGGTAACCGGTGACATAAGCAATAGCCTGTGTATTTTTGTTCCAAAACGAGGCTGTGCAAATAATGTTCACTCTCAATTAAGCATAATCATATTTATTTTATTGTATGCAATATTAGTTAGTAGGAAATAAATCATAATTAAATCAAAAACAAAGTGAAAGCAACAGCACATGCCTCCATCTTTTATTTACGCGGTGATACCAATAACCGGTGACGATGTAAATTTCACCTCACAAGTTTATACCAGTAGCAATAAATGCCATATAAGGCAATCACGTGATGTCACATGAGTAGCGGGCACCTTACAAATGTCAAATGCAGCCGATAGATAACAAATCCATTGAAATTCACCTAAATATTGACAACATGAACACAAACTTACGAGTGTAAGAGGAAAAACAAGTTTTGAATAAATTACGGTAAATTTACCCGTAGAAATGACATTTCAGCTAGTTTTTGCTATGGACAGTTGCAGAAAGCTGACGGAAATTGTCAATAGTATGCACAAAATGAACATGTGCGCTTCATTTGGATTTATTCTAATATCACCGCTTATTAGTATTCACCGATATTACGGTCATTGGGGATACTCGTTCAATTTGAAGAAGAAACGCCACCTGTGACAAATTATCGATTGTTGAACCAAGACGCACAGAACTGGTGAGAAGCGATATCATAGCACACTCAGAACAGTGATAATAATAATGTTCTAGTAATTCCCTACCTTATATTTCCATATTTTATATTCATTATCTGTTATTGGATAATAGTTTTCTTTCTCAGGGGAATCCCCATAAGAAACCCAAAATTGCGATGAAAGTCCATCTTACCTATAGCGTCCTCTGACTGTAAACAAGGGTATATTGTCCGAAAAGGGAGTGGACACACAATTCATATTGTGAATCACAGCTGAATCATCAAAGAATTTGACAAAAATACAAGTTTTAATCATTGGATTCCCCCGGAAGTAAACAGAGTTGTTGTTCCTTCCTTATTAGACAGTGTTTACAACACGGTATGACTCGATACCGGATAAGACCGAATACCGGGAAAAGACCCCTTTACATGATAATCCCTGGGCTGGACTGTACATAGTAGGAGGGGGGGGGGGTCATTCCAAAGACGTATTGTTATTTAACCCTTTCCCTCATAGAAGCACCTCTTGACGCCATTACCAATACGACATACATTGACATGTAGTAGCCAAACTAATGTTCATAATAAAGGCCAGAATCTCCATAAAGTCCCAGTAATATCGATGGAGGTGGGATAGATATGGCGACTACTTATCCACTGCATGATAGCTAAATGGCTGTCGTTTGTATGGAGATATAATAGTATATTAACCTAAATCTCTATGAAGGAAAGGGTTAAAATGTTTTCATTTGACCATTTAAATACAGTATACATCCCGTTATGTCGAATTCCTTCGGACCTAACAAAATACTTCGACATAACCGAAGTTTGACTGAACGAAAATCGATAAAGTCCGTGGTCCAGTGGCAGAACGTCGGATTTGGAATCGAGCGGTCCCGGGTTCGATACTCGGTCAGGCCACGTATGTAGTGTCATTGAGCACGGCACCTTACACACATTGCTTAGTACTGGTTAACCACTTAGGTCGGCTAAGCCTGCCCAGGAAAACATGTCTAGGTCCCCGCAAGGGGTTTGACATTAATGGAATATACATATAAACGAGTCAGATATATGTAAAATGATAGTGTCTGAAACGGGACTTTGATCCGGCTTCGAGATAACCAGATAATTCGACATAATCGACTTTGACATAGCGGATGTAGACTGTACGTCAAAGTAGCGACCTGATTTCATGCAATTAATATACATGTAATCAAGAGCTGGTGAAGCGAAATGCTACATCAGAACACTGCTCACGATTTAACATGTCAACATACAATATTGTAGCTATATCAATATGTAAGTGAGTGATGGTCTGGTGAAGCGAACTATTGCATCAGAGCACTGCTCATCTGTCAATCTACAATACGGTAGCTATATCAATATGCAAGTAATGGTATATAGTTTATCAACCGTTTGCCAACCGAATTCGTAAGCATGTCTTTAATTATTGTTCATCAAAGATATCAGTACTAAATTGATAAAAAATCATTCACAAGGGAAAATACTCATATCTAGCCCAACACCACCACCATTTGGTTTAAACAGTATTGATTCCAATACATTTACATGTATAGCACAAAAAAATGTTTCAAATTACATAAATTGTGAATGGTTTGGATTGGAAAACAAGTTTTCAGAAAACTTATATTAATTCCTCTCCAATGAAAATGTACATATTAAATATCTGCAACGTTTTCGGTAGGTATAAAGAATAATACTAAAATCGAGTGTAACTTGAGGCGGATATTCTATCTACATGTATGCAAGAAGTACTGTTCTAAGAAGGGACAGTTGGACTTGAAAACATTTAATAATCATTCAAACATCGAAACCACACACCGATCAACAGGTCAGCCAAGCCAGCGCGTCCCTGGATGCCTTACGATACCTCGAAACGCTTTGTGGATGATATGTAGCTATGGACACTCAGAAACATACATGTATTTTGTTCTAGTGATAGGCACAGGGATTCGGCACGTTTGGGGGTACTAGTATATATATTTAATTTACTTTTTTTTTTACTTAAATATATATACTAGTACCCCCAAACGTGCCGAATCCCTGTGGTGATAGGTGTTCATCCCCAGATAGTAAAGTATTGATAGTAAGAGCACATGGTAGATTTGAAAGATATTGTTGTCTTTGTGTACTAAACATGGGACAATGAAAACTGTAATGTGAAACAGTCTCAACGGATTTGCACAAGCATAATGGTGAATTGACAATATTTTTTCTATGTAAATCGTGACTTAGCGAGCTACAGCCTAATCGAAGACGCGTATGTAGGATTTGGTTCCGTCGTGAACCGACATTGTATAGTGGAGGAGTTGAAGAAGAAGGTTGTAGTTTACGTTTGAATGAGTACACAGTTCTAGAGTTGCGGACGTCGAGAGGAAGACGGTTTCAAGCGAGGATTGTAGCCGGAAGAAAGGAATTACTATACAACTGTGTTCTGGTTGGTAAGGTTGGTATGTTGGCCGAGTTTCGTAAATGATATCGCTCATGGTTCATAATGGGAATTAAGCCTGAAAGGTAGGTAGGAGTAAGTTCGTTCGTCATTTTGTAAAACAATAATAGCCTATAGACTCCCAGCGCAGATCAGACAGTAGAGTTTGTATGTTGCACAGTTTAGTGGCACCAGCTACTATACGGGCTGTCTCGTTATGAACAGATTCTACTTCGTTAAGTAAGGCGGAGGTGCAATTATCCCAAATAACGTCTCCATATTCAAGAAGAGGTCGTATGAAACTAATGTACATCTTCTCCAAACTGGAGCGGTAGAGTTGAAATTTAAGTGACCTCATAAAACCGACCCTCTTCCAAGCCTTGTCTAGAATGAACGAGATATGTTTATTCCATTTGGCGTCGTTCATCAGACAAATACCAAGATGCTTATGTGAGTTGACGGTAACAATAGGTACATTATTCATATAAAGAGTAGGATGAATAGGTTTAATTTTACGCGTGGAGAATATAATGAACTCTGTTTTAGACGGGTTAAATTTTACTAAATTCGTTTTGGACCATGTGCATATCATTTGGAGGTCAGCATTGAGAATGGTAGCTGATGATTCCGGTTTGTCAATGATAATGTAAAGACTAGTATCATCAGCAAAGAGGCGGATGTTAGCCTCGATATTAGTAACAATGTCGTTTATGTAAATGAGAAAAAGTAGGGGACTAAGTATAGAACCGTGCGGGACACTAGCAGACAATTCGGACCAGGATGAAGTGATGTTAGAGATGACAACCCTTTGTTTTCGATCGGACAAGTATGAAGAGGTTGCCTTGAACACCGATGGACGAGAGCTTATGTATTAATCCATGATGCCGCACTCTGTCGAATGCCATAAAAATATCACAAAACACTGCCCTAACTTCTTTTCCTTCATCCAGGGCCAGTAAAGAAACTTTAGTTGATTGATAGTTGAGTCGCCCTTGACAAAACCTGACTGATAAGAAGATAATAGATTGTTATCGGTGACGTAGATATAGAGGTATGTGTGGATACAACGTTCCATTAACTTGCCAATACAACTAAGGAGTGCCACGGGACGGTAGTTGGAAGCATTCGATGGGTCTGTCTTTTTATATATTGGGGTAATGTTCACCATCTTCCATGGAGAAGGAAATACAGATTGGTCAAGAAGTTTATTAAAATATGTCGATAGAGGTGCTGCTAGTTCGTTTGCCCCTTCTCGAATTAGCTTTGGGCTGATCAGATCTGAACCACATTCTTTTGAAGCGTCTATTAGAGAAATGCCGTCTTTAACATCTTGTACAGACAGCCTGATGCTTGTAAGTGAGCAATATGGACGGAATGTAGGATCAGATAATGATTGCTGAGAGTCATCGACAGTCGACTGTGAGCAAAAGAAGACTTAGTGATTGAGTAATTCGGCCACCATTTAATCATAGTATTATAAAAAATTTGATTTTCTTTAAATAGTTTTTTATATACTATTTGGACTTCACGTGATTGTTAATAATTTCGTTGTACATAATTATGTTAAAGACATAACAACTGTAATAGTGTGTGTGTAATAAAATGTTTCTTCTTAATATCAGTAAAACTGATCAACTTATTGTTCTGTTTTCTTCAGAAATGTGAAAAGAATTGAGTGGACAATACGATTTAATAGTAGTCATGTTAAATATATGAACTCTATATTATTTCCATATTGTAAATTGCCCTACGCAAATTGCAGTGTTGCTGATTACCAGAATAAACAAATTGTTTATTGGTAATAAGTGTGCCATGAAGCGGTGTGTGTGTTTTACGTTTATTTTATCTTATCGTCACTACCGATTGCCCACATGAGCGACGCCTCCTGAAGAGATTAGTCATTTCAGAGCGTGATTACTAGTATATATATTTAAGTAGTGCGTGTGTTTTATGTATCGTCGCTACGGGTTGCCCATATGAGCGCCTCCTCCTGAAGAGATTAGTTTAGTCAATTTACATTTTGGAGGATAGTGCAATGATACAGACAGAGACCCATTCCAGAATATCCCCCGGAACTTTTACATTTCTTATATTATAACACATACACTGCACACAGTCACTCTACACATGGTAATTATAAGAGACAATAGCATATTTCAATACGTGAAACATGTCTTACTTTCTAAAAACTATGTAACAGTCCCTAATCATAACACTAAAACATACATGTATTTAAAATAGTTGGTTTTAAGATTATGACATGGAAAAAGAGCACTATCGCGCAAATTAAAATATGTTTTAGGAATTCAGAACCACCTATCATCAGATCAGTGATGGATCCATGGATTAGCAGCGTTTACATAGTTCACATAAAAATGTATTCACAAATAAAATAATATACACATTATTTACATAGATAAAAACTACAACGCTGCAAACAATTAAAGCAGGTTTTGGCACATATATGTATTAATGCCGGATTAGTGAATAACGTGATCAATGTATGTGTTCTATTTCTTTAACATTCGTGTTTTATATTATGGAATACAATCACGTTTGGAATGACAAAACCACCTGATTAAGTTAATTAGCATAAATTGCACGTGAGGAAAGTTTCTTGTTTTACATTGCAGACATTTTCCATTTTGTGCAAATGAAACTATTTCTATAAAAGGTGACATCTTCAGAAACCTCAGAGAAAATCCTTTCTACGTAGATATGTTTCCTCAATAAAACAAAAAAGTTCAAGAGATTTTATTTGCAAAAACATTTTACAATGCCTATCGCCAAAACACAGGCGATGACGGTTATATACATAATATTATGTTGCGAAAAGTATTTAATAAGTAGATCTAGCTATTACATTATTTATGTTTTTCAATTTGTTGAAAATCAATAACTAGTATGCAATTTACAGTCTGCAGGTTTAGTATGCGTTTTATGCACCTATATTTAATAACACTGCAGTCTGCAAATTACTGTCTAATCGACCGTTCTTTGAACGAATTTAGTCTACTTGGAATGTTCGCATAATGTCATGATGGATATACTCTGCATGGCGAGGGTAATTAAACCTAGAAAATATAACAACACTGCTAGCTGTCTGATTAGCGCAGTGGTTAGCACGCTCGATTCTCACCAATGCAGCCCGACTTCGATCCTTGGACCGGGAAGTATGTGAGATGGTACGGTGGTCGCCAGATCGGACGGGTGGGTTTTCTCCGGGTATTCCGGTTTCCTCACACACGAATGACCACATTACGCTTTCATCCGCGCCAACGAGAGTGATTAATATAAGTTGTTAAATCTTGTTTTGAAATTGTTAAATAAATATAATTTAAACAACTAAGTTATACTGCTCATGCATATATATAACATCTATATCATGCGACAAGTCAATTCTCTCTTAGATTGTAAATCGTCTGATTTGCATAACATATCTTTTATTAAGTCTCTTTGAGCATAACGATGTGATTTGAGTTATTGCAAACATATGATATCATGCAAACAGTCGTATTGAATTGCTCTATGGTAGGGAGATGGACAATGTCCGGGGGAGATGATTCCAATGATAAATTGTTCTTGGAAAAAATGAAAACTCGTAATATAGTCTGTAGTTGCTGTAATTAACCGAGAGGGGAACTAGGTAATTTTCAATGGGGATAGTAAGCAGATTATTGTGATTTGTATGCATACGTGATAACATATTGTCAATACGCCATTGATCTAGTCTGTGTAGATCAAGGGAATGAAGCAGGTCTGTAACACTAAGGTAGTCCTACGATAGAAGTCAACCTTTATCCAGTTGACTGCTCGTCGCTGGACACCTTCAATTTGGTCTATCAGTGTTTGGGTATTGGGCGACCAAATCCCAGTTGTGGTCTCACTAGAGTCTGGTAAGCCATATACGTAAGTGGTTCGGATTTGACTGTATGTTTCTACGTAGAAACCCTAATGTTTGGTTAGCTTTCTTTGTTGACCTATTTATGTGAGTGTCCCATGACAGGTTATTTGAGATATCAAGACCGAGTATCGATAAGCATGATTTTAAAACTTACATACATAACAAGTAAGGATCTAAAGCCAGGAGGAAATTGCAACAATTGTATCATTACTTCGATACACCTCACATAACCACCCATACCGTAGCCCTATTAAATGTTCCACAGGCCGAGAAGTGTCTAATAACGGTAACAGTTACGGGATTTTCCCACTTATTACAAACGTCACGTCCGGAGTTGCTACCAACAAGAGTGACTCCATTTTATGCTTTTATAAACACTAAACAATACAACATTTACACGTTTACATCGATATTTTGAAGAATACACACGTGTGATAATGGTAATGCTAAGTTTTTGTTTTCCATTCACTGTTGTCATGTTTGCCTTCTTGTTTTCCAAAACTAATTGTGATATCGTTATCACAATCATTTTCAAAATTAAAAATGAAATAATTTTAAATTTATATCCTGGGTATACCGGTAGCCGGTGACATACGTATTAACCTGTGTATTTGTGTTTCAAAAAGTGTCTGTGCAAATAATGTTCCCTCTTAATTAATAATAATGATATGTTATTTATTGTATGGAATATTTATTTTATTATTTGATAATCGGTCAAATAACACCAGAATGGCACATTGTTTCATCGTGAACAGTAGGAAATGCAATGTTGTCAATTTCGCTGGAATTTGTGCTTTCTCCATTTCCAGCCTGCTAAGAAAAAGAAGAGTGGGAAGAAAGGCAAGAAGGGCAAGAAGTCTGGGAAGGCAAAGACCCCGACCGTCATAGATGGCATCTCTACAGAGGAAATGTCTAAGGAGCAGGTTAGACTTTCTGTTCTAAATCACCGACTCGCTGTACATTGTACATCAGCAGCAAGACATAATTATTACGTATTCGATATATTTCATGAACATTCTATTATCGTCATTTTGACAACAAAATATTCAAGTAACAAAAATTAATGTTTTGTTCTCTGTTTGTACATTTTAGTATTGTTATTTATTAATTAGTGTCTGGATGTTTTCTTCATCATCAAAGTTTTTATAGATAAATTATTGTATGGCCTATGACATGAAAAATATTTTAAAAATCATAAAACATGCATATGGAGTGACGAAAATGGGCTGCTTATCAGAGGTGGCTGCTTAATAAGGTTAAATATTGCACAAATATCCACACTGCAAATTTTGGTAAATGAGGTATCCACTCACGCATGGTTTGAATGTAGTCATATGTGGCATAAAATACCACAATGAAAATGGTAAGCATTTTCTACTTGTCAAATTATCTTCCTTAAAATTGCTTTAAATATTGTTTTTCTACTTACGAGAATCGATTGAAACTGTACGCACCATAATTCTGTAAACAAGAACTTTTTTTGCCAATCACTACAGTGCAACAGCGAGCTATTGATCAATATTAGGTCAATTTATTTAATCCATCCACCAAATAAATGCCCAACGTTTCCCACATAATGTAGCGACAATTCCACATCGTTATCTATTCCCAGAGATATTGATTATTGAGTGTGTAGTACAATGGGCATATTGCTTATCAGTGGCATCCGTGGTCCAGTGGTAGAGGGTCGGATTTGGAATCGAACGGTCCCGGGTTCGATACTCGGATAGGCCACGTATGTAGTGTCCTTGAGCAAGGCACCTCACACGCTTAGTACTGGTTAATTGCTTAGGTCAGTAAGCCTGCCCAGGAAAACATGTCTAGGTCCCCAAGAGGGGTTTGACATTAATGGAACATACAACATCAGCAGTATGGAGATAAAATGAGTATAAATGCACCGCGATATTGAGGACGATCCCATTACACTAAGATATAGTGAAACACACTTTTAAGTGATTGTACCTCATTATACCTGGTCGATACCAACTACCTGGATCACCTATATCGTGTTTATTTTATTGGTTTTCTGTTTATATACATATTTCACATATCGTGTTGGACCAATAATTTGTTTTTTTTATTGTGGAGTAAAGGACACAAGCATTCAGTGAGTTAGTAATTTTGTACATGCGTAATAAACGTGTCTTGGTTAAATTTAGTTTCCCCAAACTTCTCATCCGTATGTTGCAGTTGGAGGAGCATATTGTACGACTTCGTGAGGAGCTGGACCGTGAACGAGAGGAGCGCAACTACTTCCAGCTGGAGCGTGACAAGGTGAACACATTCTGGGAGATCACCAAGCGACAGCTTGAGGAGAAGAAGGCGGAGCTGAGAAACAAGGACCGAGAAATGGAGGACGCGGAGGAGAGGCATCAAATTGAAATCAAGGTCAGTGACCCCTGTCCAACCAACCCTGTCCTTATATGTACAACCGTCATGCTAAACTGCTACAAAGGTGCTTTGTGTGAATCAACATTGGCTGTCCGATTAGCGCAGTGGTTCGCCCTCTCGCTTCTCACCAATGCAATCTGGGTTTGATCCTCAGACTGGGAAGTATGTGAGATGGTACGGTGGTCGCCAGATCGGACAGGTGGATTTTCTGCGGGTACTTCGGTTTCCCTCCCACACGAATAACCATATTGACGCTTTCATCCTCACCAACGAGAGTGATTAATAGAAGTATAACTTGCTTCGCAATCATTGTAAAATAAATAAAACTTACAACAGGTTGGGGGTCCATATTTAAAAGAGACAATGTATTGGCCCTTGAGTTATACAATTATCGGGGTATTCTTAGTTTTTAAGCTTGTTTCAATATCTGAGATTTAGTCAGTTACACTTGGCTGCACCCAATCGGATTGCATACATTTGTTTTCAATGCTAGACAGTGCTTTGCAGATTGCCGTATTACCACTAAGGACAGTTCGAGAACTATCTGTACCAACTAATACTTACAAAAAATGAATTTATAATTTTCAGCCCCTCATTTTTATTGAGTTAAACCTAAACATATTTATTGCTTTCCTGCATAGTGACACATGTTTATATTCTGCTGTATCTCCATTCATGTATCAATATATATATATGTGTAACATTGGTAATGTATGTGTAACATTGGTAATGTATGTGTGACATTGGTAATGTATGTGTAACATTGGTAATGTATGTGTAACATTGGTAATGTATGTGTAACATTGGTAATGTATGTGTGACATTGGTAATGTATGTGTAACATTGGTAATGTATGTGTAACATTGGTAATGTATGTGTGACATTGGTAATGTATGTGTAACATTGGTAATGTATGTGTAACATTGGTAATATATGTGTAACATTGGTAATGTATGTGTAACATTGGTAATGTATGTGTGACATTGGTAATGTATGTGTAACATTGGTAATGTATGTGTAACATTGGTAATGTATGTGTGACATTGGTAATGTATGTGTAACATTGGTAATGTATGTGTAACATTGGTAATGTATGTGTGACATTGGTAATGTATGTGTAACATTGGTAATGTATGTGTAACATTGGTAATGTATGTGTGACATTGGTAATGTATGTGTGACATTGGTAATGTATGTGTAGCATTGGTAATGTATGTGTGACATTGGTAATGTATGTGTAACATTGGTAATGTATGTGTAACATTGGTAATGTATGTGTAACATTGGTAATATATGTGTAACATTGGTAATGTATGTGTGACATTGGTAATGTATGTGTGACATTGGTAATGTATGTGTAACATTGGTAATGTATGTGTAACATTGGTAATGTATGTGTGACATTGGTAATGTATGTGTAACATTGGTAATGTATGTGTAACATTGGTAATGTATGTGTGACATTGGTAATGTATGTGTAACATTGGTAATGTATGGGTGACATTGGTAATGTATGTGTGACATTGGTAATGTATGTGTAACATTGGTAATGTATGTGTGACATTGGTAATGTATGTGTAACATTGGTAATGTATGTGTAACATTGGTAATGTATGTGTGACATTGGTAATGTATGTGTAACATTGGTAATGTATGTGTAACATTGGTAATGTATGTGTAACATTGGTAATGTATGTGTAACATTGGTAATGTATGTGTAACATTGGTAATGTATGTGTAACATTGGTAATGTATGTGTAACATTGGTAATGTATGTGTAACATTGGTAATATATGTGTAACATTGGTAATGTATGTGTAACATTGGTAATGTATGTGTAACATTGGTAATGTATGTGTAACATTGGTAATGTATGTGTGACATTGGTAATGTATGTGTGACATTGGTAATGTATGTGTAACATTGGTAATGTATGTGTAACATTGGTAATGTATGTGTAACATTGGTAATGTATGTGTAACATTGGTAATGTATGTGTAACATTGGTAATGTATGTGTAACATTGGTAATGTATGTGTAACATTGGTAATATATGTGTAACATTGGTAATGTATGTGTGACATTGGTAATGTATGTGTAACATTGGTAATGTATGTGTAACATTGGTAATGTATGTGTAACATTGGTAATGTATGTGTAACATTGGTAATGTATGTGTAACATTGGTAATGTATGTGTGACATTGGTAATGTATGTGTAACATTGGTAATGTATGTGTGACATTGGTAATGTATGTGTGACATTGGTAATGTATGTGTGACATTGGTAATGTATGTGTGACATTGGTAATGTATGTGTGACATTGGTAATGTATGTGTAACATTGGTAATGTATGTGTGACATTGGTAATGTATGTGTGACATTGGTAATGTATGTGTAACATTGGTAATGTATGTGTGACATTGGTAATGTATGTGTGACATTGGTAATGTATGTGTAACATTGGTAATGTATGTGTGATATTGGTAAGGTATGTGTAACATTGGTAATGTATGTGTAACATTGGTAATGTATGTGTAACATTGGTAATGTATGTGTGACATTGGTAATGTATGTGTAACATTGGTAATGTATGTGTGACATTGGTAAGGTAATGTATGTGTAACATTGGTAATGTATGTGTGACATTGGTAATGTATGTGTGACATTGGTAATGTATGTGTAACATTGGTAATGTATGTGTGACATTGGTAATGTATGTGTGACATTGGTAATGTATGTGTGACATTGGTAATGTATGTGTAACATTGGTAATGTATGTGTGACATTGGTAATGTATGTGTGACATTGGTAAGGTAATGTATGTGTAACATTGGTAATGTATGTGTGACATTGGTAATGTATGTGTGACATTGGTAATGTATGTGTGACATTGGTAATGTATGTGTAACATTGGTAATGTATGTGTGACATTGGTAATGTATGTGTGACATTGGTAATGTATGTGTAACATTGGTAATGTATGTGTGACATTGGTAATGTATGTGTGACATTGGTAATGTATGTGTAACATTGGTAATGTATGTGTGACATTGGTAATGTATGTGTGACATTGGTAATGTATGTGTGACATTGGTAATGTATGTGTGACATTGGTAATGTATGTGTGACATTGGTAATGTATGTGTGACATTGGTAATGTATGTGTGACATTGGTAATGTATGTGTGACATTGGTAATGTATGTGTAACATTGGTAATGTATGTGTAACATTGGTAATGTATGTGTAACATTGGTAATGTATGTGTAACATTGGTAATATATGTGTGACATTGGTAATGTATGTGTGACATTGGTAATGTATGTGTGACATTGGTAAGGTAATGTATGTGTAACATTGGTAATGTATGTGTGACATTGGTAATGTATGTGTGACATTGGTAATGTATGTGTGACATTGGTAATGTATGTGTAACATTGGTAATGTATGTGTGACATTGGTAATGTATGTGTGACATTGGTAATGTATGTGTAACATTGGTAATGTATGTGTGACATTGGTAATGTATGTGTGACATTGGTAATGTATGTGTAACATTGGTAATGTATGTGTGACATTGGTAATGTATGTGTGACATTGGTAATGTATGTGTGACATTGGTAATGTATGTGTGACATTGGTAATGTATGTGTGACATTGGTAATGTATGTGTGACATTGGTAATGTATGTGTGACATTGGTAATGTATGTGTGACATTGGTAATGTATGTGTGACATTGGTAATGTATGTGTGTTATTGGTAATCACTAATGATGTGGTATTGGTAATGTATGTGTGACATTGGTAATGTATGTGTGACATTGGTAATGTATGTGTGTTATTGGTAATCACTAATGTATGTGGTATTGGTAATGTATGTGTGACATTGGTAATGTATGTGTGACATTGGTAATGTATGTGTGTTATTGGTAATCACTAATGTATGTGGTATTGGTAATGTATGTGTGACATTGGTAATGTATGTGTGACATTGGTAATGTATGTGTGTTATTGGTAATCACTAATGTATGTGGTATTGGTAATGTATGTGTGACATTGGTAATGTATGTGTGACATTGGTAATGTATGTGTGTTATTGGTAATCACTAATGTATGTGGTATTGGTAATGTATGTGTGACATTGGTAATGTATGTGTGACATTGGTAATGTTTGCCCCGCTGGAGCCATTACGATTGTGTCCTTAGGCAAGGCATTTAAATTCCACATGCCTCTTCTCTCTCCCTCGTGGCGATGGATTCCATCAGGAATGAGGTCTCGAGAGTGATTAGTATAAGTTATAAGAACTTGTTTTGCAATCGAGCTAAAATAAATTTGTATAAACTAATGTTTGTGTGGTATTGGTAATGTATGTGGTATTAGTAATGTGTGTGGTATTGGTACTGTATGTGGTATTGGTATTGTTAATGTACATTGTATATGGTATTGGTAATGTATATGGTATTGGTAATGTATGTGGTATTGATAATGTATGTGGTATTGGTAATGTACATTGTATATGGTATTGGTAAATAAAATACAATTAATTGATTTTGGTCGGTTGTACAGTCTCCAATTAGCTGTGTATTAATTGAATGTATGTTTGTATTACAGGTTTACAAACAGAAGGTGAAGCACTTGTTGTACGAACACCAGAACAATATTTCTGAGCTGAAGGCAGAGGGTACTGTATCCTTGAAGCTTGCGCAGGACGATCACAGAGGGGAGGAACTCGACTTGCGAAAAGACAAACGTGCGCTCAAAGTCTCTCTCAAAGAACAGGAACTCTCTCACGAGGAAATCATCAAAAATCTCAAGAGGGTATGTAAACATTTCTGTCATCCATAGAATCAAGGTACTCACTGGATTACTGGAATTTAGATCTATAGAATTTATGTTCTCTGTATTTTGAAAAAGAATACTTGAGGTATGAAACTAGGTCTAGTAGTATTCGTTGGGGTATGAACATTTTTCGGTGTGTTTAAACTGTGTCTTTCGAATGCTATGTTTTTATTTCAACCCTGACATGTGATGTTACAAGTGCCACATTTACAATGTCAATGCTGCTCATTGGGAAATGAATCGTTGTAAAATTGTTCAATTAGGTAGAATGTATTTGTACTGTAAGCATGTGATGTAAATGTACTGAGTGGAAGTCATGATTGCGCAGTGGTAGCGTGTTCGCTTCAGATGCGAAAGGTCCGGAGTTCGAGCCCCCTGGAGCCGTTACGATTGTGCCCTTAGGCAAGGCATTTCAATTCCACGTTGCCTCTTCTCTCTCCCTCGTGGCGATGGATTCCATCAGGAATGAGGTCTCGAGAGTGATTAATATAAGTTGAAAGATCTTGTTTAGCAATCAAGCTAAAATAAAATTTGTATACACTTAAATGTGATGTGCCGAATCGTATTTTAGTTTATGATTGCATTTCGCCATTTGTTTTTCAGAAACACGATGAAACCATTACAGAGCTCAGATCCGACTTTGAACGTCAGGCACGGGAGATTGAGGCAAAATATGAGAAGAAGATGCGTACTTTGCGAGATGAACTAGATCTCAGGAGAAAAACCGAGATTCATGAAATTGAAGAGAGGAAAAATGGACAGATTAACTCATTGATGAAAAATCACGAGAAAGCATTCAGTGACATTAAAAACTACTATAATGACATTACTCTCAATAACTTGGCCCTTATCAACACATTGAAGGTAAGTGCGTTAATAATGGAATAATATGTATTGTCTTCATTATACAGTCAAACCTGTCTTAAGCAGCCAGCCAAGGGAGTCAGTGGCTGCTTAACACAGGTGGCTGCTTAATAGACATCAAATATATAATAAAACAACCGTTTGGGCATCTGGAAACTGGCTGCTTAATGGCGGTGACCGCTAACACAGGTTTGACTGTTGTTGTAAACTGGAAACAAATCCTGTTGCGTAGTTTCTTTAACATTTATTAGAATACAGCATGGTCTACCTATGACAGTACCGTACACATAGTAAAGTGTTCCTCCTATGACAGTACCGTACACATAGTAAAGTGTTCCTCCTATGACAGTACCGTACACATAGTAAAGTGTTCCTCCTATGACAGTACCGTACACGTAGTAAAGTGTTCCTCCTATGACAGTACCGTACACACAGTAAAGCGTTCCTCCTATGACAGTACCGTACACACAGTAAAGCGTTCCTCCTATGACAGTACCGTACACACAGTAAAGCGTTCCTCCTATGACAGTACCGTACACACAGTAAAGCGTTCCTCCTATGACAGTACCGTACACACAGTAAAGCGTTCCTCCTATGACAGTACCGTACACACAGTAAAGCGTTCCTCCTATGACAGTACCGTACACACAGTAAAGCGTTCCTCCTATGACAGTACCGTACACACAGTAAAGCGTTCCTCCTATGACAGTACCGTACACACAGTAAAGCGTTCCTCCTATGACAGTACCGTACACACAGTAAAGCGTTCCTCCTATGACAGTACCGTACACACAGTAAAGCGTTCCTCCTATGACAGTACCGTACACACAGTAAAGCGTTCCTCCTATGACAGTACCGTACAAACAGTAAAGGGCTCCTATTTTATTTACCTACAGTACACGCCAGACAGATTAATCAAACTCCTCACGTCTTCGCAAAGCAAAATGAAAATGACAGAAACATTTTGCCATGAGACAGAATTAACTACTGTGGCGGCGATCTGACACAGAATATATTTAAACTTTCGTGACGAAAAGATGCAAAATCTTACCTGTAAAATTTTATTTTCGAAAAAATACAATGAAATTGCTAATTAAAAAAGTATGTCATTTCGACTGAGTAAAAGCATCCGAGTGCCCGAGGTTATAACACTTTTTCTCAGATCTCAAACTCAAATGATTTGATTAGTTGATTCTGAGTTTTACCTGTCAGCTGAACCAATCAGAAGCTTGAGACTGAGTTTGAGATAGGAGAAAAGTTTTATAACCTCGAGGCCATGTCATGTCTCAATTAGAAATGTTGCATAAACGTTTTGACCGACACATAGTAAAGGATCAGTACCGTACAAGGAGTCATTTCATCACTAGTGTGCATAAGTGCTTTTAGGTCATGAGAATAATTGATTCAATCATAATTTTAAAACGTATTATTTCAGGACCGTCTCAATTAGAAATGTTGCACAAACGTTTTGACTGACACATAGTAAAGTGCTTCTTCTGTACCGTACAAGGAGTCATTTCACCGTAGTGTGCATAAGTGCTTTTAGGTCATGAGAATAATTGATTCAATCATAATTTTAAAACATGGCATTATTTCAGGAATGCAGTTAGAAATGTCGCATAAACGTTTTGACCGACACATAGTAATGGGCTTCTCCTGTAGGATCAGTACCGTACAAGGAGTAATTCGATGACATATTAGGTCATGAGAATAATTGATTCAATCATAATTTTAAAACGTGGCATTATTTCAGGAACAAGTTGAGGAGATGAAGAAGAAGGATGAACGGATGGAGAAACAGATGGCCGAAATCTCTGCCAAGAATAAAATGTTGGCCGAACCTCTGCAGAAGGCCCAGGAGGAGGTGGAGGAGCTGAAGAAAGAACTCTCCAATTACGAGAAAGATAAGGAGACGCTTAGGGTCAGTGTTTAGATACAAAATAAACAAAATGCAGTAAAAACAGAATCGTTAGCTGGCTGCCATGTGCATTAGCCGTAATGTAATTTATGGTACAGTGTTCGCCAGATCGGACACGTGGGTTTTCTTTGGGTTTCCTCCCACACGAATGACCACATTTACGCTTTCATCTGCGCCAACGAGTGATTAATATAAGTTGTTAAAACTTGTTTCATAATCATTGTAAAATAAATAAAGTTTAAACTTCATGCCATACTAAATTGACTCATATCATAGTCTTTCGGATAAGACTTTAATCCGAGGGGCCGGGTCTTGACACAGTGCATGTAAAAGAACCAGAGGAGACTCTGGAATGGTTCTCTGTCTGTATCATTGCACTATCCTCCAAAATGTAAATTGACTAGACTAATCTCTTCAGGAGGCGTCGCTCATATGGGCAACCTGTAGCGACGATAAATAAAACACACGCACTACTTAAATATATATACTAGTACCACCAGTCGCGCTGAATCCCTGTGATTTTTGCCAGTCTTTAATACTTTTAAGACTTTTCATTTTGACAAATCTTTCATTCCATATCATATGTTTTTATTTTGGTGCAAATGACATGTGATGTTGCAAGATTTAGTTCTGTGTAACCCGTTCTGGGTTAAACCACAACTCAATATCACCAACAAAACACTGTTGTCGTGGTTTGATCACGAATGTTATTGACTATTAAACATATGAAAGTAAGCAGGAATTGCTAAAACCGTATCCTTTGGAATAGTGTGTTTAGTAACTAACATTTGTGGTTGATTTACAGTTCCTTTTCCAAGGTATTCCAATAATTAAATTCACGTTTAATGCTTTCCACTCACATACCTCTATATAGGCTTACAAAAAGTGTAGATCCAGATGAGCAGGCTCGTGACGAGCCGTCTCTATCAGGATCTGCACTTTTTGCAAGTAATATTACTATTTTTTTAGACATAATTACCCATTTTGATAAATGAACTGGTCCAAATGTATTTTTTTTCTGATTAATTTATTGGTCTAAAAATACCATGGACCAGTCCATGTCAGTTACTTGGTGTTGAATGTGTTAAATATGCTGTACACATACATTGCTACATGTATCTTCAGATGACGAAGGCGAGATTAAGGCTGTCCGAAGAAGATAAAAAGTCTCTGAAATGGGAACACGAGGTGCTCGAGCAGAGGTTTGAAAAGGTATGCGACACACATGTAACTATGAACTACAGTCAAACCTGTCTTAAGCAACCAGCCAAGTGAGTCAGAGAAAGTGGCTGCTTAGCACAGGCGGCTGCTTAATACAGGTCAAATGTAGAGTATTACAACATATTTGGAATCTTGAAACTGGCTGCTTAATACAGGTTGGCTGCTTAATGGAGGTGACCACCAACACAGGTTTAACTGTACTCCAGTCATTTTGCTGAATTATGTCACGGTTATTCCGCATCAAGAACGCAGTTACCATAACATCGGTGTGTATTGTAGCATAATTGTCCCCTATTGTGGAGGTGCCTGCCTCCATGACCAAATAGTTGTTGACAGAAAATCACTTGCTGTAATCGTTGTGGGTCAGATTCTTTCAAGTAATGAAACTCTACTGCTGGACCGTGCAAGACCAGCAGTGGTCCACTCCTGGTGGAGCTCTCCTACTGGACCGTGCAAGACCAGCAGTGGTCCACTCCTGGTGGAGCTCTCCTACTGGACCGTGCAAGACCAGCAGTGGTCCACTCCTGGTGGAGCTCTCCTACTGGACCGTGCAAGACCAGCAGTGGTCCACTCCTGGTAGAGCTCTCCTATTGGATCGTGCAAGACCAGCAGTGGTCCAATCCTGGTGGAACTCTCCTATTGGACCGTGCAAGACCAACAGTGGTCCAATACTGGATTGGCAGGTTGCGGGTTAATGAAAGAAGACCATATTTAGTGTTGGAAACCAGAAGTAGCATTCTGGCAGCTGTTGTTTAAATGCATCATGTTATTACCGTAGTTAACCTTCATGTGATTTTCTGTAGACCCAAGATGCGTTCTGACAGCTGTTGTTTAAATACATCATGTTATTACCGTAGTTAACCTTCATGTGCTTTTCTGTAGACCCAAGATGTGTTCTGACAGCTGTTGTTTAAATACATCATGTTATTACCGTAGTTAACCGTCATGTGCTTTTCTGTAGACCCAAGATGTGTTCTGACAGCTGTTGTTTAAATACATCATGTTATTACCGTAGTTAACCTTCATGTGCTTTTCTGTAGACCCAAGATGAAAGAGATGAGTTATACAGGAAGTTTGTCAAGGCTATTCACGAGGTGCAACAGAAGAGCAACTTCAAGAATCTGCTACTGGAGAAGAAACTCGGGGCCCTTGCCGACACGCTGGAGAAGAAGGAAGCTCAGTTGAACGAAGTTTTGTCCGCATCTAATCTCGATCCTACCGCTCTTACAGTTGTCACTCGCAAACTGGAGGTTTGTTTTTTAAGTTATATATTATAGTTGAAACAAAGAACTGATTCTTTACTATTCCGCGTTATTTCAATTGTCATACATGATTTCAGATACCACTTCTGCACCTGGAGGTTATAAAACTTTTCTCCAATCTCAAAACTCAAGCGTCTGATTGGTTCAGCTGACAGTAACACTCAGAATCAACCAATCAGATCATTTGAACTTGAGTATGAGATCTGAGAAAAGTTTTATAACCTCAGGGCCAGGGCACAGTTTAATAAACCCTATTGTGTGTAAGGGACTCTGTTTGTATTCAATTTAATTAAGAATATCATCCATGTGGATCTAGTGTTTGAAAATTGGAATTTTCCGAGTCTCAGCAAAATCTAACCAGTAATAATGTAAAATCATATTGATGCTGTTAACTGTCAATCAATTACACCTCAGAGTTCTGGGTTTGAGCCCTATTGCGGTCGGATTCATTCAAGCTATCCAGCTGTCTTGCAGAATAATGTTCTGAGTGACATCTGATACCTCGGAATATGATATTAGTGCCGAGAGGGCCACCTGGCCCCGAGGTTATAAAACTTTTCTCAGATCTCAAACTCAAGCTAAAGTGATCTGAGTGTTAGTGTCAGCTGAACCAATCAGGTGCTTGAGACTGAGTTTTGAGATTGGAGAAATGTTTTATAACCTCCAGGCCCGGGGTCGTCCTCCAACATGGAGGGCACTATTTGTTGCCCGACTCATTTGCTCCTAGATTACTACTCTCAATAGTATAAACATAGCACTATAGCTACAGTCAAATTTGTATTAAGAAACCATCAAAGGGAAAGAGAAAAAAGTGGTCTGTAGGCAGGAACTCTTAATACAGGCTAATTTATTCCTCAACCCTTTCTTTCATAGAGATTTAGGTTAATATACTGTTATATCTTTATACAAATGACCGCCATTTAGCTATCATGCAGTGGATAAGTAGTCACCATATCTGTCCCACCTCCATAGATATTGCTGGGATTACATGAGATTTAGGTTAATATACTATTATATCTCCATACAAACGACTGCCATTTAGCTATCATGCAGTGGATAAGTAGTCACCATATCTATCCCACCTCCATAGATATTACTGGGACTACATGAGATTCCGGACTTTATTATAAACATTGGTTTGGCTACTACATTGTCAATGTATGGCGTACTGGTAATGGCGTCAAGAGGTGCTTCCATGAGGGAAAGGGTTAATGTATGTCGTATTGGTAATGGCATCAAGAGGTGCTTCTATGAGGGAAAGGGTTAACAACACAAATGGGAACTGAAAAGTGGTCTCTTGATTGCGTGGCCTTTTGAGAAAGGTTAACTGCATATAATTGTGTTTGTACATTTATCAGGTTTATATTTGTATGGTATGTAGTATGCAATAAAATATGATTGAACTAAAATTCTGGTTCATCGATTTTAAATACATTATTGCATTTTTAAAAGAATCACATCTTTTCCATAAATTGTAAAGTTTTACTGGTTTATATACAGTTTTACTGGTTTATATACAGTTTTACAACTGATGTTTTTTGTTATTACATTTTTACATCTTGATAAAAAAAAATTGCAATTGACCTTTCGTCATTACAATTTTACTACATACATGTATTTTATCTACATACATTTTTAACTATCTTGTATACAATATACTTAACCCGGCGCGATATAGCCTGAACTGTGCTGATGCGCCGTTAAACCAAATACTCACTCACTCACCCTTCTGCAAGATTCTATACAATATACTTAACCCGTCGCGATATAGCTTGAACTGTGCTGAAGCGCCGTTAAACCAAATACTCACTCGGTCACTGGTCCATCGGTATATGTGACCACCATATCAAAATCAGTCGTAAGTCGGGATTAGCGTAAGGCGAATAATCACATTCTAAGTCAACAAAATGGTATTTTAACAATTTTCATATTCTTGTATAATGACATTTTATAATCATTTATCTATATAATAAACGTGATAGATACACCTATTAGTGTAATCGTGTGAAGCTCATTATTCAAAGTGTCTGGAACAAGCTACATGAATGATACTTGTATCACTAGAAAGCTTATACAATTACCTATATGATATACTGTTATACCTATACTGTTAGCTCATTGTTGATTTTTTTATACTTAAGACTGATTTTGTCATGGTGGGTCACATATGACATTAGCTTGATAGTATGACTCTAAATCCAAAACTACATGAGCCATTATTGTTGCAGGATGTACTGGACTCTAAGAACAGCGCTATCAAAGATCTACAGTACGAATTGGCGAGAGTTTGTAAGGTAAACTATGCCTCTTGTGTATTCAGAATATAAATGCCTCCTCTTCTCCATATAATGACTAATGTTAGTTTAAACAGTATTTCATCAGACGGATCTGTAGTCCAGTGGTAACACGCTGGACTGGTAATCCAATGATCGCAGGTTCGATCCCCTGTCTGACCCTAATAAAAGTTAACAGTCTGACAGATGGGACTTTAAACCGAGGTCTCGTGTCGGTGCTGTATACAGTACACATAAAAGAACCAGAGGAGACTCTGGAATTGGTCTCTGTTGGTATCATTGCACTATCCTCCAACAATCTAAAATGACTAATCTCTTCAGGAGGCGTCGCTCATATGGGCAACCGGTAGCGACGATAAATAAACATAAAACACACACGCCTCCGTTGTCAAGTGGTTGAGGTCGCTGACTTGTATACTCTACCACTGTAACCTATCATCACTGATGGTCATGGTCACATGTTCGAGCCATGGTCGAGTAGTTACGATCGCTGACTTGTATACCAATGTAACCTCTCATCCCTGATGGTCATGGTCACAGGTTCGAGCCATGCTCAGACTGTGTCTCTCTATATGAAAAATGTGGCAGGTTCTTACGGAGGTTGGTGCACCAAGTACTGATTAACCGCTGGAGCCTGCCCAGGAAAGGTGTTGTTAGGTAAACTGCCCGTCGCTCAAATGGACAACCGGTAGCGACGCTAAATAAACTTGGATTGAATATTTAGTAACATACAGAACCAATTTTTGTTTAAAGTTTACGATTGCGAAGTTCTAACAACTTATATTGATCACTCTCATTGGCGCGGATGAAAACGTAAATGCGGTCATTCATGTGGGTTGGAAACTGGAGTACCTGGAGAAAACACACCTGTCCGATCTGGTGACCACTGCACCATCTCACATACTTCCTGGTCCGAGGATCGAACCCTGGTTGCATTGGTGAGAAGTGAGCGCACTAACCACTGCGCTAATCGGACAGCCAACTTTTAAACCAGTTTTTGTTGAACCTGTATGCTAGGTGTTTCACATAATATGTACACCCTGGTAATCATTTATGTACTGTCTACATCCGTTATGTCAAAGTCGGTTATGTCAAATTCTCCGGTTATCTCGAAGTCGGATCAAAGTCCCGTTTCAGACTCTATCATTTTACATATAACTGGCTCCGTTTAAAGTTGTGTTTTATTTGAAGAACAATATAAAGACTCGGGATAGGCGTTATATTTGGACAGATTTGTACAAAATTGTTTCAGATAGGGCCATTTTACTGATCGATGCGAAATCCGACATCCCACAGAGTAGAATCCCTGTACTTAAATATATATACTAGTACCCCCAAACGTGCCGAATCCCTGTGATTTACACCAGTAAATTCATGCTACACTGGAACGGCTAGTTTGTTAATAATATCCTATTTTATACCCTATGATACAGTCGTAGTACGTTGATCACATGCACAGTCCATGTCATCCACAAATATTGTGTAAACAAGTGTTTGAACTTAATTTAAATTCTTCCTTTTTCAGGCACACAATGATTTATTAAGAACATACGAAGCCAAGCTGAACCAGTTTGGCATTCCTACAGAAGAACTTGGGTTCAAACCCCTGGAGAGCACTGTTGGTGGCCAGTCATTAGGCCAGGGACCAGCAGGTCTTGTATCGGCGCCATCTTGAACATTCTAGCACCTAATCTTGTGTTTTTTGTTTCATTTTATGCATGATTTTAATATTTTAAAAATTTGATATTTGTAGATATGTTAAATAAATTTCTTGGAAATTTGTAATAAGGCTAGAATAGTTACTGATGTTTTCTACAGTTCCTGTATGTGCATCTTGCTTCCTTTGACTGTGTGCTATTTTCTTCTTTGTAAAGTATCGTGATAGGGCCGTGGTAGAGCATTCGCTTCAGGTGTGGCCGGAGTTATCACCCAGCTGTAGCCGTAACGATTGTGACTTTTAGGCAAAGCACTAAACTTCCACTTCTCTCTCCCTCATGGCGATGGATTCCATCAAAAATGAGACCTCGAAAACTTAATTTCCACATTTCCACTTCTCTCTCCCTCATGGTCATGGATTCCATCAAGAATGAGACCTCGAAAGCGATTACTCTAACCTTGTTTCACAAGCAATTTTACCAGCTATCCCATTCAGATTAAATCTTCATTCATGTCTTCATATTTAAGCGCTCATTAAATCCACAATGATGAAACATGTTTTCCAAATCGGACTTCTAATGTGTAACATACAACATGTGAAGATATATAAAAAAATGGCGGATGTTGGAGTCATCCATTTTGAAAGTTTGTGACTCACTTTTAGATGATACACTTGATATGAATTACAAAGGAAACCTAGTACACATGTAGTTTCTTGTTTTCTGTGTTTTATACTAAACTAGCCCCCACATCTGTTTGTTAATAACTAGTATTTTAGTATCCCTGACCTTATAACATCTCGTTAATTTGTTAATTGCTGAAAAAATAAAATGGCCGCCATTTTCCCCCCAAATTTAAAATAGCTTCATTAACTTGCCTAAAATAAAATAAACTAAATATAGTTCAATCACCCGCACCTAGTTCAAAGGCCAGTAACAGTGTGTTCTGAGAATGTGAGATTTGGAACAAATGAAATGTCAGTTACATTATTCTAGCCTTCCTAGTTTGTTCTTTCATTTCGTGCATCAATGAACAAGGTCAACAGGGCAGCATACATACCAACGTTGTACAAAGATGTTTTACATTATGATATAAGTGTAGGAACATTGATGCTATTATATTTATTTACGTATATTTTTAATATCTGTGATATATTTGTACTTGTAATACATAATTATACGTTTAGTTCTTTTCCAATTTATCTGAGGTGTCCGTGAGATGCCCGTAGAGTGGATTGTATGAAAATAGAAAAGTATGGATGAATGATTATGTTCCAAAATAGTGATAAACCGAATTACTTTATAATAAAACATCAAAACATTTGTAATTGTTATATATTTGTTGTCCTCCGTGGTCGAGTGGTTACAGTCGCTGACTTGTATACCACTGTAACCTATCATCACTGATGGTCATGGGTTCGAGCCCCGCTCAGACCGTGTGTCATTTATATGAAAAAGTTGGCAGTTTCTTACGGAGGTTGGTGCACCCAAGTACTGGTTAACCGCTGGAGCCTGCCCAGAAAAGGTGTTGTTAGGTAAACTGCCCGCCGGCGATATGGCCCAAAATGGTGCTGATGCAGGCGTAACACCTGAAATATAACACATAACATATATATTTGTTATTTGGTGCTTCATTTCTAGGGCGGTGTATCTATGAGATATGGCTATCATTTGGTGTTACACGTGTAACTGGGTGTGTCATCCATGAGATACGGCTATCATTTGGTGTTACACGTGTAACTGGGTGTGTCATCCATGAGATATGGCTATCATTTGGTGTTACGCGTGTAACTGGGTGTGTCTTCCATGAGATATGGCTATCATTTGGTGTTACACGTGTAACTGGGTGTGTCTTCCATGAGATATGGCTATCATTTGGTGCTACACGTGTAACTGGGTGTGTCATCCATGAGATACGGCTATCATTTGGTGTTACACGTGTAACTGGGTGTGTCATCCATGAGATACGGCTATCATTTGGTGTTACACGTGTAACTGGGTGTGTCTTCCATGATATGGCTATCATTTGGTGTACTGGGTGTGTCTTCCATGAGATAGGCTATCATTTGGTGTTACACGTGTAACTGGGTGTGTCTTCCATGAGATATGGCTATCATTTGGTGTAACTGGGTGTGTCTTCCATGAGATATGGCTATCATTTGGTGCTACACGTGTAACTGGTGTGTCTTCCATGAGATATGGCTATCATTTGGTGTACTGGGTGTGTCTTCCATGAGATATGGCTATCATTTGGTGTTACACGTGTAACTGGGTGTGTCTTCCATGAGATATGGCTATCATTTGGTGTTACACGTGTAACTGGGTGTGTCTTCCATGAGATATGGCTATCATTTGGTGTTACACGTGTAACTGGGTGTGTCTTCCATGAGATATGGCTATCATTTGGTGCTACACGTGTAACTGGGTGTGTCTTCCATGAGATATGGCTATCATTTGGTGTTACACGTGTAACTGGGTGTGTCATCCATGAGATATGGCTATCATTTGGTGCTACATGTGTAACTGGGTGTGTCTTCCATGAGATATGGCTATCATTTGGTGTAACTGGGTGTGTCATCTATGAGATATGGCTATCATTTGGTGTTACACGTGTAACTGGGTGTGTCATCCATGAGATATGGCTATCATTTGGTGTTACACGTGTAACTGGGTGTGTCTTCCATGAGATATGGCTATCATTTGGTGTTACACGTGTATCTGGGTGTGTTATCCATGAGATATGGCTATCAGTTGGTGTTACACGTGTAACTGGGTGTGTCTTCCATGAGATATGGCTATCATTTGGTGTTACACGTGTAACTGGGTGTGTCATCCATGAGATATGGCTATCATTTGGTGCTACACGTGTAACTGGGTGTGTCGTCCATGAGATATGGCTATCAGTTGGTGTTACACGTGTAACTGGGTGTGTCATCCATGAGATATGGCTATCATTTGGTGTTACACGTGTAACTGGGTGTGTCTTCCATGAGATATGGCTATCATTTGGTGTTACACGTGTATCTGGGTGTGTTATCCATGAGATATGGCTATCAGTTGGTGTTACACGTGTAACTGGGTGTGTCTTCCATGAGATATGGCTATCATTTGGTGTTACACGTGTAACTGGGTGTGTCATCCATGAGATATGGCTATCATTTGGTGCTACACGTGTAACTGGGTGTGTCGTCCATGAGATATGGCTATCAGTTGGTGTTACACGTGTAACTGGGTGTGTCTTCCATGAGATATGGCTATCATTTGGTGTTACACGTGTAACTGGGTGTGTCTTCCATGAGATATGGCTATCATTTGGTGTTACACGTGTAACTGGGTGTGTCTTCCATGAGATATGGCTATCATTTGGTGTTACACGTGTAACTGGGTGTGTCTTCCATGAGATATGGCTATCATTTGATGTTACACTTGTAACTGAGTGTGTCTTCCATGAGATATGTCTATCATTTGATGCTACACTTGTAACTGAGTGTGTCTTCCATGAGATATGGCTATCATTTGGTGCTACATGTGTAACTGGGTGTGTCTTCCATGAGATATGGCTATCATTTGGTGTTACACGTGTAACTGGGTGTGTCTTCCATGAGATATGGCTATCATTTGGTGTTACACGTGTAACTGGGTGTGTCTTCCATGAGATATGGCTATCATTTGGTGTAACTGGGTGTGTCATCCATGAGATATGGCTATCAGTTGGTGTTACACTTGTAACTGAGTGTGTCTTCCATGAGATATGGCTATCATTTGATGTTACACTTGTAACTGAGTGTGTCTTCCATGAGATATGTCTATCATTTGATGCTACACTTGTAACTGAGTGTGTCTTCCATGAGATATGGCTATCATTTGGTGCTACATGTGTAACTGGGTGTGTCATCCATGAGATATGGCTATCATTTGGTGTTACACTTGTAACTGGGTGTGTTATCCATGAGATATGGCTATCATTTGGTGCTACACATGTAACAGGGTGTGTCTTCTATGAGATATGGCTATCATTTGATGTTACACGTGTAACTGGGTGTGTCTTCCATGAGATATGGCTATCATTTGGTGTTACATGTGTAACTGGGTGTGTCATCTATGAGATACGGCTATCATTTGGTGCTACACTTGTAACTGGGTGTGTCATCTATGAGATATGGCTATCATTTGGTGTTACACTTGTAACTGGGTGTGTCATCTATGAGATATGGCTATCATTTGGTGTTACACTTGTAACTGGGTGTGTCATCTATGAGATATGTCTATCATTTGATGCTACACTTGTAACTGAGTGTGTCTTCCATGAGATATGTCTATCATTTGATGTTACACTTGTAACTGAGTGTGTCTTCCATGAGATATGGCTATCATTTGGTGTTACACTTGTAACTGAGTGTGTCTTCCATGAGATATAGCTATCATTTGATGGTACACTTGTAACTGAGTGTGTCTTCCATGAGATATGGCTATCATTTGATGTTACACTTGTAACTGAGTGTGTCTTCCATGAGATATGTCTATCATTTGATGCTACACTTGTAACTGAGTGTGTCATCCATGAGATATGGCTATCAGTTGGTGTTACACGTGTAACTGGGTGTGTCTTCCATGAGATATGGCTATCATTTGGTGTTACACTTGTAACTGGGTGTGTCTTCCATAAGATATGGCTATCGTTTGGTGTTACACTTGTAACTGGGTGTGTCTTCCATGAGATATGGCTATCATTTGGTGTTACACGTGTAACGGTGGTGTCTTCTATGAGATATGGCTATCATTTGGTGTTACACGTGTATCTGGGTGTGTTATCCATGAGATATGGCTATCATTTGGTGTTACACGTGTAACTGGGTGTGTCTTCCATGAGATATGGCTATCATTTGGTGTTACACGTGTATCTGGGTGTGTTATCCATGAGATATGGCTATCAGTTGGTGTTACACGTGTAACTGGGTGTGTCTTCCATGAGATATGGCTATCATTTGGTGTTACACGTGTAACTGGGTGTGTCATCCATGAGATATGGCTATCATTTGGTGCTACACGTGTAACTGGGTGTGTCATCCATGAGATATGGCTATCATTTGGTGCTACACGTGTAACAGGGTGTGTCTTCTATGAGATATGGCTATCATTTGATGTTACACGTGTAACTGGGTGTGTCTTCCATGAGATATGGCTATCATTTGGTGCTACAGATGTAACTGGGTGTGTCTTCCATGAGATATGGCTATCATTTGGTGTTACACGTGTAACTGGGTGTGTCATCTATGAGATACGGCTATCATTTGGTGCTACACTTGTAACTGTGTGTGTCATCTATGAGATATGGCTATCATTTGGTGCTACACTTGTAACTGGGTGTGTCTTCCATGAGATACGGCTATCATTTGGTGCTACACTTGTAACTGGGTGTGTCATCTATGAGATATGGCTATCATTTGGTGTTACACTTGTAACTGGGTGTGTCATCTATGAGATATGGCTATCATTTGGTGTTACACGTGTAACTGGGTGTGTCATCTATGAGATATGGCTATCATTTGGTGCGACACTTGTAACTGGGTGTGTCTTCCATGAGATACGGCTATCATTTGGTGCTACACTTGTAACTGGATGTGTCTTCCATGAGATATGTCTATCATTTGATGTTACACTTGTAACTGAGTGTGTCTTCCATGAGATATGGCTATCATTTGGTGTTACACTTGTAACTGAGTGTGTCTTCCATGAGATATGGCTATCATTTGATGTTACACTTGTAACTGAGTGTGTCTTCCATGAGATATGGCTATCATTTGATGTTACACTTGTAACTGAGTGTGTCTTCCATGAGATATGTCTATCATTTGATGCTACACTTGTAACTGAGTGTGTCTTCCATGAGATATGGCTATCATTTGGTGCTACACGTGTAACTGGGTGTGTCATCTATGAGATATGTCCATCATTTGATGTTACACGTGTAACTGGGTGTGTCATCTATGAGATATGTCCATCATTTGATGCTACACGTGTAACTGGGTGTGTCATCTATGAGATATGTCCATCATTTGGTGTTACACGTGTAACTGGGTGTGTCATCCATGAGATATGGCTATCATTTGGTGCTACACGTGTAACTGGGTGTGTCATCCATGAGATATGGCTATCATTTGGTGTTACACTTGTAACTGGGTGTGTCATCCATGAGATATGGCTATCATTTGGTGTTACACGTGTAACTGGGTGTGTCATCCATGAGATATGGCTATCAGTTGGTGTTACACGTGTAACTGGGTGTGTCATCCATGAGATATGGC
The DNA here is from genome assembly GCA_014843695.1 of Archivesica marissinica. Classification (NCBI taxonomy): domain Eukaryota; kingdom Metazoa; phylum Mollusca; class Bivalvia; order Venerida; family Vesicomyidae; genus Archivesica; species Archivesica marissinica. The sequence goes on along the minus strand of CM026395.1, from coordinate 15,897,406 downwards.
TATTATTTGGTGTTACACGTATAACTGGGTGTGTCTTCCATGAGATATGGCTATCATTTGGTGTTACACTTGTAACTGGGTGTGTCTTCCATAAGATATGGCTATCGTTTGGTGTTACACTTGTAACTGGGTGTGTCTTCCATGAGATATGGCTATCATTTGGTGTTACACGTGTAACGGTGGTGTCTTCTATGAGATATGGCTATCATTTGGTGTTACACGTGTATCTGGGGGGTGTCTTCTATGAGATATGGCTATCATTTGGTGTTACACGTGTATCTGGGGGTGTCTTCTATGAGATATGGCTATCATTTGGTCAGTCAAATAAAAAAACACCGAGACTACTAATTGGGCCGTAGTGAGTTGTTTTGCCAGAAGTTAAAAAGTGAAAAATCGACAGACTAGAACCCAGGCTATGTTGGTTGATGAAACTATCATTTGGTCAGTCAAATAAAAATATTTTAACACCGAGACTACTAATTGGGCCGTAATGAGTTGTTTTGCCAGAAGTTAAAAAGTGAAAAATCGACAGACTGGAACCCAGACTATGTTGGTTGATGAAACCAGTTAGATTGTGCTTCCAGTTGGGTGCCCCTCCTAGCGGTCTTTCAGACACAGGCAATCACTCCGGTAGAACCACCGATCACCGGCAAGTCAGCTGGATAGCTTCCACACATGAAGCAATTCGACACACCAAGTGGAATGTGAAGCTGCAGCCTCGTTCGTGCCTCCACACCGTGCACGTCCGGAACAAGGCACAGCTTACAGCAGGAAATTGGATCACCTGTTCCGAAGTGACCAATCCACGCCGCTGACGCATACAGACGAGGACCCGCATCGACTCTTTTGAGTGTCTTACGCTTACCTAGATCAACGACAGCTAACACTGGGGCGTTGAAGAGGCGACGATTGACTGGGTAGGAGAAGACGGCAGTCGTTTCGCGTGGATGGCGCACTCGTCGCCTCGAAATCTTTTATCTGTCCCCAACTACGGGCGAGCGGTTGGAGACGGAGGGATGCGACCTCGACCCCAGATGTGTCAACGGGGTGGACAACGACGGAACAACCGAACCATTTTGCTGATGTTAGCCGACTAATCGTGGAGGATGTGGCCCTGAAAAGGATCGCGTACAGACCAGGCCTTGTCACCCTGGCACGGAAAGAAGGAAGGAGCCATCTGAGGATGTCCTCATAAGCATCACAGAAAAATAATCATCTTAGAACGCTCGCCCATATGGTTCGCCGGAGGCGAGGATAAATAAACGTGCATCATCACACGCTGCAGCGTAGCCTGGGAACAGGCGTCGATATATTTTGTCTGGTCAGTCAAATAAATATATTTTAACACCCGAGACTATTAATTGGGCCGTATTGAGTTTCTGTCATTTTGCCAGAAGTTAAAAAGTGAAAAATCGACAGACTGGCACCTAGGCTAGCTGCAGCGGTGAGACCAACGACCGTTATCACACTGCCATGTGTACACGTGCTGTGAAAATATACACATGTATTGGAAGAATAATTCCTGCCCCCCCCCCATGGGGCTCATCCAGTCGATATGCACGCAGTTGACCCCTTTATCTATATAAAGCCGCCATATTGAATGAGTAAGTTTTCAAAATCACTAGGGCAGAACGTTTCTATCTATGTAGCAGGTTCAATGTTCTGTAGCTAGACCTAGTTTATTTATTGATATGACACTAGTGATTACACTTTTAGAGTCAATAGTTCCTATGAGTGTATGTGTCTTACGTTTATTTATCGTCGCTACCGGTTGTGCCCATATGAGCGATGCCCCCTGAAGAGATTAGTCAGTTTAGATGATAGTGCAATGATACAGACAGATATATACCCATTCCAGAATATCCTCTGGTTGTTTTACGTGCACGGTGTAAAACACCGACACGAGAACTCGGTTTATAGTCCCATATGAAATTGTATTAGGGTCAGACGGGGGATCGAACCTGCGATTCCTGGATTACCAGTCCAACGTGACAACCACTGGACTACAGATCCGTCTGTAGTTCCCATTACGCGTACACAGTTTGTCTTTAATTGACCCATTCTGCGACATAAAATGATCGGTCATCGAAAGGAACTGAGTTAAGTTTTATCAAAAACAACAATTTGTGACCATGTGTGAACAAACAATTGGCTTACAGCTGTATAAGTACAATTGCTATGCAGTGTTAATTAATAACAGACGGATCTGTAGCCCAGTGGTAACACGCTGGACTGGTGGACCGCCTGACCCTAATAAAATTAACAGTCTTTCAGATGGGACGTTAAACCGAGAGCTCGTGTCGGTGCTTTACATCGTGCACGTTAAAGAACCAGAGGAGATTCTGGGATGGGTCTCTGTCTGTATCATGCACTATCCTCCAACATCTAAAACGACTAATCTCTTCAGGAGGCGTCGCTCATATGGGCAACCGGTAGCGACGATAAATAAACGTAAATCACACAGGCAATGGTCAATTATCGGTTAGACCATAGATGAGTGCCGTCTCGACAAATGGTTCCTAGCTGCCGAGTCTATGGTTATTTTAATATTTTATGAACCATAGGTTACACATATTCATGCACAGACGGATCTGTAGTTCAGTGGTAACACGTTAGACTGGTAATCCAGGGATCGCAGGTTCGATCCCCCGTCTGACCCTAATAAAATTAACAGTCTCTTAGGTGGGACTTTAAGCCGGGGTCTTGTGTCGGTGCTTTACACCGTGCACGTAAAAGAACCAGAGGAGACTCTGGAATGGGTCGTCTATGTCTGTATACTATCCTTCAACACTCTAACATTACTAATCTCTTCAGGTGGCTTTGCTCATATGGGCAACCGGTAGCGACGATAAATACTAATTATCGCATGCAAGTATATGACTTGTGGCTGCATGGTAGAGGTGGCCACACACACAAACTTACATTAGTGTCATTAAGGTGCATAACAGTTACTTTGTACTTACTAGGCACAGCCACACATACACACCCCAAGGTGCACCACTCTACATGCATTATACATAGCACTCATGTAATGGTTCATTAAGAGGTTACAAATACATGTGATAGTTTTAACAAAGTCAAGGGGCATAACTCTGCACTTACTGTGTACAAACATAAAAATGCCCACCAACATAAGGTTAAGGTAGGATTTGATCGTGTGTGTGTGTGTGTGTGTGTGTGTGTGTGTGTGTGTGCGCGCGCCGCGTGCGTTTAACGTTTATTTATCGTCGATACCGGTTTCCCAGATCAGTCATTTTAAATGTTTGGAGGATAGTGCAATGATACAGACAGAGACCCATTCCAGAGTCTCCTCTGGTTCTTTTACGTGCACGATGTAAAGCATCGACACGAGACCTCGGTTTAAAGTCCCGTTTGAAAGACTGTTAATTTAATTGATTTCACCGTATACATAGGCTACATGCAGATCTATATATGTCAGAGTTGTTTGGGGCGTATCTATGCAATCGGCACCCTGACTAGAACCACTCACCTGACACTTGGGAATCATTTGTCCAGGCAAGTATGTGTGGGTATTTATATACAAATTTATTCCAACTTGTATAAATCACTCTCGAGACCTCATTCCTGATGGAATATATCGCCACGAGGGAGAGAGAAGAGGAAATGTGGAATTTAAATGCCTTGCTTAAGGGCACAATCGTAACGGCTCCAACTCCATTTGTGGGTAAGAACTGAGCTATCATCAAGTATAACGTGTGACCTAGTTTGAACAATATTCAACAAAACATGCAACCGTGCCTTATGTCTGCATGTTGACAGATACAGGGAAGGATGACACAATACCTCAATGAGGCTCATCTGACACACCTTAAGCTAGGAAGAGACTACACTAGATATAGGTGGCTGACACATGACACATTAGCCACTTTGATTATTAATATTAAGCTTTTAGATATTTAACGTTACCCCCGCATCTCCGGTGATGCGTATCCCGGAGTATATATTAGTCATTTTTTTGTTGAGGATATTATTAGGGTGAGAATGGAGTTCTCAGTACAACATGTTAACTCACTGATCCACAACATAACTGACTTTCAAAAATTGATATGGTTACTACTATAAGTATATATAACGTGTCACAGATTTGTCCGAAGCATCGAACTATACTACCTGTTTCTTTTGGGCACACCTGTACGTCGTTACCAATCTTAACCTATTTTAGCAATTTCCCCGTTTCTTAAAATAGTAACGAATCTCATTATCGATTAGTGTTCTGCTTGTGCACATTCCATTCTCGTGTTTGATTGGTCGCAGGCAGAACGAGAAAGTCATGTGATCTAATCCTGACAGATTTTGCAAAGTTGTGTCATTATGAAACAATGCGCGGTCAAGATAAACACACTAATTTTAAAGTTAATGAACGTTAACATGTGAACATGGAATGCTTTGTGTCTCAGCCGAACTCAGTTGTTCTGGATATAGTGGTCAATCCGAAGGGAAAAGGACAGGAATGTATGGACCAGGTAATAAAACATTGTTCTATTTCTAGAAGCTGAACAGCTGAAACGTTGAAACCGAAATCTGTCAAATAATCTTACTTATCATTCAGTCGAAATTCTAGTTAAAATGTGGTCTGTATGTTTGTTAGCAGTTATATTTTCAGGCACATCGTTGATAAAAAAATGTATCACTTTATATATTTATTATGAGAAATGTATAGATCTAACAAAGGAAAGTGCTCGGCCTTGACACACGGAATGTGCAATATAATGATATCGTTATACTTTGTAACCCGAGTGACTGTTTTTCATATGAAGTATGACGAGCGACTCCCAAAACCAATGGTTACGCGTGTACCTGTTTACTCGGTTCCTATTAATTATTGAATCATGCATGGAATTGAATATTGGATCAAGATATATAACCCTAGACAGACCTTTACCGTTGGAAGTATATATTGTAACATGCTAATTGTAACATAGACAAGAATAATAAGTTGAAATATTTTTTAGCTTGTACAAATTTATTTGGCCTGATTGTGAAACAAGTTTTTGCAACATTAATTTAATCGTTCTCTAGACCTCATCCCTGGTGGAATGCATCGTCATAAGGAAGAATGTGTTATACGTTTATTTATCGTCGCTACCGGTTGCCCATTCCTGAAGAGATTAGTCATTTTAGATTTTTGGAGGATAGTACAATGATACAGATAGACGCATTCCAGAGTCTCCTCTGGTTGTTTTACGTGCATGGTGTAAAAACGAATGCGAGACCTCGGTTTAAAGTACCATCTGAAAGACTTAATTTCATTAGGGTCAGAAGGGGGATCAAACCTGCGATCCCTGGATTCCCAGTCCAGCGTGTTATCCACTGGACTACATGGGAGAAAGAAGAGGCAATATCTTGCCTAAGAGCACAATTGTAATGGCTACAGCCAGGCACACACTCTGGGCTGTTCGCACCTGAAGCTAACACGATCACACATGCGTGGTTGCCAGAATATGACATAATAGCTTACTCCAAGTTAATAAACATTGTATCATCTACATGTACCACTCCAAATGTATGGAAACCAACCCAATTACACTCCAGGGCGATATCGCTTGTGATGATAGGGGACTTAGTTAAGCCCCAAATGCTTGTCGTCCCACTCTTTGAAATTGATGTCTCCATTGGTTCCGTAACTTCAACTTCTTACTGCCGAACAATAGAGTCATGATTTAGATTGGCAATGCAGTATGTGGATGTCGTGATAGCGCAGTTGATGCGCGTTCGCTTAAAGTGTGAAAGGTCCAGAGTTCGAGCCCCGCTGGAGCCGTTACAATTGTGCCCTTAGGCAAGGCATTTAAATTCCACGTTGCCTCTTCTTTCTCCCTCGTGGCGATGGATTCCATCAGGAATGAGGTCTCGGGAGTGATTAATATAAGTTAGTTTAGTTTATACAAATTTATTTTAGCTCGATTGCGAAACCATTTCTTTCAACTTATATTAATCACTTTAATATAAGTTATAGGAACTTGTTTCGCAATTAGCTAATATAGTCATGTATAAAATAATGATCTATAGTCAACATAATCTATGTGTTTGAATATTTTGAACAACTCAATTTAATCCCCTCGCACTCTTCTGTACTGTAACGTAGGTAAATTTAGTGCTTTCAAGCGATCTTGGTACGAAGGATCTTTTAGTTCTGGTACTAGTCGTGTTGCTTGGTGCTGAACATGTTCAACCATGCATTTACATTTTTTCAATGTAGGATACCATATTAAGTGTGCATAATCCAGGTGTGGTTGCTTTATAGTGCTCTATATAGGTCCAGGAATAGATTGTTGTCTATATATATATATAAATATCTCCTGATCAAGCCAATAATACATTTTGCCATTCACACTATTTTACTAATATGTAATTAAATGTTCAGAGAACAATTAAAATGTACACCAAGGTCTTTTACCGTATTTAGCTATGTATAGTGCGCACATTTCTTACTGAAATCCTCATCCATTTTATCTACTGCGCATTATACACCAGTACAGACATCAGGACATTTTTTTCCGGACCAAAATTGACCAATATTTCGTGAAATTCGACCCGAACGGGCACCACAGTCATTCTATAATTTGTTACATTCGACAAACGTTATAAACTAGCTATTAAAACCAGTTGCCGATAAGTCTATATAAATAAATGAAATGAATAAGACCACAAAATTAGCATATATTGTGTTTATTTTGGCAAACTTTGAAGAATTTAATTGAAATTAGTAAATGCATAAAAAAATGGCGATTTGATAACATCACATGGTTTTATCGTATGTAATATTTCCCGTACTTCGCCGCATAAAGCGACGCTGCAATCGTACGATATCATAGAGATAAAGAAACTTTGTAATAATAGTTTATTTGATTTAATATACTGTATGTTTTTAAATACGACATGATTAAAGACACGATGTGTTGGTTATTTTTATGGGCAATATTTACTATGTACAATGCATTGCATAAATTTTTTTTGGCTGCAGTATTTCAATTGTTTGTAGCGATAATTAATTTCGACAAACCTTTCATAATGGGTCCCAGTTAATTAGGTAGGCTACATGCCTGAGTGCGTTACCGTTCCTCGATGAGGTATCTCGAGTGATTAATATAAGTTGTAAATATCACGGAGCACAATTTTTAGCGATTCTTGAGAAATGTTAAATTTTGACTTGGAAAATTGTGTAATTTATTAAACGAGTTGAATATAATGATAAAATGTGAGGCTCTGCCGAGCATTTTATCATTTTTATTCAACGAGTTTAATAAATTCAATATGGAAAGACACGAATGTAAGATTCTTTTTATCACATAAACCAAATACGCAGTAAAAGTGTGTCACGATTGAACACACTTCCCCTTTAGCAAATGAAAGCCAGAGTAGTACTGCGGTTTCTACTTAATGGGCCAAGAAAATAGTGCGACACTAAATACTCCAATTGTTTTATTTTCTTCCTTTGTAAACAGTTTTTTCACAACATATCATGCGCAACAATTCAATATTAAACACTTTTAAAATATTTTCAAACAGTCTTTTTTAACAAATACAAATACAAAATGTACACGATGTTTTGGCAAATGACGTCACAATCAAAGTTACACAGCGCGTGCTAGTTGATGTAAAAATGTATGTCACTGCGAATCGCATTTGCCTCATTTGCATATTTAATACACTAGTGTATTACCGAATTTATGACATGGCTTTATTAAACTCCCGCGCTGTAGTTTATGTGATTATAACGCTTTCCTTCTATTGAATTGTTGTATTTAATGGTCATACTTGTGTGTATTTTAACCATATATCAGGGTTCATTCTAGGCCAGAATGTGTGGGAGAAGTGACAAAGCACGAGATTGCGTGTTATTTAATAAATTTCAAGAAAATATGGTTAAAATGCACAGTATGACCATTAACCCTTTCAACCCCACAGGCCTCTAAATAGGCTTATGAAAAGTGTAGATCCAGATGAGCCGGCTCGTAACGAGCCGTCTCATCAGGATCTGCACTTTTTTGCCAGTAATAATTATTACTATTTTTAGATAAAATTACACATTTTGATAAATGAACTGATCCAAATGTAATTTTGTTATTAATTTATTGGTCTAAAAATATCATGGACCAGTCCATGTCAGTTACTTGGGGTTGAAAGGGTTAAATACAACATTTGAATAGAATAAGTGCTTTATAATGGGCCAGTGTATCTTATGTATCTTATTGGACACATTTTTTTTTTTTAGTGATAAGTGGGGCCCCCAGAGGGTGAAGTCAGGGTCCCTAGGGCGACTATTTCTCCCACATTGCCCTCTAGAATGATCCCTGCTATTTTGTCGAAATTTATTAAATAACGCCATTGCAGGGCACTTTTCATTCTATTTCGTGCTTTTCATTTCATTAATTTGTATAAGCGGCTAAAATTTAGTAGTATACAGTATTTATAGCGAAATGATTCAAATCACCTGAAGTAAACAAAGTTTATGTTTTAAGTATAGGATATAGCCGAAAACGATCCAATATGTAAAATATTGGACTGTGTGAGGCGCGTAGCGCGAAGACAGTATTGAATCCGTCTGGGGGTTATATCTTACTTAAAAAAACACTTATATAACACGATACTACTAATTAAAATTGTTAATTTCGTACATGTACGCCTAGGATTTAATATAATATGCAGGCCTTTTGATAGCAGTCCAATAGCGCCAGACACAGTACCAATATTTTACATATTGGATCCGTTTGAGGCTTATATCTTACATAAAGCACACACTTATATAACAAGATCTTACTAATTAAAATTGTTAATTTCATACACTTACTCGTAGGATTTAATTTAATACTCTGGCCATTTAACAGCAGTCCAATATTAATAATAATGGACTGCAAGTACAAAGTATGACGTCACCGACCCTTTCCCTCATAGAAGCACCTCTTGACGTCATTACTAATACGACATACATGGACAACGTAGTAGCCAAACCAATGTTCATAACTAAAGGCCAGAATCTCATGTAGTCCCAGTAATATCTATGTAGGTGGGATAGATATGGCGACTATACTTATCCACTGCATGATAGCTAAATGGCTGTCGTTTGTATGGAGATGTAATAGTATATTAACCTAAATCTCTATGAAGGAAAGGGTTAAATGGCTGTCGTTTGTATGGAGATATAATAGTATATTAACCTAAATCTCTATGAAGGAAAGGGTTAAATGGCTGTCGTTTGTATGGAGATATAATAGTATATTAACCTAAATCTCTATGAAGGAAAGGGTTAAATGGCTGTCGTTTGTATGGAGATATAATAGTATATTAACCTAAATCTCTATGAAGGAAAGGGTTAAATGGTGTCGTTTGTATGGAGATATAATAGTATATTAACCTAAATCTCTGAAGGAAAGGGTTAAGGCTGTCGTTTGTATGGAGATATAATAGTATATTAACCTAAAGCTCTATGAAGGAAAGGGTTAAATGGCTGTTGTTTGTATGGAGATATAATAGTATATTAACCTAAAGCTCTATGAAGGAAAGGGTTAAAAGGCTGTTGTTTGTATGGAGATATACTAGTACATTAACCTAAAGCTCTATGAAGGAAAGGGTTAAATGGCTGTTGTTTGTATGGAGATATAATAGTATATTAACCTAAAGCTCTATGAAGGAAAGGGTTAAAAGGCTGTTGTTTGTATGGAGATATACTAGTACATTAACCTAAAGCTCTATGAAGGAATGGGTTAACATAGCTTATGATCAATAAAATCAATATCTATATTGTATTATGTCAGATTTCGTACTCATCCGGTGGAACTATCGTTGCCGAGTATCACTCGCCCGGTTATAATATGTACATGTATTCGCCAATGCTTAATTTCTAATGCCTAATTTTAATTCACAGGTGTGCAGAATTCTGGGAATCATAGAACAAGATTATTTTGGTCTGCTTTACAAAGGTCGAGGTGGAGAGAACTTGTGGTTAAATCTACGGAACCGCCTTGATCGGCAGCTGGTCGGTCCACCTCCATACAGACTGCAGCTGAAAGTTAAATTCTTCGTGGCACCGCATAACTTGCTTCATCAATCAGCAAGGTGAGGATATCATGTACATTGTGCATGTATGTACATTGTGCATGTATGTGCATTGTGCATGTATGTGCATGTATGTGCATCATGCATGTATGTGCATGTATGTGCATTGTGCATGTATGTACATTGTGCATGTATGTGCATTGTGCATGTATGTGCATGTATGTGCATTGTGCATGTATGTGTATGTATGTGCATGTATGTGCATGTATGTACATGTATGTGCATTGTGCATGTATGTGCATTGTGCATGTATGTGCATTGTGCATGTATGTGCATTGTGCATGTATGTACATGTATGTGCATTGTGCATGTATGTGCATTGTGCATGTATGTGCATGTATGTGCATTGTGCATGTATGTGCATTGTGCATGTATGTACATGTATGTGCATTGTGCATGTATGTGCATTGTGCATGTATGTGCATGTATGTGCATTGTGCATGTATGTGCATTGGTTATTATGGCTATATGTACATGTATGTGCATTGGCTATTATGGCTATATGTACATATATGTACAATGGCTATTATGGCTGTATGTACATGTATGTACATTGGCTATTATGGCTATATGTACATTGGCTATTATGACTATATGTACATTGGCTATTATGGCTATATGTACATGTATGTACATTGGCTATTATGGCTATATGTACATGTATGTACATTGGCTATTATGGCTATATGTACATTGGCTATTATGGCTATATGTACATGTATGTACATTGGCTATTATGGCTATATGTACAATTGGTTATTACATGTATGTACATTGGCTATTATGGCTATATGTACAATTGGTTATTATGGCTATATGTACATTGGCTATTATGGTTGTATGTACATATATGTACATTGGCTATTATGGCTATATGTACATGTATGTACATTGGCTATTATGGCTATATGTACATTGGCTATTATGGCTATATGTACATTGGCTATTATGGCTATATGTACATGTATGTACATTGGCTATTATGGCTATATGTACATGTATGTACATTGGCTATTATGGCTATATGTACATGTATGTACATTGGCTATTATGGCTATATGTACAATTGGTTATTACATGTATGTACATTGGCTATTATGGCTATATGTACAATTGGTTATTATGGCTATATGTACATGTATGTACATTGGCTATTATGGCTGTATGTACATATATGTACATTGGCTATTATGGCTATATGTACATGTATGTACATTGGCTATTATGGCTATATGTACATTGGCTATTATGGCTATATGTACATTGGCTATTATGGCTATATGTACATTGGCTATTATGGCTATATGTACATGTATGTAAATTGAATGAACTAAATATAACATCAGCCAAACTACATGTAGCTTTTTAAAAAAAAGTTATGGCCACAAACGAACCTGCTTTTGTGAAATTGCCATTTGTAAATTACCTCCCTTTAGGGGTATTTTATTACAAAATCACCACTAACTCTTGTTTACTAAAGTTAAATTTGCATATCAATTATAGTATTATATTTCCAACTGAAGAAAATAAAATGCATAAAGAGACATTAAACAGGATGTTGCAGGACAGTCCTATATTTAATTATCTACATAATGTTTTTCCGATCTGTTATTTGAAAAATGCCTTGATAGTAAAATGTTAACAGACGGATCTGTAGTCCAGTGGTTACACGCTGGACTGGTAATCCAGGGATCGCAGGTTCGATCCCCCGTCTGACCATAATAAAATTAACAGTCTTTCAGATGGGACGTTAAGCCGAGGTCTCGTGTCGGTGCTTTACACCGTGCACGTAAAAGAACCAGAGGAGATTCTGGAATTGGTCTCTGTATCATGCACTATCCTCCAAAATCTAAAATAACTAATCTCTTCAGGAGGCGTCGCTCATATGGGCAACCGGTAGCGACGATAAATAAACGTAAAACACCCAGTAAAATGTTACATTTTTCAAGTCTAAATATTTGGAATGGCTACAGGAATGCTACATTTGTTGTATGTGTTTTCAACTTCTGGTGTGTCTTATTCCATATGTTAATTCTTTTATCCAGACACCAGTTTTATGAACACATCAAAGTTGAGTTTGACATGCAGAAACTCGTTGCCGACTCGGAGGAGCAGATGGTGCGAATGGTAGCCTTAATAGCGCAGACAGACCACGGAAGCTTCGACGGTAGAACGCATCAACTCAATCTATATATGACAATGTTATGTGGCATTCCTGAACCGACTCCTGAGTTGATCCACATGATAGTGGATGCCCACACTCAGCTTACGGGGATGAGTCGTGAGTCGGCCCAGTATAAGTTGCTGCAAGAGTCGGCGGGGCTGCAGAATTATGGGGTGGAGTACCATGAGGCTACGTATGGGGGCGAGACAATACGTATAGGGATAGGCCCCACAGGAGCCTACATGTACAACAGCAATATGGAGCTGATAGAGAAGTAAGTAGATCAGTGGTCTCGTTATAGTTCAGTGAGTTACAGTCAAACCTGTCCTATGGTGGTCGTGATAGCGCAGTTGTAGCGCGTTCGCTTCAAGTGCGAAATGTCCGGAGTTCGAGCCCCGCTGGAGCCGTTATGATTATGCCCGTAGGCATGGCATTTAATTTCCACGTTGCCTCTTCTCTCTCCCTCGTGGTGATGGATTCCATGAGTAATGAGGTCTCGAGAGTGATTAATATAAGGTTCAAGAACTTGTTTCACAATCGAGCTAAAATAAATTTGTATAAATGAAACCTGGAAGTATCGAAAAGTGGTTGTAATGTGGTTTCTTAATCGAGGTTAAATGTTGAACACAAATTACAAGACTGGGAGTCTTGTTAAATACCTGCGTAATACACGAGTGGTTGCTTAAACAGAGGTGACCACAAACACAGGTTTGGCTGTAATGCTATGCTTTACATGCATCTGTAGGCTAGATAGCAGTTGCTTGATGCTTGTTAAGAGAAATTATGACCCACAAAAATGAAGTATTGAATCACTTCTCCCTTAGTTAAAGTGAGGAAGCGACCTATTTGGCTTGCAGAAGGTCAGTGGTTCTACCCAGGTGCCTGAAATACTGCTCAGAGAGGCACTACAGGGTCTTCTTGCACCAAATAACAACTGGAGACCTAAGCTGTTAAGTACAACTTTAACCCATTCAACACCACAGGCCTCTAAATAGGCTTACAAAAAGTGTAGATCCAGATGAGCCGGCTCGTGATGAACCGTCTCATCAGGATCTGCACTTTTCGCCAGTAATATTACTATTTTTTAGGCAAAATTACCCATTTTGATAAATGAACTGGTCCAAATGTAATTTTCGTATTAATTTATTGGTCTAATAGTATCATGGACCAGTCCATGTCAGTTACTTGGGGTTGAATGGGTTAAACCACAAAAACATAGAAATCTCCCACGATTAAACTAGGGAGAAGTGACACAGCACAGGGTGACAAATTAAAGTTTAAACTTTATTTATTTTACAACGATTGCGAAGCAAGTTCTAAGAACATATATTAATCACTCTCGTTGGCGCGGATGAAAGCGTAAATGTGGTCATTCGTGTGGGAGGAAACCGGAGTACCCGGAGAAAACCCACCTGTCCGATCTGGCGACCACCGTACCATCTCACATACTTCCCGGTCTGAGGATCGAACCCGGGTTACATTGGTGAGAAGCGAGCGTGCTAACCACTGCGCTAATCTGCATGCAGACAGCCTAATGACAAATAGTCAAATTGACAATTTCTCTCGAGTGTCCATTTGATAATTAATCACATTTTATTTTAACCCATTCAACACCAAGTAGCTGACATGGACTGGTCCAAGATATTTTTAGACCAATAAATTAATAACAAAATTACATTTGGATCAGTTCATTTATCAAAATGGGTATTTTTTTTTCTAAAAATAGTTATATTACTTGAAAAAAGTGCAGATCCTGATGAGACGGCTCGTGACGAGCCGGCTCATCTGGATCTACACTTTTTTGTAAGCCAATTTAGAGGTCTGTGGTGTTGAAAGGGTTAACTACTCGAAGAAGACGTAATTGCTAACGTTTATTCTGTTTGTTTCAGGTTGGAGTATGTTACTATCGCAAAAGTTGAGCATGTGGGCAAAAGTTGTGTTCTTAAAGTTATGAACGATAACGGTACGGAGAGAGACATTCTGTTGAGACTAATTACGCACTGTGCAGCTAACGCCATGTACAGGTGTATAACAGAAATGCATTCATTTTTTTGCTGTGATACAGTGCACAATGAAGTGTCTACACAATTCAGTCGTGATTTGAAAGGAACGCTGGCATCCCTTTTCAATGAAAAGACAACATTGGGTGAGTACTACTCCTAAAAACAGGGTTTGGTAAGGGTAACCCTAGTCCTATATATAAGGCCTGTATATAAAAAAACAAAATATAAAAAAAATAAAAAAATAAAATAAAATAAATTCCTATGGATCGGTAGTCCAGTGGTAACACGCTGGACTGGTAATCCAGGGATCACAGGTTCGATCCCCCGTCTGACCCTAATAAAATTAACAGTCCTTTAGATGGGACGTTAAACCGAGGTCTCGTGTCGGTACTGTACACCGTGCACGTAAAAGAACCAGAGGAGATTCTGGAATGGGTCTCTGTCTGTATCATGCACTATCCTCCAAAATCTAAAATGACTAATCTCTTCAGGAGGCGTCGCTCATATGAGCAACCGGTAGTGACGATAAATAAACGTAAAAACAAAAGTTTTATCTGAAAAATGGCCTGAGAGTAAAATGTTACATTTTTCAAGTTAAGTCTAAATATTTGGACTAGGGTAACCCAATCCTACCTATAGAATCATGCCAATCTTAACATTTTTTTAAAAAACACTTTGCGTCATTTTCTGGTTTTATGGTACTTCTTGCTTGCTCTTCATCACATAGACAATCGTGAACAAGAAAACTTATTAAATCACTTGGCATTAATATCAAAATTACACCCATCACTACCCACTAAATCCCGACAGGGTTCCCGCTGTCGGTCGCCAATTGCGACAAAAAACAAATATTGGTGCTAAATTTTGTGAATTGGTGCAACTTATTTTTTTTTGTACATGTTTTGTCAAATACATGGCTTCAAATATTTATTTGTGAACTATTTGGCTCTTAGTTGGCTCCAAGTTTTTTAAATTGGCTTCAGTGTTTTTCAATTGGCGACAGAAGTGGCGCAGACAAACATTCCGACAGAGGGAACCCTGCCTGGCCTACCGTACATGTGTACATAGAGATATCGGATTGTTACCTGAATCAACCCTCTTTTTGTTGTTGTTTTTTAGCTTGAATCATAGGGGGGGTGGGGGGGGGGGGGGGTCGGCACGTTGTGGGGTGTTGATAAAATGTCTTTATTTTAGTATCTTGGAGCCTCAACTTAAAAACATACTATGAATCCATTATACATGTAGAACATGGAGCTGGAAATTTTAACCATATGCCAGCAAATATCCTAGGAATGTGTGTGTTTTATGTTTATTTATCGTCGCTACCGGTTGCCCATATGAGCAACGCCTCCTGAAGAGATAAGTTATTTTAGATTTTGAAGGATAGTGCATGATACAGACAGAGACCCATTCCAGAATCTCATCTGGTTCTTTTACGTTACGGTGTAAAGCACCGACACGAGACCTCGGTTTAACGTCCCATCTGAAATACTGTTAATTTTATTAGGGTCAGACGGGGGATCGAACCTGCTATCCCTGGATTACCAGTCCAGCGTGTTACTACTGGACTACAGATCTGTAGGAATTTTAACCTGTAACCTTTATATATGTATTTTGCATGTGTAGGGGTTGGAAGCTACAGATACCAAAATATTTCATGAATGGATACAAAATTTAAGCTAAGCTACGCACAGACGCTTGGATCTGGACAAATGGTTTCGAGTTCAAAACCAACAAAAAACATTTTTTAATATTTTTATTAAGAATACTATTGAACCCAAAACCATTAATTTTGTCCAGACCCCAAGCGTCTGTGAAGCTACGTACTGCAGTTGGAACACTGTCGTGGTTCTGCTTTAAAAAAATGCACAGTTTGCGAGTGGCCCGTTTATTGTGCCAGCAATTTTAACAAAGCATTTTTAACAAGAATGTGACAAACTGGCAATTCATATAAAGCATCATTATTCATCAGTCCAATTTGTTGCAAAGACCACCTTGGAATAAAAACCACCTTGGAATAAAGGCCACATTTGAATAAAGGCCACCTTGGAATAAAGGCCACATTTTAATAAAGGCCACCTTGGAATAAAGGCCACCTTGGAATAAAGGCCACATTTGAATAAAGGCCACATTGGAATAAAGGCCACATTGGAATAAGGCCGCCTTGGAATAAAGGCCACATTGGAATAAAGGCCGCCTTGGAATAAAGACCACCTATTAACAACAGTTACTGTATCTACATGTACAGACCTTCACTTGACCTGTCATCGAACCATTAGATAACTTGTTAAAGCGACACTACATCGGTGAAAACGCAAATGTCTGCAGAATGTAATTTGCTATTATATGGTATAATTTCCAAATATTTGCCTTAAAAACTGAGTATTTCAACAAATAAACAAACGTCGTATACGCGGTTTGTTGACATAACAAAATAATGTAAACAGGGTCGACATGCATGCGTAATACAAAGCATGTATCCTGTTATGCTACATGTTTACCGTGATATCTCACATGTGTGTCTATGCATATTTATTTGTAGAATAATCTTAATTACATTATCTCTAAACGAAAGTATCGCGTGTTTAGTATTGACTTCAATGACAACAAACGTCAATTCAGGAGCCTGGATGACCGTTTTATGAAATCATACTTTCACGTTTGAAAGTTTGTATACAACAAAAACACGGTTAAATCGATTCAATGTTAGTGTTCGATGTATTCAGAAGTATTTGTAGTAACAATGCATTTATACATGGAAAAAATGCATTTTATTAGCTTTATGCGATGTAATGTCGCTTTAATGTTATGAGAAACCCCATCTGTCCAGAGATACTTTCCTTGCGTTCCCATGGCCATGGGAGATCTATTCTCATGGGTTTGACTGTACATGTATCTGAATTTGTGAAATGGCCCACAACCTTTAGAAGTGATCATCAATTTGTACTTATTGCTAGAAATGTTTACAAACATAGCTCGTTGAATATACATAGGTTCTTATATTGTAATTTAAATCTCGCATGTGGATTTTCAGGGTTCCCTCTGTCTGAATGTTTGTCTGCGCCACTTCTGTCGCCAATTGAAAAACACTGGAGCCAATTAAAAAAACTTGGAGCCATGCACTTCATGTACTTTGACAAAACATGTGCCAAAAAGTTGCGCCAAATATTTTCACCAATTCACAAAATTTAGCGCCAATATTTATTTGTTGTCGCAATTGCCGCCTTTGCCGACCGACAGCGTGAATCCTGGTTTATAAATTGTGTCAAATCTTTGGATGTAGGTAGACCTTGGGGAATTCTTTTTGCTCCATTCTGTTATTATTTCAAAAATCACCAGACAGTTTAAATTGTTCTGGTGGGATGGGAGAGAGAACTCCTGGCCCCTGGAGTTTGTATTTGCAACAGTTTAAATTGTTATGGTGGGATGGGAGAGGGAGCTCCTGGCCCCTGGAGTTTGTATTTGCAACATTTTAAATTGTTATGGTGGGATGGGAGAGGGAGCTCCTGGCCCCTGGAGTTTGTATTTGCAACAGTTTAAATTGTTATGGTGGGATGGGAGAGGGAACTTCTGGCCCCTGGAGTTGCAATCTAATCTGTTAGTATTTAGTTTATACACATTCATTTTAGCTTGATTGCGAAACAAGTTCTTACAACTTGTATCAATCACTCTCGAGACCTTGGAATCCATCACCACGAGAGAGAGAGAGGGAGAGTGAGAAAACATGGACTTTAAATGCCTTGCCTAAGAGCACAATCTTAACAGCTCCAGTGGGGCTCAAACTCTGCGCCTTTTGCACCTGAAGCAAACGCTCAACCATTGCGCTATCACGTCAACTGATGTGTTGTTACCACTAGACCATTATTCCACCCCCTCACAAATTACAATAGACAAACTGGAGCCTTCAGTTAAAACCGAGTCCTATATATAAGACCTCTACATAATATTTTTTTATTCTGTTATTTCGAAAAATTGAAAAATGCTTTTTTTTTTTACTAGATAAATTGAGAAGTGGAGGATATTAAACGGATGTTCAAGTATGCATACATACAGTATTATCCAGCAGAAACCTGACTTTAAATTTGAATGCATTTCACGTTCACAACTAGTGATGTAAAGCGGAAATTTTGGCAACAACAAACATAACTCGATATTATTCCTGGATACTGGGAAATAGATAGAATGTGAGTCTGCATCACTGTAAACTGCACAGACTTTGAAACATTAGTCATGCGTAATAGGACAGCTGTTGCATATATGTGACGTAGGGGAATATGTTTCCATCAATTATTGAACGGTTACTTAAACACTGTTGTATAAATATGAAGCAGTTCAGATGTTGCTTTTATCCTGATTGTATTGGATTTGATCATAACAGTGCTAGTCCTGTTCAAAAACGTGATGATTTCTAAATTGTGATGAAACTGGTTTTTTTATTACCCCCCTTGATAGATGAAGTCTTGATTTATCCGAAAATTTATATTGGTCCTTTGAATTTGATTGCTAAATTGTGATGAGACTGGTTTTTTTATATTACCTCCCTTGACAGATGAAATCTGATTGATCCCAAAATGTATATTGGTCCTTTTAATTTGATTTCTAAATTATGCTGAGAGTTATTACTGGTTTTTCTATTACCTCCCTTGACATATGAAGTCTTGATGTATCCCAAAATGTATATTGGTCCTTTTAATTTGATTTCTAAATTGTGCGGAGAGTTATTACTGGTTTTTCTATTACCTCCCTTGACAGATGAAGTCTTGATTTATCCGAAAATGTATATAGGTCCTTTGAATTTGATTTCTAAATTGTGCGGAGAGTTATTACTGGTTTTTCTATTACCTCCCTTGACATATGAAGTCTTGATTTATCCCAAAATGTATATTGATCCTTTGAATTTGATTTCTAAATTGTGCGGAGAGTTATTACCTCCCTTGACAGATGAAGTCTTGATTTATCCGAAAATGTATATTGGTCCTTTTAATTTGATTTCTAAATTGTGATGAGACTGGTTTTTTCTATTACCTCCCTTGATAGATGAAGTCTTGATTTATCCGAAAATGTATATTGGTCCTTTTAATTTGATTTATAAATTGTGATGAGACTGGTTTTTTCTATTACCTCCCTTGACAGATGAAGTCTTGATTTATCCCAAAATGTATATTGGTCCTTTGAATTGGAATACTTTGTTTTTACTGTTGTTTTCTAACCAGATGTTGCAATAGGATGACTTTAATTTGATCAAATTCATGTTAATTAATTGATAACATGTTTATACAGTAGTAACAGGGTTCATTCGAGGTCAGAATTTATGGGAGAAGTGAGAAAGCGCGTGATCGCTTCCTTAAATGGTGTTCTTTAATATACTTCTGCAAAATAGGGTTAAAATGCACAGTACAACCATTAAATACAACATTTGAATAGAAGGAGTGCTTTATAATGGGCCAGTGTATCTTACTAGACACAATTTTGTTTGAAAATCGTAAAAACCCAAAAATATTTTTTTTTTTAGGAAGAAGTGGGGCCCCCAGAGGGCGAAGTCAGGGTCCCTAGGGCGATAATTTCACCCACATCGCCCTCTAGAATGATTCCTGTTTCTTTGTCAATTTATTAAATAACGCCATTGCCAGGGCACTTCATTCTATTTCGTGCTTTTTATTTCATTAATTTGTATAAGCGGCATTTATAGCGACAATTTCGCTCACATCGCCCTCTAGAATGATCCCTGATACCTGTGGTCCCATGTATACCTACGGTCCCATGTATATCCGAGATCCCATGTATACACGAGATCCCATGTATACACGAGATCCCATGTATCCGAGGTGGAAGTCATGATAGCGCAGTAGTAGTGTGTTCGCTTCAGGGGCAAAAGGCCTGGAGTTCAAGCCCTGCTGGAGCCGTTACGATTGTGTCCTTAGGCAAGGCATTTAAATTCCACGTTGTCTGTTTTCGCTCCCTGATGGATTCCATCAGGAAACGAGGACTCGAGAGTGATTAATATAAGTTGTAAGAATTTGTTTTGCAATCAAACTAATATGAATTTGTATAAACTAAGATGTCCCATTGTATACCCGAGGTCCCATTGTATACCCGAGGTCCCATGTATACCCGAGGTCCCATGTATACCCGAGGTCCCATTGTATACCCGAGGTCCCATTGTATACCCGAGGTCCCATTGTATACCCGAGGTCCCATGTATACCCGAGGTCCCATTGTATACCCGAGGTCCCATGTATACCCGAGGTCCCATGTATACCCGAGGTCCCATGTATACCCGAGGTCCCATGTATACCCGAGGTCCCATGTATACCCAAGGTCCCATTGTATACCCGAGGTCCCATGTATACCCGAGGTCCATGTATACCAAGGTCCCATGTATACCCGAGGTCCCATGTATACCCGAGGTCCCATTGTATACCCGAGGTCCCGTGTATACCCAAGGTCCCATGTATACCCGAGGTCCCATGTATACCCGAGGTCCCATGCATACCCGAGGTCCCATTGTATACCCGAGGTCCCATTGTATACCCGAGGTCCCATTGTATACCCGAGGGTCCATTGTATACCCGAGGTCCCATTGTATACCCGAGGTCCCATTGTATACCCGAGGTCCCATTGTATACCCGAGGTCCCATTGTATACCCGAGGTCCCATTGTATACCCGAGGTCCCATGTATACCCGAGGTCCCATGTATACCCGAGGTCCCATTGTATACCCGAGGTCCCATTGTATACCCGAGGTCCCATTGTATACCCGAGGTCCCATTGTATACCCGAGGTCCCATGTATACCCGAGGTCCCATGTATACCCGAGGTCCCATTGTATACCCGAGGTCCCATTGTATACCCAAGGTCCCATACTTGTAACAGGGCTATGTGCTATATATAACCAATACAAGGAGGTAACAATGATTAAATGCCACAGATCAACACAACTAGAATCACATGCCACACTAGCTCCCGGGCAACATTGGTATAAATGAATTATTCATTTGCTTAAAAATCGGTCATTCACACTGACTAGTCTGATTTTTTTATTTAGATTTGAAAAAGTAGATTTGAATAATGCATGTACAATGTTTACTAATACTCTTGGCATGTATTTGGGCAGCTGTGGCTGGGGTCAATGACCGGTCTGTTAATCAGCTAACCTGGAGTATTAAGTTTGTTATGGTTACAATTGAGTTATCGCTATAGAGGTTAATTACTCTCCCTATATTTCTGCTTACAATAAAACCAACAAATTAAATGCACTATGCAACCCCCAACAGACAGATCTGTAGTCCAGTGGTAACACGCTGGACTGGTAATCCAGGGATCGCAGGTTCTATCCCTCGTCTGACCCTAATAAAATTAACAGTCTTTCAGATGGTATTTTAAACCGAGGTCTCGTGTCGGTGCTTTACACCTTGAACGTAAAAGAACCAGAGGAGATTCTGGAATTGGTCTCTGTCTGTATCATGCACTATCCTCCAAAAATCTAAAATGACTAATCTCTTCACGATGCGTCGCTCATATGGGCCCCGGTAGCGATGATAAATAAACGTAAAACACACACTCTATGCAACCTGATACTGCAAGCTGCTCTACTGTGAAAATTTGATGCAACAAAACAAAATGTCACACTGTCAAAGATGGTTATATACTAAAGTGCATACGTGCATACGTGCATACGTGCATACGTACTGATCAAACAATTTGTAGTACTAGAGATTGCTAGGTACTGGAGTTATGTGATTTTTGAGCGAGTTTGGATATGTAAATTAATGGTTGCGATGATTGGCCTGGCTCAGTATCGTAGGGTGGCTTGGCAAGTATTAGAGGTTGGCTTGGCTAGTATTAGAGGTTGGCTTGGCTAGTATTAGAGGTTGGCTTGGCTAGTATTAGAGGATGGCTTGGCTAGTATTAGAGGTTGGCTTGGCTAGTATTAGAGGTTGGCCTGGCTAGTATTGTAGGTTGGCTTGGCAAGTATTAGAGGTTGGCTTGGCTAGTATTAGAGATTGGCTTGGCTAGTATAAATCTGACTAAGTGTCATGAAGACTGCTGCTCTATATCATGATAGCGCAGTGGTAGCACAGTTATTTCAGGTGTGAAAGGCCTGGAGTTTGTGCCCAGCTGTAGCCCATGCGATTGTCTTTCTGCATTTAACCCGCGACATAGAACTCCGTACATCCCTTTTATCCTTTCTCATATGTATACCGCCACTATTCCACGATGTTCGCTACTCTATTCCTATATGAATGTATACAGTACAGTGTGCCTAGCCTGGGTTTCAGTCGGTCGATTTTTCACTTTTTAACTTCTGGCAAAATGACATTGATATCATCAGAAACTGAATACAGCCCAATTAATTGTCTCGGTGTTAAAATTTATTTATATATATGTATATAGTGGAATAATTATGTTTAAACCAAACAAGAAACCATAAAGTGGTCATTAGAATATATACGGTATTCAAATTTGTGAAATGGTAAATCCAGGAAATCTTGACAACACACTGAAGCCCAATTAATGGTAGCGGTGTTAAAATATATTTATTTGACTGACCAGGCAATATGCCTATTGTTTATCAGCAGTATGGAGATAAAATGAGTAATTGTCCTCTTCTGTTGTAGAGCAAAGGGTTAATTAAAACATGCAAGGAAAGTTATCCATAACAGCCATAGCCATAGCATAGCCATAACATCAGGGTTCATTCTAGGTCAAAAATTTTGGGAGAAGTGAGAATCACGTGATCACTTCCTTAAATGGTGTTCTTTAATATACTTCTGCAAAATAGGGTTAAAATGGACAGTACAACCATTAAATACAACATTTGAATAGAAGGAGTGCTTTATAATGGGCCAGTGTATCTTACTAGACAAAATGTTGTTTGAAAATCGTAAAAACCAAAAAATATTTTTTTTTTTAGGGAGAAGTGGGGCCCCCAGAGGGCGAAGTCAGGGTCCCTAGGGCGACAATTTCGCCCACATCGCCCTCTAAACTGATCCCATGTTAAACATTGACCTTTACTTTTGATTATCTTGAATAGGTCGTGATTATGTGTTTGACATCAAGCGGACATCACGCGAGGCCTACGACCATGTACGGAGACTGTTGTACCAACCGGTGCCTTTGACAGGAACGACAGAAGAAATCTTGATCTCAGGGAAGGATTGTGAAGACTGTGATACGCAAACATTTGATGACGAGAAATGCCAGGTAATGACTTAAGTCAAATAACTGGGGGGGGGGGGGGGGGAGGGTGTGTGGGGGGTGGTCAGTGGTTACGATCGCTGTCTTCAAATCATTTGCCCCTCACCACTGTAGGTTCGAATCCCAATCCGAATTATTTCATGTGAGGAAGCTATTCAGCTGGCATGCAGTAAGTCTGTGGTTCTACCCAGGTGCCATGTCAGCAATTCTGCCCGGAGGGACATCCGGGTTCTTACTCTACTACAAATAATAGATGGAGAGACACTGTATGACCTACGCTGTTGGTGCGCTGTTAAACCCCAAGAACAAGTAAGCTGTGGGCGTATAAAAATGGATCCATACCTCATATGTTATGCACAGTCCAACCTGGGTGGCAGACACCCGTGTATTACCGGTAAGCAGCCTGTACTAAGATTTCTAGCATGGCAATTTGTTGCAGTAACCTCTATTAATCAGTCACCTGGCTGCTTAAGACAGGTTTGATTATCTAACTTTCCACTGAATTTGTTACGGACAGAGGGTGCAGATAAAGTGAATCTAGCACCACCAAGAGTTGTAGATATGGAAATCCTGTGACCCGAGGGCTGAAGATGCGTGCAAAGAACGAGGCTCTGCATCTTCAGCCCAAGGGTGTGTTTTACGTTTATTTACCGTCGCTACCGGTTGCCCATATGAGCGACGCCTCCTGAAGAGATTAGTCATTTTAGATTTTGGAGGATAGTGCAATGATACAGACAGAGACCCATTCCAGAGTCTCTTGTGGTACTTTTACGTGCACGGCGTACAGCACCGACACGAGACCTCGGTTTAACGTCCCATCTGAAAGACTGTTAATTTTATTAGGGTCAGACGGGGGATCGAACCTGCGATCCCTGGAGTACCAGTCCAGCGTTTTACCACTGGGCTACAGATCCATCTGTGAATGGTGGGATTTCCTTATCTGAACGATGCTATGCCAAGGACTGCTAACAACTAAGCTGGTTTAGTGAGATCATTATGTATTAAGCAGCCAATTTCCAGATTCCCAATATGTTGTTTTATTATTATACATTTGACCTCTATTAAGCAGCCACCTGTGCTAAGCAGCCACTTTCTGTGATTCCTTTGGCTGGCTGCTTAAGACAGGTTTCACTGTATATTTACTATACTATACTATTTACTAAAAATTATCACTAATATCTTTGCAAATTGTTCAAATGATGAATTTACATTATATGAATTATAGTTTTATATTTCCATTTGAAGACAAAAAACGCATTGATTGACTTTAAGTTTATTTTTTGTCTGTGGTCTCAATAATTAAATCACAAGGAAAGGGTGGTGTACATATGTATACAGTTACATACCAAATTGCCAATTGCATTTAATTCTTATTAATTGGATGAAATTGTAGCTGCCATAGTTGGCTCGTTGATTACAAGGCAAAAAGTTCTAAATGTATCGACAACTGGCAGAGGCGTAGCCAGGAGGCAAATTATGTGCAGGCCCGGGTAAAGAATGTTGAGTGAGCATAGCGAACGAGGTTGCTAGGGGGTCTTGGTTTGGTTTTTAGGATGCAATTTCCAGCATTCTGCTGCATTTAAGACAAATTCGGACATGTTTTTATAACAAATAAACATGATATATATTATTATTTTTGGTCAAAATGATGTGCAGGCCCGGGCCTTTTGGCCTAATGGCAGCTACGCGCCTGACTGGTTCCCCTATGATTTCACAGTGTTTACTGTACAGTGGCAGAACTCTGTTACAATGGAAACTAGTGTCAAGTCAAAAGTGTATGATTGTCTGGCGACAGTCTCTCTAGGAAAATAATGTGGCCTACTTTTCTTCCGACAGCAGCACTCCTAAGACTATAGAATCTGTTCAAGTTGTGACCGCATTCTTCCACTGAGTAATTTGTATCAATAGAGTTCTCTACATTGAAAGTGTGCAGGTTTCAGTGTTTGTGGCTGTATAGATGTAGCATTTAAATCAATGATCTATGATGTAATCCCACCATATAGTTTATACAAATTTATTTTATCTGGATTGCGCAACAATTTCTTGCAAGCATAGATTATGTATACGATCTGGCTCTCGATGCATCAGTCCTGATATATTAATCCATTACCATGTGGGAGAGAGATGGGACCACATGCATCCGGCGCATCCCCCACCTCCCACCCCCGGGTTACTACAACACAGGACCATGTCACAATGTATATTTGGTTGTAACGTGTTACTTACCCCCAGGTTAATACATCACAGGACCATGTCACAATGTATATTTGGTTGTAACATGTTACTTACCCCCGGGTTAATACATCACAGGACCAGGTCACAATATATTGTTAGTTTTAGCATGTTACAACCAAAAATACATTGTAACATGGTTGGTCCTGTGATGTAGTAACCCGGGGGGTGGGGGGTGTCCAGGGTATTGCGCCGGTTGCATGCCGATGGGACAATGTGTATTGAAGGATATCACCATTGTGGTACTGGCAGGGACTCAAGCTCCTGATCTTTTCGACTAGGGTACTATACGGATACCACACCCATCACAAACACCTCAGTGGCTCCAAGCCCACAACGGTTTCCAGCTTGGACTGTTGCTATGTTACATGCACCGGTATATATATCGTGAACTTTATGTGTTACGCTACCTTGGATAGATTTCAACACCTTCTGCATGTTTGTGTAGGTGATGTATAGTACATAGGCCTGTAGCCGGCAGCTGCCTCCGTTAAAATTTCCAAAGCAAACAAAAAATAAATGAAAATATTTAAATAAATAAAATGCAAAAAAATCCCTTCTCATTAAATCAGAAAACGCAGGAAATCGCTTCTATACCCCAACAATTTTAAGGGGGACATGTCTCTGTATCCCCTAGATTGGCTAGGTTGATATTTGTGTCTGGCTAGGATGTACATGGCAGGATTACCTAAAGTGAGGTGCATATTGTTCATTGGCAGATTGCCACATAACTGATAAACAATCTCACTAGATAATTAGGACATGCTCCATATCTTGCATATATATCTGTCTGTGTTACTGCTGCAACAGTCTAATGTTACATGTATCAGCTCCCCCCCCCCAACCCGCGCAGGATTGTACATGAAATATTAAACATGTTTTGAAAGCCAAACTGCATAAGGTTGTGAACATTTAAAAATATTTTCACAATGCAGCTACATAATGTAAGCACATTTTTTCCTTTAGTTTTTCGTAACTATGGAATGTTTTGAACATTTAAAGCAGCATTACATCGTATGAAATAAAATTTATTTGAAAAATTCAATTTTTACAGTATGCTGCTACACATTCTAACATTATACTTTGTATGCTTATAATGTTCATTTGGTAAACAGTGTTTTTTTGCGATAAAACAAACTTGAAACCGAAAGTAGGACTTTCCGAGTCGATCGGTCACGCACTTGTTTACAACCGGAACGCGTCGTCTGCACTTGTTTGCATTCGGAATACATCGTCCCCATTTGTCCTACATTGTCTTTTTTAATTAAATTACTTGATATGTTGATTCATACCTCTGTTAGCTAAGTCTTTATGGACATTTCTACATCCCCGTGAGGGGTTCGACATTAGAGGAAGATAGATAGATAGTCTTTCATGTCCAAAATATATACGTTGTTTTCTACATCCTCTGTTGTTTCACGCATGCGCGCTGTGCGTGTTTACATTTCGTGTGTTGATAAATTTGTGTATACGACGGTTTAAATTTATTGGAAGTTTATCGTTTTTGAGCAACTATTTCGATTTTTGTCACGCATTAGTATTTACACACATTAGTATTTATATTTTACCCAAAACATCCTTTATTACGATGTAATGCTGCTTTAAGCACATTTTCAAATTATTGAGGCCAAACATAAAATACTTTTTAAAATCAATTTTTTTTTAAAACTTTATTTTACAACGATTGCGAAGGAAGTTTTAACAAACTTATATTAATCACTCTCGTTGGCGCGGTTAAAAGCGTATATGTGGTAATTCGTACTGGAGTACCCGGAGAAAACCCACCTGTCCTATCTGGCGACCACCGTACCATCTCGTATACGTCCTGGTCCGAGGATCGAACCTGGTTGCATTGGTGAGACTGTTTATTTCAACCAGTAAGAAATGCTGTTTATTTCAACCAGTAAGAAATGCTGTTTATTTCAACCAGTAAGAAATGCTGTTTATTTCAACCAGTAAGAAATGCAATTTTTAATTCCGAGTCTGTTAAATACTCATTCGCTATGCAATGTATACATACTTATATTAGGGGGAGGGGAATAACATTATGTAGCAGACGGATCTGTAGTCCAGTGGTAACACACTGGACTGGTAATCCAGGGAACGCAGGTTCGATCCCCTCATCTGACCCTAATAAAATTACCAGTCTTTCAGATGAGACTTTAAACCAAGGTCTTGTGTCGGTGCTTTACACCGTGCACGTAAAAGAACCAGAGGAGATTCTGGAATTGGTCTCTGTCTGTATCATGCACTATCCTCCAAACATCTAAAATGACTAATCTTTTCAGGAGGCGTCGCTCATATGGGCAACCGGTAGCGACGATAAATAAACGTAAAACACCACCATAACATTATGTTTTAGATGGAAATATCAAGAATAGATTCACACCACTGTCAAATATGTCTTTCTAATGCTACATGTCATGTGGGCTGCACGTTTCTACATGTTTTCGTTAGTTTATACAAATTTATTTTAGCTCGATTGCCTAAGGGCGCAATTGTAACGGCTCCAGCGGGGCTCCTCTGGACCTTTCGCACCTGAAGTGAACGCGCATCCACTGCGCTATCACGTTTCCGTTGGCTAAGAACCATACATGACTAGCTACATGTAATGTGCCCATGATTTTGTACCAAGGCTGACCAAATATTTGGAATGAGCATTGGGCACATGATTTCGAGAGAGATCCGATATCCCACGTATTTTTGGCAATTTTAGGTGAGGCGTACGCCTAATTCCCCCTCCTCCCCCACCCCACCTCTCCTGGATCAGAATCGATAAATGTCGAAGTTTTCTCTGGAGAAATTCCTTTTTTTTTTTTTTTTAATTGAACAGGAGTGACCCGACATCCACGGCACTAAATATCATCACAGGTATCATAGAAAGCTTTGAAATAAATTATTCATCAGTATAGTCCTAGTTGACATATCTGGAATCCAGGGTAATACCGGATTGTCGGATTGTCGGTCCAGTTGAATATTGGCTATCTAATGCATACATACAGCATGTGATGTGTGACACACTGCATCTAGTTGCTACGTGTAAGTGTGTAAAGGTTAACATTAGCTTGTTGAAGATGGAAAATTACAGAAATTCTCTGTAGTTCAAAATTAGTAATGATACCATCAGTGCATGTCAGTATTTGGTTACCTGATTTCATTGGATATTGCTTAAGACCAGATTCAATGAAATGTGTTTATCTGAAACTTTAAGAATGTGATTAGATCAGGGAGATGCACAGCAAGACACACTTTTATTTAGGTCACAGTACCTGGTTAGGTTAAGTAGTAGGGACCAATAAGCAACATTGTTGGTAGATAAAGTCTGAATTATCCAGAATGTATATCAATCCTTTTATTTTGAATACGTTTTGACTGTTTTTTGCACAGGGATTCGGCGCGTTTGGGGGTACTAGTATATAAATTTAAGTAAATACTAGTATATAAATTTAAGTAAATACTAGTATATAAATTTAAGTAAATTTATATACTAGTACGCCCAAACGCGCCGAATCCCTGTGGTTTTTTGCAGCTGTTGTGGTACCACATGATAATGTGATATTGTTAAAATTACGTTAATTCACTAATATGTAAATTTTTACAGTAAAGTATCTTTCTTTCGGTTTGTCGAGATTTAATAATTCAATAATTATATGAGAAAGTGCATGAAAATTGATAGCATGTTGTGCAAAGGAAACAACGATAAAAACAGAGGAAAACACTTATTTACTTTTAGGAGTATTCAGGGGCAGTAACTGACCAAATGTCTTTCATTTGTATTTACGGGCAGAGTTCCTGCTGTCGGTCGCCAATGGCGCCCATTGTGACAAAAAACAAATACTTGTGAATTAGCGGAAATGTGGCACATTTTTTTTTGATTTTTTTTTTTTGGGCATAAAATGTTTTGTCAAATACATGGCTTCAAATCTGTGAACTTACAGTCAAACCTGTCTTAAGCAGCCAGCCAAGGGAGTCAGAAAAAGTGGCTGCTTAGCACAGGTGGCTGTTTAATAATTAATCAAGGTCAAATATATAACAAAACAACCGATTGGGAATCTGGAAACTGGCTGCTTAATACAGGTTGGCTGCTTAATGGAGGTGACCACTAACACAAGTTTGACTTATATGGCTCATAGTTGGATCCAAGTTTTTCAAATTAGCTCCATTTATATTTCAATTGGCGACAGAAGTGGCGCAGACAAAAATTCAGACAGAGGGAACCCAGAAAGAATGTATAAAGATTGTGTTTCATATTATTAAACTGCGTAGTTATATAGCGCATGTATACTACAGGTTGTAGTTATACTAAATATTAGAGTAAAGTATCTTTCGGTTTGTCGAGATTTAATAATTATATGATGAGAAAGTGCATGAAAATTGATAGCATGTTGTGCAAAGGAAACAACGATAAAAACAGAGGAAAACACTTATTTACTTTTAGGAGTATTCAGGGACAGTAACTGACCAAATGTCTCTCATTTGTATTTACGGGCAGAGTTCCCACTGTCGGTCGCCAATGCATTGTGACAAAAAAACAAATACTTGTGAATTAGTGGAAATATTTGGCACATTTTTTTTGGCGTTTTTTTTTTTTTGGCATAAAATGTTTTGTCAAATACATGGCTTCAAATCTGTGAACTTACAGTCAAACCTGTCTTAAGCAGCCAGCCAAGGGAGTCAGAAAAAGTGGCTGCTTAGCACAGGTGGCTGTTTAATTAATTGAGGTCAAATATATAACAAAACATCCGATTGGGAATCTGGAAACTGGCTGCTTAATACAGGTTGGCTGCTTAATGAAGGTGACCACTAACACAGGTTTGACTTATATGGCTCTTAGTTGGATCCAAGTTTTTCAAATTAGCTCTATTTATATTTCAATTGGCGACAGAAGTGGGTGGCGCAGACAAAAATTCAGACAGAGGGAACCCAGAATGAATGTATTAAACTGCGTAGTTATATAGCCCATGTATACTACAGGTTGTAGTTATACTAAATTTCTTTAAGAGCTCTACATACTTTTAAAACTGATGTAATGCTTCACTGTCCGTTACTTTTAAATCTGATGTCATAATAAACATTGTTATTACTTTTAAATCTGATGTAATAAATAAGCACTTTTATTACTTTTAAATCAGATATCAGCCCCTTTGTTGTTTTAAAATACATAGTTAAATAGTGGAAGTCGTGATAGCGCAGTGGTAGCACGTTCGTTCCAGGTGCGAAAGGTCCGGAGTTTGAGCCCCGCTGGAACCGTTACGATTGTGCCCTTAGGCAAGGCATTTAAATTCCACATTGTCTCTTCTCTCTCCCTCGTGGCGATGGATTCCATCAGGAATGAAGTCTCGAGACTGATTAATATAAGTTGAAATAACTTGTTTCGCAATCGAGCTAAAATAAATTAGTATAAACTTAAAATACATTGATAAAGTCTTCTCGTAAAGAAAGGCCATTTGTATTCTTGGAATTTTGTTACCTTTTTGTAAGAAGAATAAATATCGAGTTTAAATTAGAATGATAAGGGGAAGTGATGATGGGAGGGGGGAGGGAGTGATATCCGGAGGAGGGGGAGGGAGGGGAGGGATTGATATCTGGAGGAGGGGAGAGAGAGGAGGGAGTGATATCCGGGGGAGGGGAGGGAATGATATCTGGAGGAGGGGAGAGAGAGGAGGGATTGATATCCAGAGGATGGGGAGAGAGGGGAGGGATTAATATCCAGAGGATGGGGAGAGAGGGGAGGGATTGATATCTGGAGGATGGGGAGAGAGGGGAGGGATTGATATCTGGAGGATGGGGAGAGAGGGGAGGGATTGATATCTGGAGGATGGGGAGAGAGGAGGGATTGATATCTGGAGGATGGGGAGAGAGGGGAGGGATTGATATCTGGAGGATGGGGAGTGAGGGGAGGGATTGATATCTGGAGGATGGGGAAAGAGGGGAGGGATTGATATCCAGAGGATGGGGAGAGAGGGGAGGGATTGATATCCAGAGGATGGGGAGAGAGGGGAGGGATTGATATCTGGAGGATGGGGAGAGAGGGGAGGGATTGATATCTGGAGGATGGGGAGAGAGGGGAGGGATTGATATCTGGAGGATGGGGAGAGAGGGGAGGGATTGATATCCAGAGGATGGGGAGAGAGGGGAGGGATTGATATCCAGAGGATGGGGAGAGATTGATATCTGGAGGATGGGGAAAGAGGGGAGGGATTGATATCCAGAGGATGGGGAGAGAGGGGAGGGATTGATATCTGGAGGATGGGGAGAGAGGGGAGGGATTGATATCCAGAGGATGGGGAGAGAGGGGAGGGATTGATATCCAGAGGATGGGGAGAGAGGGGAGGGATTGATATCCAGAGGATGGGGAGAGAGGGGAGGGATTGATATCCAGAGGATGGGGATGATATCCAGAGGATGGGGAGAGAGGGGAGGGATTGATATCCAGAGGATGGGGAGAGAGGGGAGGGATTGATATCCAGAGGAGGGGGAGGGAGGGGAGGGATTGATATCCAGAGGAGGGGAGGGATTGATATCCAGAGGAGAGGGAGAGAGGGGAGGGATTGATATCTGGAGGATGGGGAGAGAGGGGAGGGATTGATGTCCAGAGGATGGGGAGAGAGGGGAGGATTGATATCCAGAGGAGGGGAGAGAGGGGAGGGATTGATATCCAGAGGATGGGGAGAGAGGGGAGGGATTGATATCCAGAGGAGGGGGAGAGAGGGAGGGATTGATATCCAGAGGAGGGGAGGGATTGATATCCAGAGGAGGGGAGGGAGGAGGAGGGAGAGAGGGGAGGGATTGATATCCAGAGGAGGGGAGGGATTGATATCCAGAGGAGAGGGAGGGAGGGATTGATATCCAGAGGAGGGGAGATTGATATCCAGAGGAGGGGAGAGAGGGGAGGGATTGATATCCAGAGGAGGGGAGGGATTGATATCCAGAGGAGGGGGGAGAGGGGAGGGATTGATATCCAGAGGAGGGGAGGGATTGATATCCAGAGATATCCAGGGAGGGGAGAGAGGGAGGGATTGATATCCAGAGGAGGGGAGGGATTGATATCCAGAGGAGGGGAGGGATTGATATCCAGAGGGGGGAGGGATTGATATCCAGAGGAGGGGAGGGATTGATATCCAGAGGATGGGGAGAGAGGGAGGGATTGATATCCAGAGGAGGGGAGAGAGGGGAGGGATTGATATCCAGAGGAGGGGAGGGATTGATATCCAGAGGAGGGGAGGGATTGATATCCAGAGGAGGGGGGAGAGAGGGAGGGGAGAGAGGGGAGGGATTGATATCCAGAGGATGGGGAGGAGAGGGATTGAGAGGATGGGGATTGATATCTGGAGGATATCCAGAGGATGGGGAGAGAGGGGAGGGATTGATATCCAGAGGAGGGGGGAGAGAGGGGGGGATTGATATCCAGAGGATGGGGAGAGAGGGGAGGGATTGATATCCAGAGGGGAGAGGGGGAGGGATTGATATCCAGAGGATGGGGAGAGAGGGGAGGGATTGATATCCAGAGGATGGGGAGAGAGGGGAGGGATTGATATCCAGAGGATGGGGAGAGAGGGGAGGGATTGATATCCAGAGGATGGGGAGAGAGGGGGGGATTGATATCCAGAGGATGGGGAGAGAGGGGAGGGATTGATATCCAGAGGATGGGGAGAGAGGGGAGGGATTGATATCCAGGAGGAGGGGAGAGGGGAGGGATTGATATCCAGAGGATGATATCCAGAGGATGGGGAGGAGGGGAGGGATTGATATCCAGAGGATGGGGAGAGAGGGGAGGGATTGATATCCAGAGGATGGGGAGAGAGGGGAGGGATTGATATCCAGAGGATTGGGGAGAGAGGGGAGGGATTGATATCCAGAGGATGGAGGAGAGAGGGGAGGGATTGATATCCAGAGGATGGAGGAGGGGAGGGATTGATATCCAGAGGAGGGGAGGGAGGGGAGGGATTGATATCCAGAGGAGGGGAGGGATTGATATCCAGAGGAGGAGAGAGGGGAGGGATTGATATCCAGAGGATGGGGAGAGAGGGGAGGGATTGATATCCAGAGGATGGGGAGAGAGGAGGGATTTGATATCCAGAGGAGGAGGAGAGAGGGAGGAGATATCCAGAGGAGGGATTGATATCCAGAGGATTGATATCCAGAGGAGAGAGGGGAGGGATTGATATCCAGAGGATGGGGAGAGAGGGATTGATATCCAGAGGAGGGGAGAGGGGAGGGATTGATATCCAGAGGAGGGGAGAGAGAGATATCCAGAGGAGGGGGAGAGAGGGGAGGGATTGATATCCAGAGGAGGGGAGGGATTGATATCCAGAGGAGGGGGAGATATCCAGAGGGGAGGGATTGATATCCAGAGGAGGGGAGGGATTGATATCCAGAGGAGGGGGAGAGAGGGGAGGGATTGATATCCAGAGGAGGGGAGAGATATCCCAGAGGAGGGGGAGAGAGGGGAGGGATTGATATCCAGAGGAGGGGAGGGATTGATTGATATCCAGAGGAGGGGGAGAGAGGATTTGATATCCAGAGGATTGATATCCAGAGGAGGGGAGAGAGAGGAGGGATTGATATCCAGAGGAGGGGGGAGGAGGAGAGGGATTGATATCCAGAGGAGGGGGAGAGAGGGGAGGGATTGATATCCAGAGGATGGGGAGAGGGGAGGGATTGATATCCAGAGGAGGGGAGAGAGGGGAGGGATTGATATCCAGAGGAGGGGAGGGATTGATATCCAGAGGAGGGGGAGAGAGGGGAGGGATTGATATCCAGAGGAGGGGGAGGAGGGGAGGGATTGATATCCAGAGGAGGGGAGATCCAGAGGAGGGGGAGAGAGGGGAGGGATTGATATCAGAGGAGGGGGAGAGAGGGGAGGGATTGATATCCAGAGGAGGGGAGGGATTGATATCCAGAGGATGGGGAGGGAGGGGAGGGATTGA
Source organism: Archivesica marissinica (assembly GCA_014843695.1). Lineage (NCBI taxonomy): Eukaryota > Metazoa > Mollusca > Bivalvia > Venerida > Vesicomyidae > Archivesica > Archivesica marissinica. The sequence continues at coordinate 15,862,805 of CM026395.1, read as the reverse complement.
TATCCAGAGGATGGGGAGAGAGGGGAGGGATTGATATCCAGAGGAGGGGGAGGGATTGATATCCAGAGGAGGGGGGGAGGGATATCCAGAGGATGGGGAGAGAGATTTGATATCCAGAGGATGGGGAGGGATTGATATCCAGAGGATGGGGAGGGAGGGGATTGATATCCAGAGGAGGGGGAGGGAGATATCCAGGGAGGGAGGGGAGGATGATATCCATGATTTTAACCCTTGAAACATTTCACATCTGAACTATTGCCTTTCTTGTGGTGGTTTAGGGAACACATTTTAGCCGAAATATTAAATCATAGTGGATTGTAGGTAACGTGTATTACGCCCCATTTACAGGCCCGTAGCCAGCTCTTTTTATGGGGGGGTCGTTTCAAGGTCCAGAAGGGACTTCGAAGTCCCAAATGAACCGAGGCAGCACCTCCCCCCCCCCTGAAAATTTTGAAATCTAGATGGTCTGAAAGGTGATTTCCTGCATTCTGGGAAATGACGGAGCACATTATATGGCATAATTATTTGATGTTTAAATGTGTACGTACTGGTAGTTAAAAAGCAACAGCATATAGAGAAAGTTCAGAGAAAGCCTCTTATAAACTATTCCCTGGACCCAGGTGTTGCTTGCATCAATATTATTATAGTAACTGTGTCAACATTCTGATAGAGTGCATGAAAAAGTGGACCTCTGGGTAATTATGGGGGGGGGGGGGTCGGTTTGGCCTGATAAATGCCTACAGAAATATCATAATTAGTCGGATCATACTGAACAATGACAAACTTTTTTTAAATTAAACGATTTTCCTAGTTTAGTTAGTTGCTGTTCATTTCTTGGAAAGAAATATTTTCCAGTTACTGTTTAATGTTTGTATCAGGAAGTTTGATCAGTAGATCCAAATGTAGGCATTACAGAAACCCAGGGATCATTCTAGAGGGCAATGTGGGCGAAATTGTCGCCCTAGGGACCCTGACTTCGCCCACTTCTCCTTTAATGATTTTCAAACAAAATGTTGTCTAGTAAGATACACTGGCCCATTATAAAGCACTCCTTCTATTCAAATGTTGTATTTAATGGTTGTACTGTGCATTTTAACCCGGAATTTTGCGGAGGTATATTAAAGAACACCATTTAAGGAAGCGATCACGCGCTTTCTCACTTCTCCCAAAAATTCTGACCTAGAATGAACCCTGACCTAGAATGAACCCTGGAAACCCCATTTTTGTTATTATTTACATTACTTTTATGGGTTCTGATAAACACTCCAGTTTTCCAGTTCATTTATAATGTAGGACGGAGATATCTGAAAATGATATCTTTGTTTACAAGTTTGGTTTTTGTGGTTTAAATCTTTAGTCACCTCATGTGATATTTGTATAGCCTGTTACGTCACCCTCATGTGATATTTGTATAGCCCGTTATGTCACCCTCATGTGATATTTGTATAGCCCGTTACATCACCCTCATGTGATATTTGTATAGACCGTTACGTCACCCTCATGTGATATTTGTATAGCCCGTTACGTCACCCTCATGTGATATTTGTATAGCCCGTTATGTCACCCTCATGTGATATTTGTATAGCCCGTTACGTCACCCTCATGTGATATTTGTATAGCCCTCATATCTCAGTGATTTTATAGCCCGTTACGTCACCCTCATGTGATATTTGCTATGCCGTTACGTCACCCTCATGTGATATTTGTATAGGCCGTTACGTCACCCTCATGTGATATTTGTATAGCCCGTTACGTCACCCTCATGTGATATTTGTATAGCCCGTTACGTCACTCTCATGTGATATTTGTATAGCCCGTTACATCACCCTCATGTGATATTTGTATAGGCCGTTACGTCACCCTCATGTGATATTTGTATAGACCGTTACATCACCCTCATGTGATATTTGTATAGGCCGTTACGTCACCCTCATGTGATATTTGTATAGCCCGTTATGTCACCCTCATGTGATATTTGTATAGCCCGTTACATCACCCTCATGTGATATTTGTATAGCCCGTTACGTCACCCTCATGTGATATTATTACAGCCCTTAATCACCCTCATGTGATATTTTTCTTCCCACACAAAAACAGATGAAGAATTTCTTTGTTCATGAATGTAAGTGAGTGTAAACTAGTAACGATTGCGAAACAAGCTTTAGCAACTTTCAATATATAAAAGTGAGTTTCTTTTAAACTTTATTTATTTTACAACGATTGCGAAGGAAGTTTTAACAACTTATATTAATCACTCACGTTGGCACGGATGAAAGCGTATATGTGGTTATTCGTATGGGAGGAAACCGGAGTACGGAGTGAAAACCCACCTGTCTGATCTTGCGACCACCGTACCATCTCGCCTATTTCCCGGTCCGAGGATCGAACCTGGGTTGCATTGGTGAGAAAGTAGGACATTCTTATATAAAATATTACTTATTACAGTATCTTTATCTATTATGCTTAATTTTTTCTTCAAATAGAAATTCAAATTTAAGCGGGTGTTTAAATTTCAGTAAGCCACAAGTTACAAATTGATTGTGTGATGATGTTGTCACAAGTCACTCGCCGGTCACAAGCATTTTATGAAGCTACAATATTCTATAACATTGTATAACATTCTATAACGTTCTATAATGTTCTAAATGTATTATATAACCGTTTTATATTCATAAAGAGAGATAATTTACTAATATTGATTTCGCAAAAACAGTTCAGTTATGACCAGATCTTCCAATTTATTCCTCATTTAAAAAGGAGGGGGTACCAGTGTATACATTTAATATATGCACTGGTTCCCCCAAACCGTTGAAATGTGCTGAATGCTGTAAGTAAATGTGTACCGAGGTGTAAGTAAATGTGTACCGAGGTGTAAGTAAATGTGTTCCGAGGTGTAAGTAAATGTGTTCCGAGGTGTAAGTAAATGTGTTCCGAGGTGTAAGTAAATGTGTTCCGAGGTGTAAGTAAGCGATCAGTCCCCACAAAACTTGTCTCACCAACATCTACTAGAGATGAATTTTTGTCCTTAAATCTCATCATAATAATAAGGTCTTGTAATGTCTGGTACAGCATTCGCTTCAGGTGCGAAAGTCCCGCTGTTCGAGCCCCACTGGAGCCGTCATGATTTTGCCTTTAAGCAAGGCATTTAAATTCCTCTCTCTCTCCTCTCTCTCTCTCTCTCTCTTCTCTCTCTCTCTCTCTCTCTCTCTCTCTCTCAAGTTGAAAGAACTTGTTGTTTTGCAATCGAGCTAAACTAAACTAAAAAAATTACTAATATAAGTTGCAAGAACTTGTTTCGCAATCGAACTAAGATAAATTTGTATAAACTAAAAAAATTACTAATATAAGTTGCAAGAACTTGTTTCGCAATCGAACTAAGATAAATGTGTACTAACTAATGTCTGGTATTAAATGATCCATTGGTGGAAAAATAGATTAATGTATGCAGTGAACAGCTCACCGAGACACGGATCTTCCAATAACAATACACCGGATGTTTTCCAAGGTATTTTCATTGTGATATCGAAAATAGTACAATCTAATATAATTGTTTCTGCCTGACAGATATTTAATGGAGTTTAAAGCAGCATTACATCATATGAAATAAAAGATATTTGAAAAATTCAATTTTTACTAATGTGTGCTGCTACACATTCTAACATTATACTTTGTATGCTTATGTTCATTTGGTAAACAGTGTTTTTTTGTGATAGAACAAACTCGAAACCGAAAGTAGGACTTTCCGAGTCGATCGGTCACGCACTTGTTTACAACCGGAACGTGTCGTCCGCACTTGTTTACATTCGGAATGCATCATCCCCATTTGTCCTATGTTGTCTTTTTTAATTAAATTACTTGATATGTTGATTCATACCTCTGTTAGCTAAGTCTTTTAGGGACATTTCTACATCCTCACGAGGGGTTCGACATTAGAGGAAGATAGATAGATAGTCTTTCATGTTCAAAATATATACGTTGTTTTCTACATCCTCTGTTGTTTCACGCATGCGCGCTGTGCGTGTTTACATTTCGTGTGTTGATAAACAAAGTTGTGTATACGACGGTTTATATTTATTGGAATTTTCCGTTTCTGAGCGACTATTTCGATTTTTGTAAACACACACACATTAGTATTTATATTTTACCCAAATCATCCTTTATTACGATGCAATGCTGCTTTAATGTACCATAAAATGAAATCATCTAGGAATGTGCAAACAACATAGATCCAGTTTAGCCACGGCATAGCGTCGCATCTGATCAGGATCTATGTTGTTTGCTATTCAGACAAGTGTTTTAACTCCACTATTCGAATAGCAAACAGCCTGATCTATATAATGTACTGTACATTATGAACGATTAAATATGTTTAAACCAAAGAGCCTGATCTCACGTGTCATTTGATCTGGCTCATCAGTATCTGCACTTTTTGCCAGTAATATTGCTTACTATTTTTAGACAAAATTACCCATTTTGATAAATGAACTGGTCCAAATGTAATTTTCTTATTAATTTATTGGTCTAAAAATATCATCGTCAAAAAGTGCAGATCCTGATGAGCCGGCTATTAAGAGACCTGTGGTGTTGAAAGAAAACAAATTAATACAGAAATACAAGTAATACAGAAAAAACAAGTAATTCCGAAAAAAACCATCAACTGTTTCCAGAACACTGTTGTGAAGAATTGTCATACTTAATTTGAAAATGGTAGATTGTTCACAGGTCATAAATAGATTCAAAACCAGCAATTTAACCAACTCAAGCATGTTCAATCCTTTCATTAGTATAATAAAAGCGTGTCAAATTGTGGAGAGATGTCTGTCTATGTTTCAAAATGGGTCATTGTGTTTGCTGCATCCTAGATACTCATGACCTCATCTCCCAGCTGAAACCTCATTTCCCCAGCTGTTTTGTGATAAACAAAGCACTGAGAATCTGTGTCAGCTGTTTAATGGATGCATATGGATTTCCAATACAAGAAACTGGGCCTAGTTACAGTTAGCTTCAGGTCTGTATATAGCATCTACAGTATATGTTCAAAAGAAAATATCCACAGATATTTCCGGACAGTCGGCACTAGCACCAACTTGAGTTAAGAAGACGTCTATAAGCTATAATAGCTTTCGTTTCTAAGCCTTTTTCATTCATATATCTAAATTTTGTGTAAACATTATATTTGTATGTGCTGTATGGTTTGAAATAAACTATGTTTAAATTAACTTAACCCTTTCCCTCATGGAAGCACCTCTCGACGCCATTACCAATACGACATACATTGACAATGTAGTAGCCAAACCAATGTTCATAATAAAGACCAGAATCTTATGTAGTCCCAGTAATATCTCTGGAGGTGGGATAGATATGGCGACTACTTATACACTGCATGATAGCTAAATGGCTGTCGATTGTATGGAGATATAATGGTATATTAACCTAAATCTCTATGTAGTCCCAGTAATATCTATGGAGGTGGGATAGATATGGCGACTATTTATCCATTGCATGATGGCTAAATGGCTGTCGATTGTATGGAGATATAATGGTATATTAACCTAAAGCTCTATGAAGGAAAGGGTTAAGTTAATCTAAGCACCAATTTAAGTCAGACCTGCATTATTCCTGGCACTGACCCCATCTACCTGCATTAGTCCTGGCACTGACCCCATCTACCTGCATTAGTCCTGGCACTGACCCCATATATCTGCATTAGTCCTGGAACTGACCCCATCTACCTGCATTAGTCCTGGCACTGACCCCATCTACCTGCATTAGTCCTGGCACTGACCCCATCTACCTGCATTATTCCTGGCACTGACCCCATCTACCTGCATTAGTCCTGGCACTGACCCATCTACCTGCATTAGTCCTGGCACTGACCCCATATACCTGCATTAGTCCTGGCCACTGACCCCATCTAACTGCATTAGTCCTGGCAACTGACCCCATCTACCTGCTTATTCATGCACTGACCCCATCTACCTGCATGAGTCCTGGCACTGACCCCATCTACCTGTATGAGTCCTGGCACTGGCACCACCCATCACCTGCATAGTCCTGAACTGACCCCATCTACCTGCATTAGTCCTGGCACTGTCCCCATCTACCTGCATTAGTCCTGCACTGTCCCCATCTACCTGCATTAGCCTGGCACTGACCCCACAACCTGCATTAGTCCTGGCTGACCCATCTACCTGCATTAGTCCTGGCACTGACCCCATATACCTGCATTAGTCCTGACACTGACGCCATCTACCTGCATTAGTCCTGGCACTGACCCCATCTACCTGCATTAGTCCTGGCACTGACCCCATCTACCTGCATTAGTCCTGGCACTGTCCCCATCTACCTGCATTAGTCCTGGCACTGACCCCATCTACCTGCATTAGTCCTGGCACTGACCCCATCTACCTGCATACGTCCTGGCACTGACCCCATCTACCTGCATTAGTCCTGGCACTGATATATATATAACACTACCTTAAACTTGCTTAACCCTTTCAACACTATAGACCTCTAAATAGGCTTACAAAAAGTGTAGATCCAGATGAGCCGGCTCAGTTCTTGCTCCAGTAACCCTAACTAACATTACATTGGGTACTACAATCTGGGTTTTACTGTTTAACCCATTTCATTCTGGATACATTTAAAGGCTTTTGCAAACAACATAGATCCAGATCAGCCACAGCGTAATGATCAGGATCTATGTTGTTTGTTACATAGCCAAGTGTCTTAGCAAGATCAGCTGAATAGCAAACAGCATAGAGCCTGATTAGACGGCATGTACCGTGGCGGCTGATCTGGCTCTATGTTCTTTGCAAATACTGTTTGAACGGTATCCAGAATGAAATGGGTTAAGTAAATACATTCTACTTGTATATCTCACCCTTTGTATCTGTGCATATTAATTATTTTAGACTAATACGATTTCAAATATCTTTAAACGACAGTAGCACGTGCTTGGTACAATAATAAACAAACATTAATTCAGGAGAGTAGCTGACCGTTCTATGAAATCCTACTTTCACTTTTGAGAGTTTAGTTGAAACATATTTATTTTCTGTCAATACATGATTATTTACAACAACTGATATAAGGAATTGGACAGAAAGCTTGTGAGTTTGTACACCACAAAAACACTGTTTATGTGTAGCAAGTTAATGTTCGAATTCTTTCTGAAGAATTTATAATAGCAATGCTATTTATATATAAAAAATCATTTTGGGGCTTTTTGTGATGTAATGTCGCTTTAAATAAATACATTTGCAATCTGGCATTCTTGTTGGTTTCAGTAAGTCCTATTATAAAGTTATTCATACATTGTGGGATCCTATATTGTATTGATCAAAATAATCTTATGATTGTAACATTATGATGTAAGCATTTATTTAAGTGGTTAAGGCTGTTCAATTATCATAAAGCTTCAAGCTACATGGATGAGTCATAAGTATGTCAATTTAGAATTAGAATGTAGTATGTGGACTTTGTCCATAGTGTTACAGATGGATCTGTAGACCAGTGGTTAACACGCTGGACTGGTAAATCCAGGGATCGCAGGTTCGATCCCCCCCGCCTGATCCTAATAAAATTAACAGTCTTTCTTTTCTCGTGTCTGTGCTGTACATCGTGCACGTAAACGTAAAAGAACCAGAGGAGACTCTGGAATGGGTCTCTGTCTGTATCATTGCACTATCCTCCAAAAATCTAAAATGACTAATCTCTTCAGGTGGCGTCGCTCATATGAGCAACCGGTAGCGAGGTTAAATAAACGTAAAACACGCTAGTCACTTTAGAATTAGAATGTAGCAATACTATGTGGACTTTGTCCTTAGTATTGTTGGAAGTGCACGTGGACACGGTGTACATTACAGACAGCTCATGATGTACACCCAATGCTGTAGCCAGAGGCAAATTTCAACCGAGGCCCTTAAAAGTGTTGGGGTATAGAAGCGATTTCCTGCGTTTTCTGATTTAATGAGACGTACATGTATAATTATTAATTCAGCTCTCTAGCCATCCACATTTTATACAGCAAAGGGATATTTTTTGCATTTTCTTTTGAAATTTTAACCTCAGTGTGGCTATGGGCCTGACACCTATAATGTACTGTGAACTAGGTATAGTCAACCTAGAGGCCTCCTGCCCATACAAACTTATATACATCTTAATTTACAAAGATGCATGTTAGTAGTTATATATAGAGGATATTTGTTTCAGTGTAGTCTGCCTCCGTGGTCGAGTGGGTTACGGTCGCTGACTTGTATACCACTGTAGCCTATCATCACTAATGGTCACGGGTTCGAGCCCCGCTCAGGCCGCGTCTCATTTATATGAAAAAGTTGGCAGTTTCTTACGGAGGTTGGTGCACCTAAGTACTGGTTAACCGCTGGAGCCTGCCCAGGAAAGGTGTTGTTAGGTAAACTGCCTGCCGGCGATATAGCCCAAAATGGTGCTGATGCAGGCGTAAAACCCAAAATATAACATAACTTATATTTCACCGAATGAACACTGACAACTTTATTACGAGTTGCCATATATATACAGTCAAACCTGTCTTAAGCAGCCAGCCAAGGGAGTCACAGAAAGTGGCTGCTTAGCACAGGTGACTGCTTAATAGAGGTCAAATGTATAATAAAGCAACATATTTGGAATCTGGAAAGTGGCTGCTTAATACATGTACAGGTTGGCTGTGTAGTACAGGTGACCACTAGCACAGGTTTGACTGTATAGCCTACTAGCCAGGATTGTGGAAGTCGTGATAGCGCAGTGGATGCGCGTTCGCTTCAGGTCCGGAGTTCGAGCCCCGCTGGAGCCGTTACGATTGTGCCCTTAGGCAAGGCATTTAAATTCCACGTTGCCTCTTCTCTCTCCCTCGTGGCGATGGATCCCATCAGGAATGAGGTCTCGAGAGTGATTAATATAAGTTGTAAGAACTTGTTTCGCAATCGAGCTAATATAAATTTGTATAAACTAGCCAGGAGTGATAATATAATAGCTTTCTATGAAGATTATCTTCCAGGTTATCTACAATGTTATAACCGGACACACCACTTATGTTTTCGACTTTAATTGTTTATGTAGACGTTGACGTTGTAAGTGCATGCAAGTGCTATAAGTGCAAAGTACTAGTAAACGACTTTAATATGATATAAACCGTGTTATAAGAACGTCGATAACGTGACATAATGCAAACAATATAAGGTTAGAACACTTGAATTAAGTGCGGCTCAGTGCAGCTTAGTGCAGCTTACTAACACAAAAGCCAGATTATTTTATGTTATATTTCGGGTTTTACGCCTGCATGAGCACCATTTTGGGCTATATCGCCGGTGGGCAGTTTACCTAACAACACCTTTCCTGGGCAGGCTCCAACGGTTAACCAGTACTTGGGTGCACCAACCTCCGTAAGAAACTGCCAACTTTTTCATATAAATGAGACACGGTCTGAGCGGGGCTCGAACCCGTCACGTGACCATCAGTGATGATAGGTTACAGTGGTATACAATCAGCGACCTTAACCACTCGACCACGGAGGCGGACCAAAAGCCAGATTAAGCTTTATGCAGATTGCAATGGTGGTCAAGGGTGTTGACCTCGATCTACAATGCTGTTTGTTCCTAGACCCAGGCTGATTAAGGCCGTTGACCCTCAAGCTGTGGAAGTCGTGATAGTGCAGTGGATGCGCGTTCGCTTCAGGTGCGAACGGTCTGGAGTTCGAGCCCCGTTGGAGCCATTACGATTGTGCCCTTAGGCAAGGCATTTAAATTCCACGTTGCCTCTTCTCTCTCCCTCGTGGCGATGGATTCCATCAGGAATGAGGTCTCGAGAGTGATTAATATAAGTTGTAAGAACTTGTTTCGCAATTGAGCTAAATTTTGTATAAACTATCAAGCTATACTGCTCACTGCTGTTCATTCAAGCCCACGTTACGTGTCAAATTATATAATAATAATCTCAGGACATTACCCAGCTACATGTACATAAACCTGGCGGAAGGTCAAGTTGTTCTAACAGGGTACCAAATGCTGGGCTTACAGGGTACCAAATGCTGGGCAGCTTACAGGGTACCAACTGCTGGGCAGCTTACAGGGTACCAACTGCTGGGCTTACAGGGTACCAACTGCTGAGCTTACAGGGTACCAACTGCTGGGCTTACAGGGTACCAAATGCTAGGCTTACAGGGTACCAAATGCTGGGCTTACAGGGTACCAACTGCTGGGCTTACAGGGTACCAACTACTGGGTAGCTTACAGGGTACCAACTGCTGGGCTTACAGGGTACCAACTGCTGGGCAGCTTACAGGGTACCAACTGCTGGGCAGCTTATATGGTACCAACTGCTGGGCAGCTTACAGGGTACCAACTGCTGGGTAGCTTACAGGGTACCAACTGCTGGGCTTACACAAAGGTTCATGTTGGGTCTTCATCAACTGCTTCAAGCACAGGCACAATTATTTTGTTATTATTATCATATAGTAAGTAAACATGTCTTGTGCCTGTGGCTTAAAGCTGGAATGTGGCTGTATGAATTGTGCAACACTAATCTGACATAATATACAGTCAAACCTGTCTTAAGCAGGCAGCCAAGGGAGTCAGAGAAAGTGGCTGTTTAGCACAGGTAGCTGCTTAAATAGAGGTCAAATATATAATAAAACAACCGATTGGGAATCTGGAAACTGGCTGCTTAATACAGGTTGGCTGTTTAATGGAGGTGACCACTAACACAGGTTTGACTGTAAAGATAATGGCTGTATTTACCGTTTATGCTTTATTTGCAGGTACTAGAAGATACAATAGCAAGGATTGAGGAATCGTTCACTTGTTGTGTATGCCGAGATGCTCAATTCTCCGCGGCTCTGTGTCCGTGCGGTCATCTCACGTGCATAGAATGTGCCAACAGACTTAGTGAGTGTCCACTGTGCCGAAAGCAGATAGACACTGTTCAGAGGATATTTCTACCCACAATTCAGTGCGAGGGAGCAACGTGTGCGAGCATATCGCTACAGACGGTAATGGAAAGTCCAGGTCATAGACATTGTCACAAACGGAAAAGAGAAACGTAACTGAACATAGTCGCTGCTGTGATTTGTACCGACTCAATGAATGTACATTTGATAATGACGATGACAATGTTGAGTCTGTGATATGTTAGGCTGCAATGGGTGTGTAACACTTGGGTGTGCAGCACTGTTGGCTATTGCTGTACAATGTGTTCATATTCACTGGTAAAGTTACAATCAGGATATGTAAATAATACACTATATATAGGTGTAATTCAATGTTGTTGGTGTCATCGGGGAAATCGCAAAATAGCGAGAAAGGTAGATGAATGTTTTAACCCTTTTCATTCTGGATACATTTAAAGGCTTTTGCAAACAACATAGATCTAGACACTGCATGCTGATCAGGATCTATGTTGTTTGCTACATAGACAAGTGTCTTAGCAAGATCATCTGAATAGCAAACAGCATAGAGCCTGATCAGATGGCACGTTCCGTGGCGGTTGATATGGCTCTATGTTCTTTGCAAATACTGTTTGAACAGTACCCAGAATCGAATGGGTTAATGTACATCTAATTGATCTACCAATTTCAAGCACAATTTACACCTGATAGATTGTTTATATAATCGTGATAATGGTAAGGAAAGTGAATTTCATTTATAGTTCACCATTGACCACATACTTGTACCCGCATGCTATTGTGGATTACCTCGCCATCCATTCTCACCTACTAGATGACTTTTCTTACCACCAGATTAGGGCTCAAAGTGGATTACCATCTTATAAGCATCTTAACCCATTCAACACCAAGTAACTGACATGGACTGGTCCATGATATTTTTAGACCAATAAATTAATAACAAAATTACATTTGGATCAGTTCATTTATCAAAATGGGTAATTTTTTTTCTAAAAATAGTTATATTACTTGAAAAAAGTGCAGATCCTGATGAGACGGCTCGTCACGAGCCGGCTCATCTGGATCTACACTTTTTTGTAAGCCAATTTAGAGGTCTGTGGTGTTGAAAGGGTTAAATGGTATCCATAATTACGTTTTAGAAAAGGAAGCAAATGCCGTGACTCTGAAAATGTCTTCAACATGCACTTGCTAAACATGCATGCCAAAACCCACAGATTTCAGGATCAAAGTCGGGGTTTGTCTTATAGTTGAGATCGCCCTTATAAGCGAGTGCCTTATAAGCGATTATGGCCGGTAGTTATTTTCTAAATATCACTGCATGTACAGTTTTGGTTCGTTTTAAGATCACATCAAAGTTTTACAAAATAATATTGCATTATGGGACATTTGTATTTTTTTTAAATCAAAGATCGTTTTATGAATTCCTAGTGTTTTCGTACTGAAATTCAGTTTTAAAATTAGCTCGTGGTTAAAACTTAAGAGTTGAGTCTAGTTTTATAACCCTTATTTCTGATTGGTTGAGATTAGAGTAAATCTCGGAATGATTCAATCGTATTGCTTGAGCAAAGGTTCACGAGTTTCAAGGTCAGGCCTGAATGTTATAGAACCTCTGCTGCATAGAGGTTATGACCCCACCATAGAGGTATCTACCCCACTTTCATAGAGGTATCTACCCCACCTTCATAGAGGTTATGACCCCACCATAGAGTATCTACCCCCACTTTCATAGAGGTTATGACCCCACCATAGAGGTATCTACCCCACCTTCATAGAGGTTACGACCCACCATAGAGGTATCTACCCCACCTTCATAGAGGTTATGACCCCACCATAGAGTATCTACCCCACTTTCATAGAGGTATCTACCCCACCATAGAGGTTATGACCCCACCATAGAGGTATCTACCCCACTTTCATAGAGGTATCTACCCCACCATAGAGGTTATGACCCCACCATAGAGGTATCTACCCCACCTTCATAGAGGTTACGACCCCACCATAGAGGTATCTACCCCACTTTCATAGAGGTATCTACCCCACCTTCATAGAGGTTACGACCCCACCATACAGGTATCTACCCCACCTTCATAGAGGTATCTACCCCACCTTCATAGAGGTTACGACCCCACCATACAGGTATCTACCCCACCTTCATAGAGGTATCTACCCCACCTTCATAGAGGTTACGACCCCACCATAGAGGTATCTACCCCACCTTCATAGAGGTTATGACCCCACCATAGAGTATCTACCCCACCATCATAGAGGTTATTGGTAATAGATGAGGCTTGGGTCCACTACGTTGTTCTGATCTTGATCATGGGGTGTTTGACTACTAATGTATTAACCCATTCAACACTGATATGGACTGGTTCATGATATTTTCAGACTAATAAATGAATAAGAAAATTACATTTGGACCAGTTCATTTATCAAAATGGGTAATTTTTGTCTAAGAATAGTAACATTACTGGCTGGTCATGAGCAGGCTCATCTGGATCTACACTTTTTGTAAGCCTATTGAGAGGCCTATGGTGTTGAAAGGGTTAATATACGTGGAATCGGTAATGGCCAACTGAATCAATATTTTACTACATTTTCGCTTTTAAAATACATTGTAGATCATTCTAGAAGGCCATTTTGTTTTAGGTGTGTCCGGTGTGTACCGGACGGTATTTTAAATGAATGATGTGCAATAGATATGTTACGTTATCCTGCAATTGTAGACATGTGGTGCTATGTGCATGTAATACACATTTACGTATAATTTTATTGAATACTCATTTCCAGTGAACAGTAATAGAATGTATATGAATACTCGGCCGTACAGGCTGACCTACTCCCACCCCCCTCACGGCAGCCTGACCTACACACTCTACCCGCACGGCAGCCTGACCTACACACTCTACCCGCACGACAGCCTGACCTACACACTCTACCCGCACGGCAGCCTGACCTACACACTCTACCCGCACGGCAGTCTGACCTACACACTCTACCCGCACGGCAGCCTGACCTACACACTCTACCCGCACGACAGCCTGACCTACACACTCTACCCGCACGGCAGCCTGACCTACACACTCTACCCGCACGGCAGCCTGACCTACACACTCTACCTGCACGACAGCCTGACCTACACACTCTACCCGCACGGCAGCCTGACCTACACACTCTACCTGCACGGCAGCCTGACCTACACACTCTACCCGCACGACAGCCTGACCTACACACTCTACCCACACGGCAGCCTGACCTACCCACCCCTCACCCCACCTACCCGCACGGCAGCCTGACCTACACACTCTACCCGCACGACAGCCTGACCTACACACTCTACCCGCACGGCAGCCTGACCTACACACTCTACCCATATGGCAGCCCGACCTACCCCCTCGCCCCACCTACCCGCACAGCAGCCTGACCTCCACACTACCCGCATGGCAGTCTGACCTACCCGCCCTCACCCGACTGCACGGCAGCCTGACCTACACACTGTACCCACATGACCTAACCCACCCCCTCACACTACTGCATGGCAGCCTGACCTACATACTGTACCCGCATGACAGCCTGACCTACCCCCTCACCCCATGACAGCCTGACCTACACACCCTACCATCACGACAGCCTGACCTATCCCCTCTACCCACATGACAGCCTGACCTACCCCGCTCACCCCCCTACCCACATGACTAGCTGGACTAGAGGGTTGTGGGGGCCAGCGAACGACTCGTTTTTTGAGTCGCTAAACTGAAGGGATACAACATAATGTGATGAAAACCTGTGATTATTTCTCATAAAATCAAAATCTTTTTGTCATGTGCATCATTCATACAATGATCAATTTCCAAATATCTATCAGGGTTCCCGCTGTCAGTTGCCAATTGTGACAAAAAACAAATGTTGGCGCTAAATTTTGTGAATTGGCGAAAATATTTGGCGCAATTTTAATTTTTTTGTTTTAATTTTGTTTTAATTTTGTTCTTTTCTTGGTACATGTTTTGTCAAATACATGGCTTCAAATACTTATTTGTGAACTATATGGCTCTTAGTTGGTTCCAAGTTTATTAAATTGGCTCCAGTGTTTTTCAATTGGCGACAGAAGTGGCACAGAAAAACATTCAGACAGAGGGTAGGTACCCTGTCTATGTTTTTCCTGACACTACAGTAAATAATTATCACTTTATTCCTAGAATATATACTTTATTTATTTTATGATTGAGAAACAAGCTTTAACAACTTATTTTAATCACTCTTCGTTGGAAGAAAACGCATATGTGGTTATGCATGTGGCTGGAAACCGGAGTACCCGGAGAAAACCCACCTGTCCGATCTATCTGGCGATCACTGTACCATCTCGCATACTTCCAGGGTTGAGGATCAAACCCTGGTTGCATTGGTGAGGAGTGTGCGCGCTAATCGGACAGCCCAGTTTACTGCTTTTATAAATGCGAGGCACAAGTGAGCTAGTACTGGGTAGTGTTGAGGAAAAATCTACAGTCAAACCTGTCTTAGGCAGCCAGCCATGGTAATTGCACGGGAATCACAGAAATTGACTGCTCTGCACAGGTGGCTGCTTAATAGAGACCAAAATGTATAAATCACCAAACTGAAAGTGTTGAGGAAAAATCTAGTCGAACTTGTCATAAGCAGCCAGCCAAGGGAATCACAGATTGGCTGCTTACTGAAGGCGACCACTAACACAGGTTTGACTGTATGTAGTGTTTGGTCTTAACATGTCGTTTAATTATATAAGTAAGCTTCGAGGACAAACCTGTGGAATGTGTTGCGGCATCGATATAGCGATGGTGTGTTCAGTTTGCAGGTCGCGTGTGCAAAAACTCATTATAATGTATATAATTATATGTACCGTATGTATGATATTATATGTACCGTATGTATTATATTATATGTACCGTATGTATTATATTATATGTACCGTATGTATTATATTATATGTACCGTATGTATTATATGCATGTACATGTATAAGAGGTATCTCTGTATTTTGGTGGGTGCTCTTGTTTTTATTGAGTTCTGGGATACCTTGGTGGACGCAAGTCGACTATTTATCTATTCCTCTGTGCTGACGCATTTTATGTTAGTCTACTGCTGAAATGAATATATAAATATGTTCACTGTATTCCTTTAATAGAAAATTAGCATTTTAATGGTGGGTGGGGTAAGCATCTGTTTTTTATTCCGAGTAGAGTGTGAACTCTGAACTTACACGTTTTCTTCATTTCTGTGTTATAATGGTGGATGGGTAAACATAGTTTACTTTTAATAGTATCTCGACATATAGTTTGGTATAGTATTCCATGCCGTATTGTTTTATTATTTTTTTCCCAATGAAAATGAGAAAAAAAATGTTTGTTTTGGCGCCATACCCGGTGTATACCGGGTACTGTATTGGTATGCCATATACGTATCTACATGCATGCCGTATACACATGTTTAAAGTTTATTTATTTTACAATGATTGCGAAGCAAGTTTTAACAATTAATCACTCTTGTTGGCACGGTTGAAAGCGTAAATGTGGTCATTCGTGTGGGAGGAAACCGGAGAAAACCCACCTGTCTGATCTGGCGACCATCGTACCATCTCACATACTTCCCAGTCCGAGGATCGAACCCAGGTTGCATTGGTGAGAAGTGTGCGCGCTAACCGAACAGCCGCACAACATGTATCCACCTGCATGATGTATGTACGGTATGTTGTGTATTCTCATGCATCCAATTACTGACAAGTAACATTTATTTTACGGTACATATATTTACAATTCTACGCAGTCTTTATTTTATGCAGCACGTGATTTGTGTGCAATACATTACATTATTTAATTAAGTGAAAAATCTTTGTTTGGGGTAGTACCGTAATGTAGTATTGATTCACAGCAATCTATGTAGACCTCATTCCTGATGGAATCCATCGCCACAAGGGAGAGAGAGAGAAGAGGCCTTGCCTAAGGACACAATCATAACAGCTCCAGCAGGGCTTGAACATGAAGCAAACGCGCTACCACTGCGCTGTCACGACTTCCACTTCTATATACTTAAGATATCGCTAAAAACAACTTAGGATATCGCTAAAACAACTTAGGATATCGCTAAAAACAACTTAGGATATCGCTAAAACAACTTGGGATATCGCTAAAACAACTTAGGATATCGCTAAAACAACTTGGGATATCGCTAAAAACAAATTCAAGTTTGCGTAAATAATAATTGGTTATCAATAGATGGATGGCATAGCATCAACGTTTGGGGTGGGGGGTGTTTGATCTTTAAATCCAGTCTGTTTTCACTTTCACTGTTTTAAGTCTTTTAAAGTGTTCCGTACTATAACATATTTGTGTTTTGCCATTTTATTTATAAGGTGTTGATCTCTATAAGAGATATTATTTTCATTACTGTGTCAGTCTCTGTAAGAGAACATTAACTACGCAATATGTAAATTATATAATGTACCGATTTGTTTGTTTACTTCCAATTTTTGTGATCCATATTATGGATATGTTGCATATATAACTCACAAGCGTTTGGTTCCGAGCAACAAACAATCTGACCCCTGCCATTTTTTTTGGTCGCAGATGGGTCCGATTTGTCTTAGCGAAACGTGTGGCTGAGATATAACTCGAGAGAGAGACAGTTTACTATATTATTTGTTCATTACAGTCGTATTACATATAGTTTTAGAGGATTTTGTCATCTCACCGTTCTTCAAAGTTGTTAGTTTGCACTAAGTGCATTTTTTAAAACCATGTTTTATGGGTCCATATTTTTCAGAATTTAAGATTGCATGAATGACAGTATGCTGAAGATGTTGTAGGTTCATCAGAAGATCAGAGCTGAAATGCTTCATTTTAGACCATAAAACGCTGAATAAATTGGAAGGAATGTACAAACAACATAGATCCAGATCAGCCGTGACGTAGTGCCGTGTCTGATCAGGATCTATGTTGTTTACTATTCAGCAGAGTGTATTTGAATAGCAAACAGCATAGAACATGATCAGGTGGCACGTTCTGCACCATCTGATCTGGCTCTATTCTGTTTGCAAAAATGAATATACTCGTTCCCAGCAGAGTAAGGGTTAATTAAGTGAATGCTTGTATTCAATTTGAAAAATAAGGATGTGCAACTTGTGTATACATGTACCGATCCATTTGGTAATCAATGATTAGATAGGATATTATTTATAGATATGTTTTGATTGGATATTATTTATAGATATGTTTTGATTGGATATTATTTATAGATATGTTTTGATTGGATATTATTTATAGATATGTTTTGATTGGATATTATTTATAGATATGTTTTGATTGGATATTATTTATAGATATGTTTTGATTGGATATTATTTATAGATATGTTTTGATTGGATATTATTTATAGATATGTTTTGATTGGATATTATTTATAGATATGATTGGATATTATTTATAGATATGATTTGATATTATTTATAGATATGATTTGATTGGATATTATTTATAGATATGATTTGATTGAATATTATTTATCGATATGATTGGATATTATTTATAGATATGATTGGATATTATTTATAGATATGATTTGATTGGATATTATTTATAGATATGTTTTGATTGGATATTATTTATAGATATGTTTTGATTGGATATTATTTATAGATATGATTGGATATTATTTATAGATATGATTGGATATTATTTATAGATATGATTTGATTTGATATTATTTGATTGGATATTATTTATAGATATGATTGGATATTATTTATAGATATGATTGGATATTATTTATAGATATGTTTTGATTGGATATTATTTATAGATATGTTTTGATTGGATATTATTTATAGATATGTTTTGATTGGATATTATTTATAGATATGTTTTGATTGGATATTATTTATAGATATGATTGGATATTATTTATAGATATGATTGGATATTATTTATAGATATGATTTGATATTATTTATAGATATGATTGGATATTATTTATAGATATGATTTGATTGGATATTATTTATAGATATGATTTGATGTTTACTATTTCACATTCCCACTCAGTAGATACATTGGCTTTATAATAACCTGCATCACTCGGAGAAGGTCTCACTGCCCTTGTATGTTGGAACATGCAACACAAACAAAATAAATGTTAGTGTAAATTAACCCTTTGCACACTGAGTAAAACAAAATCACATTTGCAAACAACATAGACTCTGATCAGACGTGGCGTTATTCAGCCAAGTACTTTAACTCCACTATCCGAATAGTAAACGGCATAGAGCCTGATCAGACGGAACAACGTATATGGCTCTAGTTATCAGATATATATATATATATATATATCTGGAGAAGCAAAAGGGTTGGGCCACAAGTTTTTAACATTAGTTTCTGCCCGCCCCAACATACTAGATTGTAATTAACAAAGAGACTGGAGACTGAATATAGTATAAGACCATTGCAATTAAGATACTAATTTTTGATTACAATTACAAGTAAAGAACTTACACTGTTTCAGATTGGGCTTGCTTACTGCATTATTTACTTGTTGAAAATACCAATGGTGCTATATTGGTTCTCTTATTATGGAACTTTTGCAAGCGAGCTAAAAATAAATTTGTATAAACTAAACAAATAGTTTGAGCGTGTAGGCTTTTATGGTTCCTGTTGATTGTTTATTATTTGCGAGATGTTCTCGCGTTTAAAGTGCCGAAAATTTATTAAGTTGACAAAATTTGCATTTTAATCATTGTCTGTTTAAAAGTTCACATACCAATGTTTAAAATTTCACATACATGCTTAAAATTTCACATACCAGTAAATGAAATTACAAGTGCAGTTGCATTGCCACAAGTTTGTATGAATGTTTTAGTCCTCCAAAATTGTCAAAAATAATTTTAAATGTGATGCACGATATCTTGTTGCATAAATGATGATTTGTTAATTAATATATTTACACTTTGTATGTACCATAGTTTTCAATTATTGAAAAAGCAGTGTTTGGCGCATAATATTGTACAGTCAAACTTCATCTAAACACCACTTGTCTATAGAAATGACAACAAAAACCACTGTGGAACCGACGAGTGAATTAAACACAAAAAATGTTACAAATTACATAAATTGTGAATGGTTTGGATTGGAAAACTCATATTAATTCCTCCCCAAAAGAGTGGATTTTAAAAGCAGGTTTAGTTTATACAAATTTATTTAGCTCGATTGCGAAACAAGTTCTTTCGCACCTGAAGCGAGCACGCTACGACTTCCAGACAGGTTTGACTGTTCATGTGTGCATTTTACAATTTCCACATTTATATGCATTGCAATATTTCTGTCACTTTTACATGTATTTATTTCTTGTGAAATTTTTCTTCAGTTCTGTGAATTCAACGATAAAATAGAATTTCAATAGTTAGCGTCTGTAATAAGAATTTTTAGCCAGTTCTTGTAATAAGAATTTTAAGCCAGTTCTTGTAATAAGAATTTTAAGCCAGTTCTTGTAATAAGAATTTTAAGCCAGTTCTTGTAATAAGAATTTTAAGCCAGTTCTTGTTTGCCAGAGACTGGTTTCATGAAACATCTAAGTTTAAGCTTGAACCTCATTAAACATTTAGCATGTTGCTGGGCTCTCTAAACATGCTATCCAATAAACATGTTCACTTTGCAAAAGATAAACCTAGCTAGAGTCTTGATGAGACAGTGTTGTATAATTATAAACATAAAATCAAATATACTATTGGTACAGTTACCTAGTTACAGGTCAAATATTTAGGAGGAACCAGTTGTATAGTTTACGGGGTTGTCATTACAGTCAGCCTTTACCATAACCTAACTAAAGTCGCTTTTAACTAGTCGCTTTTGCAAACAGAACCTGCCAATCACGACTAAAGGTGCTTTGCAAACAGCATAGAATTAGCCGGATAGCAATCAACATAGATCCTGATCAGCCGCCGCGTCTGATCAGCATCTATGTTGTTTGCACATTCCGTCCAATTTATGTTATGTGGCAGGGTTAATGCTTGGATGCAAATCGCCTGGAAGATCAGCTTCATTTCAGATTAGTTTTTTTACATATACAGAAGCAGAGCGGTCGGGCTGATAATGTGTGTCTAGTCATTGTTTCAATGCCGACACTCCATATGTATTGTTCAGTCAAGCCCGTCCTCTGAAGGATTTGCTATATTATTTTATCATGTGATACGGAGATATTTTGACAAAGAAGCGAAAATAAACAATAAGGAATTTATGCTGTTTTATGCTTTTTTTACCACTGAAGATTTGGCCTGTGTGGTCGGTCTACTGTCGATACAATGACCCCTAGAGTGTTGCAGACTCGATCTGGGTTCATCTCCATGTGTCAAAAGCTGTCGTTCTGTTGTACTCTTGTCTTTATTAAGCCTCGCTGCAGGAACGGGGCCTCATTGCAGGAACGGGGCTATATTTTTTGCTGTATCTGTGTTTCTGTTTGTAGACTCAAAGTTGTTGATGGATTTTGATTAAACTTTGGTTGGTCTTGGATGAAATGGTAGGATTTTGGGAGAAATCGGTCAGCGAAGTGCCCCAATTTACTACAGAAATCAATGGGCGTGTACACCATTCTGACTGGACCGATTTCTCCCAAAATCAGAACACTTACTCCTAGATCACTAAATATATCTACAAGTTTCATCAACATACATCAACAACTTAAGTCCACAGACAGTGTCTTAATACCAGTGCAGGTTGACCACTCTGACCACATGCCAGGACTGATTTCTCACATCTCTTCTCCTAGACTACTAAATACCGTCTCCGTGGCCTAGTGGTTAAGGCTTCCGCCTACGGAGTGGGAGGTTGAAGGTTCGAACGTCGTCGGGGGTTTGTTCTGATATGGCCAATTGGTGAGCCGCCAGCTAGTTAAATAATGGTTACCGATTGCCTACCAGCCTGACACCAGGCATACAAGCATCTCATAAGTCAAAAATGACTGGCCCTTTAACCCATTTCATTCTGGATATATTTAAAGGCTTTTGCAAACAACATAGATCCAGATCAGCCGCAGCATGACACTGCATGCTGATCAGGATCTATGTTGTTTGCTGCATAGCCAAGTGTCTTAGCAAGATCATCTGAATAGCAAACAGCATAGATCCTGATCAGACGGCACGTTCCATGGCGGTTGATCTGGCTGTATGTTCTTTGCAGATACCGTTTGAACGGTATCCAGAATGAAATGGGTTAAATGTGGGTGACACTATAATAAACAAACACTTTATATCTACAAGTTTGATCAAAATCCATCAACAACTTATTGCCAAAGAATATTATTTTGTCTACACGCCAGTAACAACATAATTAAAATACAATTGTTGGTTCAGCGAGATAAATATGCCTGTTATGCTTTCCTACAAATTGCGAACTTTCAAGGTCAGTGATAGGGTGGGGACTTGCTGTTCGTGTTGAGAATTAGTCCCCAAATATGTATGTAAAGTTTCAAAGCAATATTTTTGAGAAGAGATAATGATCGTTTTTCTGAAATCCGATTATTTTTGGCCAAATGTTCAACGTCACTGTTAGGGTGGGAACTACGTTTCAAAGCAATATTTTTGAGAAGAGATAATGATCGTTTTTCTGAAATCCGATTATTTTTGGACAAAAGTTCAAGGTCAGTTAGGGTGGGGACTTACAATGGGGATAGAGAAATAAACTTCGGGTTTGTACGCGAAATATCCAAGCAATACATTTGAAAAATTATGTTTTGATTTTTCCCCAGCATAAATAATTTCTGAAATCGGACTATGTTTCGCCAAAATTCAAGTTCACTACAGTTGTTAGGGTGTCAGGGAACAGTCCCCAATAAACAGTATGCAATTGATCGAAGAATTATAATTGACAGTGTTTTAGTTATATGTAACTGTTGTATCTTTCATCGACGTAGCCCGGATCGCGACTGCTTAGTCTAGCTTTCCGCTAAAGTGCTCGAGACAAAAACTACATGTCATCATATCGTTCAAAGCTCATCCAGTGATATAGCATCAAACCATCTGGCATACAAGCTAAGCAGGTTGCCCTGAAATTCTGCTCTAGAAAAAACAATAATGTTACATTCCATTAACCTGTTTATTGCACGATGATGCAATACTTTGCTGATAGAAATATAAATACATTAATGCACATCACATCTACTTCAATTACTACCAACATTAGTGGTAATTAGACCGTCTTGAATTGTTATTCATTTAAAGTCCCTATATGTGTTTATATTCTTCAGACAGAAAATGCAAACCATAAGTTTTATTATAAACAATCAGTGCCGTAGCCAGAACCTAAATATAACTGAGGCAAACCTTCTATGGTGGTCCTGGGGGCAAGCGAAGGTCTATGCAGATGTGTAAACAAGATCGAAACAAATATGCTTTTCTACTGTTTGCATTTTTTCCATATACTTGTTTTCGTTACTTGCCAAATTCAAACCGAGGCGAGTACCTCATTCGCCTCAGTGTGGCTACGGGCCTGAACCAACTACAAAATGATTGTGGCTTTGTAAATAATTATTAGTAAAAGTTAATTTGGCAATTTTCTAATGTTGGCAACACTTGTGGCCTAAACCATGTTATTACCAATTTACATGTAGCACCAGTTATTGTAACTGTCGTATAATACATGTACATGATAACTGCAATAAAATATGACCAACCTTTAGCACGCTGCAGGCGAAATGAGCAGATAACAATATGTAATATTTTTCTTACTTTTCCTAGAAAGTAGGGCTTGTGACAGTAGGGCTGTCCGATTAGTGCAATGGTTAGCGTGCTCGCTTCTCATCAATGCAACCCGGGTTCTATCCTCGGACCGGGATGTGAGATGGTATGGTGGTCGTCAGATCGGACAGGTGGGTTTTCTCCGGGTACTCCGGTTTCCTCCCAAACGAATGACCACATTTACGCTTTCTTCCGCGTCAACGAGATGGTTAATATAAAATGTGCCGTCTGATCAGGCTCTATGCTGTTTACTATTTGGTTAGTGGAGCTATTGTGGAGCGTTACGCCACGGCTGATCTGGATCTATGTTTTGCACATTCCGTTAATTTATTTGACAGGTTAAACTTCACTGTGCATGCAAATAAACATATTATTATACGATTTTGTATCTCAATTATAGCATAGTGATGTACTATAAAACATGTATATTATTGATTTGGAATGATTGATGACTTTGGTCGTTAGTTGTACCAAGTTGGATCATTAATTATATAAAAAATTAAAACTGTTTCACAGGGCATACTGGGCATGCATGTAACAAGGTGGTGTTAACAAATCATACACCATCAGTCAATTGCATTTTAAAAGTTATTAAAAGTTAGTGTTGGACAAATGTTGTAAGCAAATCAGTTTTAGTTTGAATAACAAGTCTGGTGACTTGTAATAATAACCTATGATATAATTTTATTGCCAATTTACTATTTCGTACTATATCCATTGGATGACATTAAAATTGAGTGTAACTGTATAAATGTAGTGTTTGTTTATTATAGTGGTGTCACACCTATTGAAAGGGCCAGCCATTTCTAACTTATGAGAGACCTTTTATATGAACATCACTACTTCCCGGATCCTATGCTTGTAGGCCAGGCGCCAGGCAATCGGTAACCATTATTTAACTAGCTGGCCATATCAGAACGAGGTTCAAACTTTCGACCTACCGCTCCGTAGGCAAACACCGTTAACCACTAGGCCACGAAGACGGTACTGTACATTTGTATATCATGTCATGCACCAGGATAGGATCAAAGGTGACCCTAGGCGGACCAGAAGGGGTATTGACGAGAAGTGGTTGCAGTAACAGTTATTGCTTTTGAACATATGTCTTGCAAACTATGTCAGTTTTACATATACACATTTATTATTTAGCATTTACACTAGCAAAAAAACATTACCAGTTATGATACAGGGGATGCAACTCTTACAAGTACACAACAAGATACCTATCAGAGTTAGACATCTTGAATTGTAAATGTATATGACATATTGATATGCATGAATACCTACGGGTGTCACAGGAAATCTTCCCCCATGGAAATCTTCAGGGGGGGGTAAATATCCTAGGAAACAATACCCCCACCCTGGAAATTTACCCCCCACTACACATTGAAATACGTTTTTTTTTAAACAACAGAAATGGTCAATTTGTTATACATTTCACACACACAAATAATTTGGTTAAATGATACTAGTTCAGAGCAATTGATCTATTACTAATTAATTAGTGCTAAAAACAACAAACAAAATTAACTAAACATCCCAAGGCACACTGCAGATTAAGTCCTATCTTCAGGGATGGGGGGTATATTTCCTAGTATATTTCAGGGGATTTTCAGG
>CM026395.1:15809820-15836522 GCA_014843695.1 Archivesica marissinica | reverse complement strand
GTGCGTTTTCTATGTCCTCTAGTATATAATGTAGGTGTGCGTTTTGTATGTCCTCTAGTATATAATGTAGGCGTGCGTTTTGTATGTCCTCTAGTATATAATGTAGGCGTGCGTTTTCTATGTCCTCTAGTATATAATGTAGGTGTGCGTTTTCTATGTCCTCTAGTATATAATGTAGGTGTGCGTTTTCTATGTCCTCTAGTATATAATGTAGGCGTGCGTTTTGTATGTCCTCTAGTATATAATGTAGGCGTGCGTTTTCTATGTCCTCTAGTATATAATGTAGGTGTGCGTTTTCTATGTCCTCTAGTATATAATGTAGGCGTGCGTTTGTATGTCCTCTAGTATATAATGTAGGCGTGCGTTTTGTATGTCCTCTAGTATATAATGTAGGCGTGCGTTTTCTATGTCCTCTAGTATATAATGTAGGCGTGCGTTTGTATGTCCTCTAGTATATAATGTAGGTGCGTGCGTTTTGTATGTCCTCTAGTATATAATGTAGGCGTGCGTTTTGTATGTCCTCTAGTATATAATGTAGGCGTGCGTTTTCTATGTCCTCTAGTATATAATGTAGGCGTGCGTTTTGTATGTCCTCTAGTATATAATGTAGGCGTGCGTTTTCTATGTCCTCTAGTATATAATGTAGGTGTGCGTTTTCTATGTCCTCTAGTATATAATGTAGGTGTGCGTTTTGTATGTCCTCTAGTATATAATGTAGGCGTGCGTTTTGTATGTCCTCTAGTATATAATGTAGGTGTGCGTTTTCTATGTCCTCTAGTATATAATGTAGGTGTGCGTTTTCTATGTCCTCTAGTATATAATGTAGGTGTGCGTTTTGTATGTCCTCTAGTATATAATGTAGGTGTGCGTTTCTATGTCCTCTAGTATATAATGTAGGTGTGCGTTTTCTATGTCCTCTAGTATATAATGTAGGTGTGCGTTTTGTATGTCCTCTAGTATATAATGTAGGTGTGCGTTTTGTATGTCCTCTAGTATATAATGTAGGTGTGCGTTTTGTATGTCCTCTAGTATATAATGTAGGTGTGCGTTTTGTATGTCCTCTAGTATATAATGTAGGTGTGCGTTTTGTATGTCCTCTAGTATATAATGTAGGTGTGCGTTTTGTATGTCCTCTAGTATATAATGTAGGTGTGCGTTTTGTATGTCCTCTAGTATATAATGTAGGTGTGCGTTTTGTATGTCCTCTAGTATATAATGTAGGTGTGCGTTTTGTATGTCCTCTAGTATATAATGTAGGTGTGCGTTTTGTATGTCCTCTAGTATATAATGTAGGCGTGCGTTTTCTATGTCCTCTAGTATATAATGTAGGTGTGCGTTTTGTATGTCCTCTAGTATATAATGTAGGTGTGCGTTTTGTATGTCCTCTAGTATATAATGTAGGTGTGCGTTTTGTATGTCCTCTAGTATATAATGTAGGCGTGCGTTTTGTATGTCCTCTAGTATATAATGTAGGCGTGCGTTTTGTATGTCCTCTAGTATATAATGTAGGCGTGCGTTTTGTATGTCCTCTAGTATATAATGTAGGCGTGCGTTTTGTATGTCCTCTAGTATATAATGTAGGCGTGCGTTTTGTATGTCCTCTAGTATATAATGTAGGTGTGCGTTTTCTATGTCCTCTAGTATATAATGTAGGTGTGCGTTTTGTATGTCCTCTAGTATATAATGTAGGCGTGCGTATTGTATGTCCTCTAGTATATAATGTAGGCGTGCGTTTTCTATGTCCTCTAGTATATAATGTAGGTGTGCGTTTTGTATGTCCTCTAGTATATAATGTAGGCGTGCGTTTTGAATGTCCTCTAGTATATAATGTAGGCGTGCGTTTTGTATGTCCTCTAGTATATAATGTAGGCGTGCGTTTTCTATGTCCTCTAGTATATAATGTAGGTGTGCGTTTTCTATGTCCTCTAGTATATAATGTAGGTGTGCGTTTTGTATGTCCTCTAGTATATAATGTAGGCGTGCGTATTGTATGTCCTCTAGTATATAATGTAGGCGTGCGTTTTCTATGTCCTCTAGTATATAATGTAGGTGTGCGTTTTGTATGTCCTCTAGTATATAATGTAGGCGTGCGTTTTGAATGTCCTCTAGTATATAATGTAGGCGTGCGTTTTGTATGTCCTCTAGTATATAATGTAGGCGTGCGTTTTGTATGTCCTCTAGTATATAATGTAGGCGTGCGTTTTGTATGTCCTCTAGTATATAATGTAGGCGTGCGTTTTGTATGTCCTCTAGTATATAATGTAGGCGTGCGTTTTGTATGTCCTCTAGTATATAATGTAGGCGTGCGTTTTGTATGTCCTCTAGTATATAATGTAGGCGTGCGTTTTGTATGTCCTCTAGTATATAATGTAGGCGTGCGTTTTGTATGTCCTCTAGTATATAATGTAGGCGTGCGTTTTGTATGTCCTCTAGTATATAATGTAGGCGTGCGTTTTGTATGTCCTCTAGTATATAATGTAGGCGTGCGTTTTGTATGTCCTCTAGTATATAATGTAGGCGTGCGTTTTGTATGTCCTCTAGTATATTATCACAACTACAGGGGAATTTTATGGATACTGTATGTCTCCGTTATCTTTTTCCTAATGGTTACGCAGCCTGCTTGATTGCAGAAGGCAAACGTAATGGAAGCAGGTACGCAGTGTAGCACATAGACCAAGAAGCTCGAGTAGTTTGTCAACATATAATTTGCAATACACCTAAAATAACATCCAAAATAAATATCTAGATAGATAGATAGATAGATGTCTGTATTTATAGAGGGTTACCTAATTAGTTCTGAACTAATCTTCCTTAGGGCCCTCAAAATATGCCAATAGTGTATTTATTACAAAGATTTTCTTCTGTTATAGAGAAACTATGGTGTTGATTAATACAATAAAGAACAAGTGTCAAAATGCTATTATTTTATTTAAAGCGACATTACATCGTAAAAACCCAAACTGTCCGCTTACGTATAACTACAAATTCTTCGGGAAGTAATTCGACCATTAACTTTTATTAAATATCTACACCTATCAAAAGTGAAAGTAGGATTTCATATAACGGTCAGCTACGCTCCTGAATTTACGTGTGTTTATTATTGGAATCTATAGTAAGTTCGTGCTACTATTGGTTATAGATAATTTAAATAAAATAATATTAGTCTAAAAAATAAATATGTACAGGCACACACGGTGAGATATAACGGTAAATCTGCATCATAACATGTTGTTTTTCGTGATACACGCGTACTCATGGATGTTTACACTGTTCACATTATTTTGTTATGTCAACAAACGTCGTATACGATTAGTTAAAATACGCAGATTCTGTGAAAAATATTTGGAGGAAAAAATACCATAAACTAGGAAATGACATTCCGGTTGCCCATATAAGCGACGCCTCCTTAAGAGATTAGTCATTTTAGAATGTTGGAGGATATTGCAATAATACAGGCAGAGGCCCATTCCAGTCTTCTCTGATTCTTTTACGTGCACGGTGTACAGCACCGACAAGAGACCTCGGTTTAAAGTCCCATCTACAAGACTGTTAATTTCATTAGGGTCAGACAGGGTGCTTTTTCTGTATGTGTTTTACGTTTATTTATCGTCGCTACCGGTTACCCATATGAGCGACGCCTCCTGTCAAAGATATTAGTAATTTTAGATTTTTGGAGGATAGTGCATGATACAGACAGAGACCCATTCCAGAGTCTCTTCTGGTTCTTTTACGTGCATGGTGTAAAGCACCGACACGAGACCTCGGTTTAACATCCCATCTGAAAGACTGCTAATTTTATTAGGGTCAGGCGGGGGATCGAACCTGCGATCCCTGGATTACCAATCCAACGTGGTTCCGCTTTAATACCTGTTGTAAAATGGAGTACCGAAAGAACGATATTGAATATACATGTTATTCAATAACATAACGGTGCGAGTAGGTACACCATAAAGCCTGGCATATGCAAAACCGAAAGCATGTATACCAAGCAATCATCGTGACTTCAATCGAGAGAAGGTGTGGCAGCTGTAGTTTGTTCTGTCTGTTCTATTTCAGTAATAACCGACACAGGCAGACCAGATCGATTGCCCTAATTAGTCGTTTTAATGAGCGATGATGTTGGTATTCTAATTACCTCCCTTAGCTAATAAAGTCTGATTTATCCCGAAATTGATTGTTGTTCTTTAAGTTGGAATTCTTTGATTTTACTGTTGTCCCCTAACCAGATGTTAGATTTGGCAGACGGTGTATGATAAATTTGATAAAAATCATAATTTTTATTCATTAATTGATAACAATATTTACAGTAAAGTATCCATTGGATGTACTCTAGATTTAATAAACATAAGATGAGAAAACGGATGAAAATTGATAGGATGTGGAGAAAATAAAACCAATTGAAAAGATCATTCCTCCTTAGAGAGTATTCAGGGGCAGTAACTGACCACCAATGTCTCTCACTGACGGGAGTTAGAAAAACAACCACACGCGTGTTTTTTTACGTTTATTTATCGTCGCTACCGGTTATCCATATGAGCGACGCCTCATGAAGAGATTAGTCATTTTAGATGTTTGGAGGATAGTGCAATGATACAGACAGAGACCCATTCCAGAGTCCCATCTGGTTCCTTTACGTGCACGGTGTAAAGCACCGACACAAGACCTCTACCAGCCGTCCCTAAACAACCACACTGACAATAGGGTGCTATATATACAGACGGATCTGTAGTCCAGTGGTAACACGCTGTACTGGTAATCCAGGGATCGCAGGCTCGATCCCCCGTCTGACCCTAATAAAATTAACAGTCTTTCAGATGGGACATTAAACCGAGGTCTTGTGTCGGTGCTTTACACCGTGCACGTAAAGGAACCAGATGGGACTCTGGAATGGGTCTCTGTCTGTATCATTGCACTATCCTCCAAACATCTAAAATGACTAATCTCTTCATGAGGCGTCGCTCATATGGATAACCAGTAGCGACGATAAATAAACGTAAACACATACGGGTGCTAGTTGTTGCATTATTCAACTACCCGGCGGATCTCCTCACGGCGTGCACATCGCGGTCGGGGCACATCTCGCAGCAGCAGCGTGGGCTACTGGGATATTCTGATTGTCGTTCTTGCAACAAGGGCCACACGCTTAGGAGATATGGACAGATCATGGAGCGACAGAGACGACCAGGTGTCTAACTGTCAGATCCGTTTATATGCTGCTGCGGGATGACCAACAGTGATGTGGGTGGCCCTAAGAAGAGCCGTTCGGAAAGAAGAAACCATCAGGACTTGTTACCCTGAAGAGGACGAAGATGCCTCCTCCAGTTGTCGTTTTAACGCACCATCATCGAATACTTCAAGACCACCACGTTATAAGACAACACGCTACAAATCTACAGACACTGGACGAATAAACGATGGTACTAGGAATGCACGAATCTAACAATCCGCGAATGCTCGCCCACATGGCTCGCCGGTGGCGAGTGTAATTTAACATAACCATCAGCATCGTTCAAGTATCAATAATAAACAACACTTTTTTGACGGTTCAGCGGGCGAATGGCCCAGTACACTTTTGACACGGCTGAAACAAGGCGCGAAATATTTTCTTAATTGAAAAATAAAATGGATTGCTTGAAATCTTTTATTACATCTATGTACCTTTCATAGTCAACTCAGCATCTCTTTTATCTCGACATGAATGTAATAAAAATAAAGATTGTATTAACAATTCATATGACATTAATTGAAAAACAAGAAATGATTCAACAAGAAATCTCGAATATTTTTTTGAACCTTTGAAATCTAAATGAAAGTGTAATTTGCTAGCGTAAAATGTCACTGCCTAAGGATATGATTTATTTTGTTTTACATTTTTTACATTTCAGTACTTGAAGTTAATGGTCATTTTTCATTATTACTTGAACATTTACATTGTATGACCAAGAAACAAGCTAGATTTAGTATATATAAAACCTATTTAGCACACCCACACTGCTGTACTTTGTAATTCGACTCTTTGATTAATAATAACTATCAAGTACTTCACATGCATTTAAAAGGACATTCTGATAAATGTATGTTTTTTCCTCACGGAGTCTGTCTTCGTTGTGTGGTGTACTTTTCGGTTGGGGAGTCATGTACGGTGCGGTGTACTCTCACAGTTTCGTTGGGGGGAGTGGTGTACGGTTCGGTTTACTCTCACAGTTTCGTTGGGGGAGTTGTGTACGGTGCGGTTTTCTCTCACAGCTTCGTTGGGGGAGTGGTGTACGGTGCGGTTTACTCTCACAGTTTCGGTGGAGAGTGATGTACGGTGCGGTTTACTCTCACAGTTTCGGTGGAGAGTGATGTACGGTGCGGTTTACTCTCACAGCTTCGTTGGTGGAGTGGTGTACGGTGCGGTTTACTCTCACAGTTTCGGTGGGGAGTGGTCTACGGTGCAGTTTATCCTCACAGCTTCGTTGGGGGAGTGGTGTACGGTACGGTTTACTCTCACATGCACCTTCGTAATGGGAGTGGTGTACATTCGCTCGGAGTAATATGTATATGTAGATGGAAACAACCAGTGTGTTCATAGAATTTATTATGCACTAATAGTCGTAGTCACATATAGCTGGTTCACTAATATAACCACTGCCCAGTGATACATCCAAAGTTAGTTTATACAATTTAATTTTAGCTCGATTGCGAAACAAGTTCTTACAACTTATATTAATCACTCTCGAGACCTCATTCTTGATGGAATCCATCGTCACGAGGGAGAGAGAAGAGGCAACGTGGAATTTAAATGCCTTGCCTTGGACACACTCGTAACGGCTCCAGCGGGGCGCGAAATCCGGACCTTCGCATCCACTGCGCTATCATGACTTCCACAACACAGCAGCAGTTAGACACATCTTGTAGTTTGTTCTATAAGTTTTATGATCCAAGCTCTCGGTATTAAGGTCTTTGATGGTGTTATACAGTTACAAACAAGTAGACATTCAAGTACAAAGTTTTTGAACGGGGAAGAAAAAACTGCGCTAATCGTTTCAAGTGTTTCACACTGAAGGCATTTGTTTAGTTCAAAAATACATGAATCATTCAAATCAAAAGATAATCATCTAACTGGAGGAAAACCTATCTGCTGATAAACCCGTTAGTGTACAGGTCTGCATGCTCCCTGTTGGGAGATGCAGCATATCACTTTCAAACATTTGAAGCACTTCTAATCTTCTTAATTGATTTGGTGGAACGCCTCATATCGATCTAAAGAGGTTGACATGTTCCCCAACGTGAAGTCTCTAAATTAACACAGGTCTGCCATCCACAACGTGCACGTCGTGACCTAGGAACAGTTCACAACAGGCATATGGGTCAAGGACTTCGCTGGCGGAAGCTGCGCCATCGGGATCATCGGACGTCACGTTACTCTACACGAGTATAAACACAGTAACTTACCTACTTGGCGCGACAGCAATGCTCGGTACTGGCGACGGCGGGTAGATGGTTTAGTTTTTAGCCGGCTCCTTCAAGGGGGCGGTTTTCCTTCACGGAAGACAGTGGGACGTTGACTTCTTGATGGCGCGAGAACGCCAACGAAAAAACCGGAATCATTATTGCCTCTGTGAGCTGACAAATCGTGGAGGAATGTGGCCCTAAAAGGGACCCCTTCGAAAGATGGATACAGGAATTGTCACCCTGAGAAGAACGGAAGATGTCTTTCCAGTTGTCAAGCAATTTAGATGATATGTATCATCGCGAATTGCCTTCGTAACATTGGGAATCGACTTCGTACAATCGACATCGTACCATCTATCCCGTTTTATCATAGTACGTTGTCGCATCATTGTACCATCGCTCATATTTATCGTATCATAACGTATCACCATCGTACAATGCTGCATCACAATCGTAACATCAAGCAACGCCATCTTAATATCACGCATCAACTTCGTATAGCATCAGGCATCGCCACCGTACCATCATAAATCGCAATCGTACCATTACGTATTGCCATCGTAGCATGACGTATCGCGTTCATATCATCACGCATCGCCATCGCATCATCTCGCATCGCCATCGTAACACAGCGAGAGTGATTGCTGTAAGTTGTTAAAGCATTTTATGTCGAGTACATATCCGAAAATGATGGATCTGTAATGTGTCGCATTCACGACGACGTCTAGTTAGAGTGATAGCCATAACAATTGTTCACTTCTGGATAGAAGCAACAAACTTACCATGGTAATAGGTAAATACCAGAAGATTATTTTTAAGATCGAGACCCACTTCCAAAATTCAAAATAACGGTCAAAATGGCCACCAAAACAAAATAAATGTACGATTTAAATGCCCTGTATGATTTTCAAAGTCCCTGTGTTTTAAAGAAGATTAAAGCATGCACATATTTAGAAATGAAACGTGTGCAATGATATCGAAGGTCGGTCATCGATATTCGATATCGACCTATCAGAATCCTACCAGGTGTTATTACACGTGCGTACAAGAAATTATTACACTGAATATTATATACAAATTTATTTTAGCTCGATTGTGAAACAAGTTATTTCAACGTATATGAATCACTCTCGAGACCTCATTCCTGATGGAATCCATCGCCACGAGGGAGAGAGAAGAGGCTACGTGGAATTTAAATGCCTTGCCTAAGGACACAATCGTAACGGCTCCAGCGGGGCTCGAACACCAGACCTTTTCACACCTGAAGCGAACACGCATCCACTGCGCTAT
Organism: Archivesica marissinica; assembly: GCA_014843695.1. Taxonomy (NCBI): domain Eukaryota; kingdom Metazoa; phylum Mollusca; class Bivalvia; order Venerida; family Vesicomyidae; genus Archivesica; species Archivesica marissinica. Next base: position 15,827,795 of record CM026395.1, on the reverse strand, counting down.
CACGACTTCCACTATTATTATTATTATTATTACACTGAATACAGGCAACGTTATGTGATAAATTGTGTTCTTTTCGTCGCTACCGGTTACCCATATGAGCTACATTTTAGACTTGGATAATGCAATTATACAGACAAATATCCATTCCAGAGTCAACTCTGATCCATTTACGTACACGGTGTAAAGCACCGACATGATCCGTCGGTTTAAAATCCCATCTGTTAATATTATTATAGTCAGGTCGAACCTGCAATCCCTGGATTCGCAGTCCAATGTGCTAACAACTACTTACCCGTCTGTGGTATTTTATGTGTGTTTTACGTTTATTTATCGTCGCTACCGGCTGCCCATATGAGCGACGCCTCCTGAAGAGATTTAGATTTTTGGAGGATAGTGCAATGATATAGACGGAGACCCATTCCAGAGTCTCGTCTGGTTCTTTTCTGTGCACTGTGTACGGCACCGACACGAGACCTCGGTTTAAAGTCCCATCTGAAAGACGGTTAATTGTATTAGGGTCAGATGGGGGGGGGGGTCGATCCTGCGATCCCTGGATTACCAGTCTAGCGTGTTACCACTGGACTACATTTAACCCTTTCAACACCACATACCTCTAAATAGGCTTACAACAAGTGTAGATCCAGATGAGCCGGCTCGTGACGAGCCGTCTCATCAGGATCTGCACTTTTTGCCAGTGATATGACTATTTTTAGACATAATTACCCATTTTGATAAATTAACTTGTCCAAATGTGATTGTTCTGATTCATTTATTGGTTTATGAATACCATGGACCAGTCCATGTCAGTTACTTGGTGTTGAAAGGGTTAAAGGCTTCCAACATGTTTATATACTATATAGCAATGTAGTGAAACGTAAATAATAATATAAACTACCAATTTACAAGTACAGACAGGTACACTTTATCATACTTCTAATTCTTAACTATCAGCATATTCGACTAATATACCAGGAAACTATGCAGATAATCTCATTTATTTGTTTGATCAGGCCGAAACAGTTAACACATGTCTGAAAGGCATACTAATTATCGCACACATCTCGTGCATTTTGTCCACATGATAGTTCCGCCACCTGTGCTCCCCGTGTTCCCCTAAATGTAACTATTAACACAGACATTGATTGACGGCGGTCTGAAAATTCCATTATATTTACCCCAGAACTGACCGAAGTAACCGCCGAGAATATTTACTTAGATTTACTCGCAAAACATTGTCATGTATTAGTTGTACCAATGAGCGACAGGTATTTCAAACACATTATTATGTTTGATCGATTACATTAGTGGTTACTGGTTATAGCTTAGTGTTAGGCTGTTTAACTGCCATCCTGTACGCGTCACTGTCAATATTACAAACACGCACACATGTAGAACATATGTACTCAAATAGTCTGGGAAATTGCTACCTTTTTAAAAAAAAAATGATTTAGAATATCAATGTAGAGAGTGAGTAGCAACTCGAGCATGGCTGACATGTTTTGGGATTAAATGGATAACATTCAAGGCGAAATTTCATATCAAACTTATCAATCACGAATGCACGAACGATGTGCATAGTTTCATATAACGCCAGAATCCCCCACTGAGAACGCAGATACAATTTGTGTATCATAGAGTATGTATACATAACTTGTGTGTCGTAGAGTGTATTAAGGGCATGCATATTATAGAATGCAATAATAACTCGTGCAGTCTAGAACACCCGTATAGCGTACACATAACTTGTCTATCGTAGAATGCACACATGACTTGTCTATCGTAGAATGCACACATGACTTGTCTATCGTAGAATGCACACATGACTTGTCTATCGTAGAATGCACATATGACTTGTCTATCGTAGAATGCACACATGACTTGTCTATCGTAGAATGCACACATGACCTGTCTATCGTAGAATGTACACATGACTTGTCTATCGTAGAATGCACACATGGCTTGCGTATCGTAGAATGTACACATGACTTGTCCATCGTAGAATATACACATGACTTGTCTATCGTAGAATGCACACATGGCTTGCGTATCGTAGAATGTACACATGACTTGTCTATCGTAGAATGTACACATGGCTTGTATATCGTAGAATGGACACATGACTTGTCTATCGTAGAATGCACACATGGCTTGTCTATCGTAGAATGCAAACATGACTTGTCTATCGTAGAATGCACACATGGCTTGCGTATCGTAGAATGTACACATGACTTGTCTATCGTAGAATGCACACATGACTTGTCTATCGTAGAATGCACACATGACTTGTCTATCGTAGAATGCACACATGGCTTGCGTATCGTAGAATGTACACATGACTTGTCCATCGTAGAATATACACATGACTTGTCTATCGTAGAATGCACACATGGCTTGCGTATCGTAGAATGTACACATGACTTGTCTATCGTAGAATGTACACATGGCTTGTATATCGTAGAATGGACACATGACTTGTCTATCGTAGAATGCACACATGGCTTGTCTATCGTAGAATGCAAACATGACTTGTCTATCGTAGAATGCACACATGGCTTGCGTATCGTAGAATGTACACATGACTTGTCTATCGTAGAATGCACACATGACTTGTCTATCGTAGAATGCACACATGACTTGTCTATCGTAGAATGCACACATGACTTGTCTATCGTAGAATGCACACATGACTTGTCTATCGTAGAATGCACACATGACTTGTCTATCGTAGAATGCACACATGACCTGTATATCGTAGAATGTACACATGACTTGTCTATCGTAGCATGTACACATGACTTGTCTATCGTAGAATGTACACATGACTTGTCTATCGTAGAATGTACACATGGCTTGTCTATCGTAGAATGCAAACATGACTTGTCTATCGTAGAATGCACACATGACTTGTCTATCGTAGAATGCACACATGACTTGTCTATCGTAGAATGCACACATGACTTGTCTATCGTAGAATGCACATATGACTTGTCTATCGTAGAATGCACACATGACTTGTCTATCGTAGAATGCACACATGACCTGTCTATCGTAGAATGTACACATGACTTGTCTATCGTAGAATGCACACATGGCTTGCGTATCGTAGAATGTACACATGACTTGTCCATCGTAGAATATACACATGACTTGTCTATCGTAGAATGCACACATGGCTTGCGTATCGTAGAATGTACACATGACTTGTCTATCGTAGAATGTACACATGGCTTGTATATCGTAGAATGGACACATGACTTGTCTATCGTAGAATGCACACATGGCTTGTCTATCGTAGAATGCAAACATGACTTGTCTATCGTAGAATGCACACATGGCTTGCGTATCGTAGAATGTACACATGACTTGTCTATCGTAGAATGCACACATGACTTGTCTATCGTAGAATGCACACATGACTTGTCTATCGTAGAATGCACACATGGCTTGCGTATCGTAGAATGTACACATGACTTGTCCATCGTAGAATATACACATGACTTGTCTATCGTAGAATGCACACATGGCTTGCGTATCGTAGAATGTACACATGACTTGTCTATCGTAGAATGTACACATGACTTGTATATCGTAGAATGGACACATGACTTGTCTATCGTAGAATGCACACATGGCTTGTCTATCGTAGAATGCAAACATGACTTGTCTATCGTAGAATGCACACATGACGTGTCTATCGTAGAATGTACACATGTAGAATGCACACATGACGTGTCTATCGTAGAATGTACACATGACTTGTCTATCGTAGAATGTACACATGACTTGTCTATCGTAGAATGCACACATGACTTGTCTATCGTAGAATGCACACATGACTTGTCTATCGTAGAATGCACACATGACTTGTCTATCGTAGAATGCACACATGACCTGTATATCGTAGAATGTACACATGACTTGTCTATCGTAGCATGTACACATGACTTGTCTATCGTAGAATGTACACATGACTTGTCTATCGTAGAATGTACACATGGCTTGTCTATCGTAGAATGCAAACATGACTTGTCTATCGTAGAATGCACACATGACGTGTCTATCGTAGAATGCACACATGACGTGTCTATCGTAGAATGTACACATGTAGAATGCACACATGACGTGTCTATCGTAGAATGCACACATGACCTGTCTATCGTAGAATGCACAGACGACTTGTCTATCGTAGAATGCACACATGGCGTGTCTATCGTAGAATGCACACATGACTTGTCTATCGTAGAATGCACACATGACTTGTCTATCGTAGAATGTACACATGACTTGTCTATCGTAGAATGCACATATGGCTTGTCTATCGTAGAATGCACACATGACTTGTATATCGTAGAATGCACACATGGCGTGTCTATCGTAGAATGCACACATGACTTGTCTATCGTAGAATGCACACATGACGTGTCTATCGTAGAATGCACACATGACTTGTCTATCGTAGAATGCACACATGACTTGTCTATCGTAGAATGTACACATGGCGTGTCTATCGTAGAATGTACACATGACTTGTCTATCGTAGAATGTACACATGACTTGTCTATCGTAGAATGTACACATGACTTGTCTATCGTAGAATGCACACATGACTTGTCTATCGTAGAATGCACACATGGCGTGTCTATCGTAGAATGCACACATGACTTGTCTATCGTAGAATGCACACATGACTTGTCTATCGTAGAATGTACACATGACTTGTCTATCGTAGAATGCACATATGGCTTGTCTATCGTAGAATGCACACATGACTTGTCTATCGTAGAATGCACACATGGCGTGTCTATCGTAGAATGCACACATGACGTGTCTATCGTAGAATGCACACACGACTTGTCTATCGTAGAATGCACACATGACTTGTCTATCGTAGAATGCACACATGACTTGTCTATCGTAGAATGCACACATGGCGTGTCTATCGTAGAATGCACACATGGCTTGTCTATCGTATAATGCACACATGACTTGTCTATCGTAGAATGCACACATGACTTGTCTATCGTAGAATGCACACATGACTTGTCTATCGTAGAATGCACACATGGCGTGTCTATCGTAGAATGCACACATGACTTGTCTATCGTAGAATGTACACATTACTTGTCTATCGTAGAATGCACACATGACTTGTCTATCGTAGAATGCGCACATGACTTGTCTATCGTAGAATGCACACATGGCGTGCGTATCGCAGAATTCATACATGACGTGTGTATCATATATCGCACACACATGTAGACCATGTACACATGTCGTGTACATCACACATATGGCGTGTGCATCATAAAACACACACACACGACGTGTGCATCACACACATGACGTGTACATCACACATCTGACGTGTGTATCACAAAACACATACCTGACATGAGCATCACAGAAATGACGTGTGCATCACAGAAATGACGTGTGCATCACACAAATGACATGTACATCACACAAATGACATGTACATCATACAAATGACGTGTGCATCAAATACATGACATGTACATCATACAAATGACATGTGCATCACACAGCTGACGTGTGCATCACAGAACACACATATTACTTGAGCATCACACAAATGATGTGTGCATCACACACATTACGTGTACATCACAGAACACACAAATGATGTGTGCATCACACAACTATCGTGTGCATCACACAAATGACGTGTGCATCACAGAACACACAAATGACGTGTGCATCACACAAATGACATGTACATCACACAAATGACATGTGCATCACACAAATGACATGTGCATCACACAAATGACGTGTGCATCACAGAACACACACATGACGTGTGCATCACAGAATACACAGATGACATGTGCATCACTCAAATGACGTGTGCATCACAGAACACACAAATGACGTGTGCATCACAGAATACACAAATGACGTGTGCATCACTCAAATGACGTGTGCATCACACATATGACGTGTACATCACACACAGATGACATGTGCATCATTCAAATGACGTGTGCATCACACACATGACGTGTACATCACACAAATGACATGTGCATCACACAAATCACATGTACATCACAAAACACACAAATGACGTGTGCATCACAGAACACACACATGGCGTGTGCATCACAGAACACACAAATGACGTGTGCATCACAGAATACACAGCTGACATGTGCATCACACACATGACGTGTACATCACACACATGACGTGTACATCACACAAATGACATGTGCATCACACAAATCACATGTACATCACAAAACACACAAATGACGTGTGCATCACAGAACACACACATGGCGTGTGCATCACAGAACACACAAATGACGTGTGCATCACAGAATACACAGCTGACATGTGCATCACACACATGACGTGTACATCACACATATGACGTGTACAACACACAAATGACGTGTACATCACACAAATTGCATCACACACATGACATGTGCATCACACAAATGATGTGTGCATCACGGAACACACAAATGACGTGTGCATCACAGAAATGACGTGTGCATCACAGAAATGACGTGTGCATCACAGAACACACAAATGACGTGTGCATCACAGAAATGACGTGTGATTCACAGAACACATAAATTACTTTTTATTCACATAACGCACGAAGAACTTGTGATTCACAGATCGCACGAGAATGTATGGCTATATACGAGTACCCGTATATGCTTCACGACGTATGGCATCATGTCGTTGTTTCTTCTTAATTGTGCGGAGAATAATTGAGAGATGTGCCAGAATTGTAGCGGGTAACGGTAATTGCTAGAGACGAGGCATAATTGCACAACCTGCATAGATAACGAATATTATTCATAGATAAAATCGCTGCATAATCAATCGCCCGGTTATTGTTTCTGTTTCTGGGGGGAAAAATGCCAGCACACCTGCTGCAAACTGAATAACATCCATACTAGTTTAGTAACTCGCCAAACGTGCATATCTTCCTATATATATTCTATTTCTGGTGACACGTCCGACAACTGTTCAAGTCAAGAAAAGTATGTTTAAGTTTACATGTATTTGTTTATTTTGCTGATAAATTCATGGAAGTTTTAAAAGTCATAAACATTATTTAGATGGGTTTATATTATATATACATTTAATATTTTCATATGATTAAGTGGATAAGTTAATATAAATCGTATTCGTAATGATTTTGGTCTGGTGAAAGTCCCCCTAGCACACTAGTGTCTGGTAGATATAAAACTAGTGTCTGGTAGTAGGTTACCGTGGATACGCCAACGTCGTTAATTACTGTTATTATTTAGATATGAGTTTTAGCCCATGTGTGCCGTTATATGCCTACCACAATACTGTCTACCACCCAGGTTGATATACTGTGTTTTCCAGTCAAATATTACGATTGCTGGTTTGATTCGACATTCGTTCTCAGGCTGATATCAAATTTCTTCTGGTCAATACCTATGCTGATATGAATATCAGCCTAGACTCGACCCTCGGTACCTTAATATCAGCATTCGACATTCGTTCTCAGGCTGATATCAAATTTCTTCGGGTCGATACCTATGCTGATATGAATATCAGCCTAGACTCGACCCTCGGTACCTTAATATCAGCATTCGACATTCGTTCTCAGGCTGATATCAAATTTCTTCGGGTCGATACCTATGCTGATATGAATATCAGCCTAGACTCGACCCTCGGTACCTTAATATCAGCATTCGACATTCGTTCTCAGGCTGATATCAACTTGCTTCGGGTCGATACCTATGCTGATATGAATATCAGCATAGACTCGACCCTCGGTACCTTAATATCAGCATTCGACATTCGTTCTCAGGCTGATATCAAATTTCTTCGGGTCGATACCTATGCTGATATGAATATCAGCCTAGACTCGACCCTCGGTACCTTAATATCAGCATTCGACATTCGTTCTCAGGCTGATATCAACTTGCTTCGGGTCGATACCTATGCTGATATGAATATCAGCATAGACTCGACCCTCGGTACCTTAATATCAGCATTCGACATTCGTTCTCAGGCTGATATCAAATTTCTTCGGGTCGATACCTATGCTGATATGAATATCAGCCTAGACTCGACCCTCGGTACCTTAATATCAGCATTCGACATTCGTTCTCAGGCTGATATCAACTTTCTTCGGGTCGATACCTATGCTGATATGAATATCAGCCTAGACTCGACCCTCGGTACCTTAATATCAGCATTCGACATTCGTTCTCAGGCTGATATCAACTTGCTTCGGGTCGATACCTATGCTGATATGAATATCAGCATAGACTCGACCCTCGGTACCTTAATATCAGCATTCGACATTCGTTCTCAGGCTGATATCAAATTTCTTCGGGTCGATACCTATGCTGATATGAATATCAGCCTAGACTCGACCCTCGGTACCTTAATATCAGCATTCGACATTCGTTCTCAGGCTGATATCAACTTGCTTCGGGTCGATACCTATGCTGATATGAATATCAGCCTAGACTCGACCCTCGGTACCTTAATATCAGCATTCGACATTCGTTCTCAGGCTGATATCAACTTGCTTCGGGTCGATACCTATGCTGATATGAAACTAGCCACGTAATAACATCTAAATATTCTCGGTTAAGCGACAAGAAACAGACAGTAGGCCTACATGCATAGCTGGTGTATCTACGGTCTATACCGGAAACGTTCCTTGATGTTGAAGGAGCCATGCGTAAGGAGCGGCTGCCGGTATATTGGCTACGGTGGTCCGCTATGGCCATCGTAATGTCGCTATCTTGTTGATACTACGACATCATGATACCACGACAACGATAACTCAAGATTACGATACTACGATAACGCTAGTAAGACAGCACGATAGCGATAACGCGAGGCCACGATAACAATAGTAGTATAGCACAACGATAGTACGATAGCACGATAACGATTGTACGATAGCACGATAACGATTGTACGATAGCATGATAACGATTGTACGATACCACGATAACGATACCACGATAACGATTGTACGATACCACGACATATCGTAGTATCGTACTATCGTTGTATCATTGTCGTGTTATCGTGCGGTCGTAATATCTACCCGGTAGTAATATTACGATGGCCTGGACTGAACACCGTAATTGGCAGACACCGAAGCCGGTGTATGCAATTGCATTGTTTAAGATCTTTATCTCTTACATGTACATGTAGTAGAACAGATTCCTTAGTGTTGCTAGCGTAGAACAGACAGCAAAACAGTTACTACAGAAAGCTGTTTCTCTGGCGCACCTTCCAAACAAATGCTTCTTTCCGGGTATGCTGCTCTATTCAATGCAATGAGAGAAATGGCTTAGTTACCGACCCACTGAATTATTTAAGAAGAATGTGTCCGTATTAATATAAAAACATTTTTATTTCCTGTTGGCTGTCCGATTAGCGCAGTGGTTAGCGCGCTCGCTCGGACAGGGAATTACGTGAGATGGTATGGTGGTCGCCATATCGGACAGGTGGGTTTTCTCCGGGTACTCCGGTTTCCGCCCACACGAATGACCACATTTACGATTTCATCCGCACCAATGAGAGTGATTAATATAAGTTGTTAAAACTTGTTTCGCAATCATTGTAAAATAAATAAAGTTTAAATTAATAGATTTCCTATGTTTTCATCGTGGCCTCCGTTGCACCTTTATCCATCTTTCTCGTCTTATAATTATTTAATTATTGATTTTTTTCTCTCTTTTTTTTTTAAAATTTAATTTTATTTAACGTCGCTACCTGTTACCCATTTGAGTGTCGGGCAGTTCACCTAACAACACCGTTCCTGGGCAGGCTCCAGCGGTTAACCAGTACTTGGTGCACCAACCTCCGTAAGAAACATTTTCATATAAAGATACACTGTCTGAGCGGGGCTCGAACTCGTGACCATCATATGTCAGCGACCGTAAACACAATTGTTATCAACTAATTAACACGATTTTGATAAGATCACATATATCATACCGCAACATCTGGTTAGGGAACAACAGTAAAAACAAAGGATTTCTACTAAAAGGACATATTTACATTTCGGAATAAATCGGACTTTATCTGCCAAGGGAGGTAATAGAAAAATCAGCGATGACTCCCATACACCATATATACCGTCTCCGTGGCCCAGTGGTTAAGGCGTCCGCCTACGGAGCGGGAGGTCGAAGGTTCGAATCTCGTCAGGGGTTCGTTCTGATATGGCCGGTTGGTGAGCCGCCAGCTAGTTAAATAATGGTTACCGATTGCCTACCAGCCTGGCGCCTGGCATACAAGCATAGGATTCGGGAAGTACTGATGTTCATAAAAAAGAGGTGTCTCATAAGTCAGAAATGACTGGCCCTTTAAATAGGGGTGACACTATAATAAACAAACACTTTATATAAGTCAATCTTTGGTGTGCACGATCGATACAACGGAACACGGAGCTCACTATCGATTTCCGTATTACGTTGTATTAAAGTTTTAACTGCAATATTTTGCTATATCGTCTTTCATTGGTTACACACGCGGTAATATTAAACATGTACCACAGGAACATGACATTTATCCATAAGCCACCAAAGGTATTGTACCTCTATCCTAGGACACCCCCTCTATTAAAATAGAAACTATTTTAATAGAGGGGGGTATCCTAGGATAGAGGTAGATGATAGAAGTTCATGTGCATGTACCTCTATAATAGCATGGGAACAGGAGTTGATATATTTTGCCTGGTCAGTCATATAAATATATTTTAACACCGATACCATTCATTGAGCCGTATTGAGTTTCTGATAATGTCATTTTGCCAGAAGTAAAAAAGTGAAAAATCGACAAACTAGAATCCATGCTACGCCTATAGAAGACAGGAAACAGAGTGGAACATGTGCTTTAGTTGGCCTAGGTTAAACGAACGTTTGCAGCTGTTCTTGGAACACAGTCATGTGTAGTAAATGTGAAGAAGGCCAGAGACAAAAGGGTTGTTAATGATATTTGCAGGGCTATGTGATTATAATTTCATCAACGTGACAGTCTAGAGTATGGATTTAGTGTGATTACTACACCAGGTCATGTGTTCACTGGATTTCTCAGGCTCAAATGTCCTTACCCATTACACAACATTAAAGCGACATTCAGGTATATCGATTTGGTGGATTTCTCAGGCTCAAATGTCCTTACCCCTAACACAACATTAAAGCGACATTCAGGTATATCGATTTTGTGTATTTGTGACGAAAGTATCTTACTGTCTTTAAATAATAATGTTGTGTTGTGTTACATGTTAGAATAAAACGAGAATTCTTTATCAATATGCCTCTTGTTTAATTTATTTCATATACTAATTGCGGAAGTCGTGATAGCGCAGTACATGCGCGTTCGCTTCATGTGCGATAGGTCCGGAGTTCGAGCCCCGCTGGAGCCGTTACGATTGTGCCCTTCGGCAAGGTATTTAAATTCCACATGCCTCTTCTCTCTCCCCCGTGGCGATGGATAACAGGAGGAATAAAGTCTCGAGAGTAATCACTCTCGATACCTCATTCCTGATGGAATCCATCGCCACGAGGGAGAGAGAAGAGGCAACGTGGAATTAAATGCCTTGCCGAAGGGCACTCTCGTAACGACTCCAGTGTGGCTCGAACTCCGAAACCCTTTCGCATCTGAAGCGATATTTATTTGTCCAAGGAAGACAAAGATACAAATCATTACACGTATTATCTTTGCAACCTCTGTATATTTAACATGAAATGCTTATCATTAGAGGATAGGCAGCTTCGGGACAGTTGTTTCCCCTATAAAACTGTGAATGTTTGATACCGCGTGCATTTTACGAGCTTTCTGACGCCCATGGATAGGGGTTACGAACTCATTTCATTATGCTTCACTATATTCTATATTAATGCTTTCTTTGATATGAGATCTCATTACAGTTAAGAAAGTGGCTTCAGTAAGTGATCTATGACAAGCTATATAGACTGGCATAGGCCTGACATATAGGCCCGACATATACTCATCAATATATATGTATGTCTAATCTCCCTTTGTACCGGGCCCACTTCCTCTGGAGCATTGTCGTATAAAGTCAATATGTTCTGGTGGAGAAGGTCACATTCCCTAGGTAGAAACCAGTACTCGATGCTCCAACCTCCACAAGCAACCTTCTCACATAGATGATTGAGCTTATTTACCCTCGCCTCCGGCGAAACATATGGGCGAGCCTTCTCACATAGTCTATAGCCTATATATATACTGACACCAGTAAAAACTGTGCACTTTTTTTATATTGAGCGTTACTTTTTCGTTCCAAAGATTAGAATGATGGATTTTACTATCATGGATGAAGACAAAGGATATCATTTTTACCTTTAACTTTATTTATTTTACAACGATTCCGAAGCCAGTTTTAACAACTTATGTTAATCACTCTCTTTGGCGCGGATGAAAGCGTATATTTGGTCAGTCAGTGTCAGTATATTGTGTTTTACGTTTATTTATCGTCGCTACCGGTTGCCCATATGAGCGACGCCTCCTGAAGAGATTAGTCATTTTAGATATTTGGAGGATAGTGCAATGATACAGACAGAGACCCATTCCAGAGTTTCCTCTGGTTCGTTTACGTGCACGGTGTAAAGCACCGACACGAGACCTCGGTTTAGCGTCCCATCTGAAAGACTGTCAGTATAATGAGTATAGCATCCTAATATCACGTGTCACTTGGAGGGAGCGAACCTGCAACACTGATAATAGCCGGTGAGCGGCTAGTTCTAAAAACGGCGTGCTAGAGCTTTCGACCATGGCGGCTCTATATCCTCTGGCCGATACGTTGTTGCTTTTTGTTTGTTTTATTTATAAAGTTTATTTATCGTCACTATCGGTTGCCCATATGAACGGCTGCCAGTTTACCCAACAACACCTTTCCTGAGCAGGCTCTACCGGTTAACCTGTACTTGGTGGGTGCACCAACCTGCCAACTGTTTCATATAAAGAGACAGGGTCTGAGCGGGGCTCGAACCCGTGACAATCAGTGATGATAGGTTACAGAGGTAACCAGTCAGCGACCGAAACCACTCAACCACGGAGGCGGATTTCCGAGCCCAACTTCTCTATAACAAGTGTTGCGTCCGTGGTCCAGTGGTAGAGCGTCGGATTTAGAATCGAACGGTACGGGTTCGATACTCAGTCAGGTAGTATGTAGTGTTATTGAGCAAGGCACCTCACACACATTGCTTAGTACTGGTTAACCGCTAATCCTGCCCAGGAAAATATGTCTAGGTCCCCCAGCAAGCGGTGTTTCCTGTTTAATGGAACATAAATACATGCATACAACAATCTCACTCAACATCTCTTCACATATACAGTTGCTATATAGCCAGCTATTCACCGCTCGGCCATATGGTTCGCCGGAAACGAGGGTAAATAAGCTCAATCATCATCATCATCAGCTATTCACACTAGACATTATAAGACATTAATAACGTTTTTGCTTGAGGATATGGCCGATTTAAATGTTTTAGTAAAATGTGTATATTTGACAATCATGGCTTTTATTTATTATATTAATTTAAAGTATTCACGCAATATACAATCATTTAGATTTATAGTTTTTGTATTTCTTTTGTGTGCGTTGTAAATCATGTCATTTACTACTGCGGCTATGTACAGCCAGCTATAACGACGTCAACTATAAATATATCAAACATTTATAACGATTCATTAAGTACTATATGAACATCACTATAATATTATACAGTAATGAAGTCAAGGGAATGCATAAATTATTTCTATAAATTCGTTAGCTTAAAGCGACACTGCATCGGTAAAACAAGAGCAAATTTCTACCGAATGTGGTCTAATTTGTTTCTAAATATTTCCCTCAGAATCTGAGTATTTCAACTAATAAGCAAACGTCGTATGCGACGCTTGCTGACATAACAATATAATGTAAATATGGTCAACATCCGTGAGTGTATTCAATGTATGTATCCTGAATAACAACATTTATGGTACATGTTTAACGTTATATCTCGCATTTGTGCCTTTGCATATTTATTTTTAGACTAATCTTATTTACCTAGAGACAAATAACCCAACAAATATAAACGTTTAATGAATTTTATTTTAGTTTTATTGTATTGGCAAATATTGGCCATGGCTGGTGATATATTAATATTATATTATTTAAAACGAATATGAATATTAATAGTATAAGTGATCATTTGCTCCGTTACCGGCAGCAATATATATATATGTATGCTATAATACGCATTAATTAGTCCATCTGTTCGTTTTCACTAGTATAAAATTATGTTGACTCTTCTGAATATGTCCAGTTCCTCCTAAATATTTCTTAACCACTTCGAGTTTATACACAAAGACTATATCATATGTATAAGAGTCAGTATTGTCTGTATGACATCTTTCAGATGGACTGTATTATATACTCAGCCATGACATCTAGCTGACCTAATTCTTCGTCCTCGTAACTGAAAATATATAACACACCGAAAGCAAAGGGTATCTATATTGTGGTGGGAGGGGAGGGCTTTTGAATGCATTTAAAAGTAGATAAAGGGCATTAAATTAAAATTTATAACAAAATTAAAATGGCTACCTCATTCAATGTATGTGGAATCGATAAAAGATTGCACAAGCATGGTGCCTTCGCTTAAATAGTTTGGGAGTCTGAAAATAGTTCCAAGGATATTCATGCGCATAGAAATTGTTATTTGGTCGTAGGTAAATGGTTCAATCTTAATTTGATTAAACCAAGTATTAAATTATGATTACGTATCTCTAAATGGCAGTATCACGTGATTAGCACATACTCCAATAATAAGCAACCGACTATTCAGGAGCGTGGCTGACCGTTATATGAAATCATACTTTCACGTTTGAGAGTTTGTAGACCGCAAACAATACTGTTTATTGAGTGAAAGATAGTGTTCGAATTATTTCGGAAGAATATGAAATAGCAATGCTATTTATGTTTTTCATACGAATTTTATTTTAGTTCGATTGTGAAACAAGTTATTACAACTTATATTAATCACTATTGAGACCCCATTCCTGGTGGAATCCATTTCCACGAGGGAGAGAGAAGAGACAACGTGGAATTTAAATGGCTTGCCTACGGGGCACAACCGTAACTTCTCCAGCAGGATTCGTACTCCAGGCCTTTCGCACCTGACGCGAACGATTATGCTTTTTGCGATGTACAATTTCCGCTTTAAGCTATATATCCAGCCTGACACTATAAGGATTAATTTGATGTCTAGGACCAGGGGCAGGTTTCTCACAGCTTGCATGGAATACTTGCTATTATGAGTATTGCATTGCAAATCAGTGGTACATATGTCATGTACAAGATGATACAGTGGTTGCATAGTATGGAAATGTAAATGGTCTTTCTTTAACCCTTTCCCCCATAGAATCACCTCTTGACGCCATTACCAATATGACATACATTAACCCTTTCCACCATATAAGCACCTCTTGACGCCATTACCAATATGACATACATTAACCCTTTCCCCCATAGAAGCACCTCTTGACGCCATTACCAATATGACATACATTAACCCTTTCCCCCATAGAAGCACCTCTTGACGCCATTACCAATATGACATACATTAACCCTTTCCCCCATAGAAGCACCTCTTGACGCCATTACCAATATGACATACATTAACCCTTTCCCTCATAGAAGCACCTCTTGACGCCATTACCAATACCACATGCATTGACAATGTAGTAGTCAAACCAATGTTCATAACCCTTTCCCTCATAGAAGCACCCCTTGACGCCATTACCAATATGACATACTTAACCCTTTCCCCCATAGACGCCCTCTTGACGCCATTACCATATGACATACATTAACCCTTTCCCTCAGAGACCCTCTTGACGCCATTACCAATACCACATCATTGACAATGTAGTAGTCAAACCAATGTTCATAACCCTTTCCCTCATAGAAGCACCTCTTGACGCCATTACCAATATGACATACATTACCCTTTCCCCCATAGAAGCACCTCTTGACGCCATTACCAATATGACATACATTAACCCTTTCCCTCATAGAAGCACCTCTTGACGCCATTACCAATACCACATGCATTGACAATGTAGTAGTCAAACCAATGTTCATAACCCTTTCCCTCATAGAAGCACCTCTTGACGCCATTACCAATATGACATACATTAACCCTTTCCCCCATAGAAGCACCTCTTGACGCCATTGCCAATATGACATACATTAACCCTTTCCCCCATAGAAGCACCTCTTGACGCATTACCAATTGACATACATTAACCCTTCCACCATAGAAGCACCTCTTGACGCCCATTACCAATATGACATACATTAACCCTTTCACCCATAGAAGCACCTCTTGACGCCATTACCAATATGACATACATTAACCCTTCCCCCCATAGAAGCACCTCTTGACGCCATTACCAATATGACATATATTAACCCTTTCCCCCATAGAAGCACCTCTTGACGACATTACCAATACCACATACATTGACAATGTAGTAGTCAAACCAATGTTCATAACCCTTTCCCTCATAGAAGCACCTCTTGACGCCATTACCAATATGACATACATTAACCCTTTCCCCCATAGAAGCACCTCTTGACGTCATTGCCAATATGACATACATTAACCCTTTCCCCCATAGAAGCACCTCTTGACGCCATTACCAATATGACATACATTAACCCTTCCCCCATAGAAGCACCTCTTGACGCCATTACCAATATGACATACATTAACCCTTTCACCCATAGAAGCACCTCTTGACGCCATTACCAATATGACATACATTAACCCTTCCCCCCATAGAAGCACCTCTTGACGCCATTACCAATATGACATATATTAACCCTTTCCCCCATAGAAGCACCTCTTGACGCCATTACCAATACCACATACATTGACAATGTAGTAGCCAAACCAATGTTCAT
The DNA here is from genome assembly GCA_014843695.1 of Archivesica marissinica. Classification (NCBI taxonomy): domain Eukaryota; kingdom Metazoa; phylum Mollusca; class Bivalvia; order Venerida; family Vesicomyidae; genus Archivesica; species Archivesica marissinica. The sequence goes on along the minus strand of CM026395.1, from coordinate 15,810,829 downwards.
AACCCTTTCCCTCATAGAAGCACCTCTTGACGCCATTACCAATACAACATACATTGACAATGTAGTAGCCAAACCAATGTTCTTAACCCTTTCCCTCATAGAAGCACCTCATGACGCCATTACCAATACAACATACATTGACAATGTAGTAGCCACACCAATGTGCATAACCCTTTCCCTCATAGAAGCACATCTTGACGCCATTACCAATACCACATACATTGACAATGTAGTAGCCAAACCAATGTTCATAACCCTTTCCCTCATAGAAGCACCTCTTGGCGCCATTACCAATACCACATACATTGACAATGTAGTAGTCAAACCAATGTTCATAATAAAAGCCAGACTCCCATGTAGTTCCAGTAATATCTATGGAGGTGTGATAGATATGGCGACTATTTATCCACGATGCATGATAGATATATGGTTATCATTTGTATGCAGATATAATAGTATATTAACCTAAATCTCTATGAAGGAAAGGGTTAACAACACGGTTACACCTTATTTGGACTAGGTTAGTATGTGTGTGTTTTGCATTTATTTATCGTCGCTACCGGTTGCCTATATCAGCGACGCCTCATGAAGAGATTGGGCATTTTAGATGTGTGGAGGATAGTGCAATGATACAGACATATACCTCCTAGTCTCATCTGGTTCTTTTACGTGCACGATGTAAAGCACCGACTCGAGATCTCGGTTAAAGTCCCATTTTGTTTCGCAATCGAGCTAAATTTAATGTGCACACACTAACAGCAATGAAACCAATGTGCGTACATCACCTTTAGCATGTTTTATTAATCGTGCTAGTATTAAATACGGGACACTCACAGTTCAATTTCGGGGTTTTAACAGGAATACATGTACATCTTTAATTGCGATTTAAACTCTACTTGACAAGACAGCCTCATCCGCCACTCCGCGTTGACCAGGGAAACCAGAAGCAGATGATTGTGTGCATGACACCGTATCGAACCTCTATAACGGCTCGATTCTATGGCGTACA
>CM026395.1:15781283-15808820 GCA_014843695.1 Archivesica marissinica | reverse complement strand
ATACTAGAGGACATAGAAAACGCACGCCTACATTATATACTAGAGGACATAGAAAACGCACGCCTACATTATATACTAGAAGACATAGAAAACGCACGCCTACATTATATGATTATTATTACATGAAAACGAAATACGACGGATTCCATCAAAGATATATAACATTTATATTACAAAACACAAACTGAACAACTAAAAATGTGTGTTTTACGTTTATTTATCGTCGCTACCGGTTGCCCATATGAGCGACGCCTCATGAAGAGATTAGTCATTGTAGATGTTTGGAGGATAGTGCAATGATACAGAGCTCTGGTTCATTTACGTGCACGGTGTACAGCACCGACACGAGACCTCGGTTTAAAGTCACATCTGAAAGACTGTTAATATTATTAGGGCCAGACGGAGGATCGAACCTCCTATTCCAAAATGTTTAAAACTATGTTTTTCATGTAAAACACACTTATCCGAAGTGTGCGTTTTCTATGTCCTCTAGTATAGCTTTATGAATGTAAATCCGCCCGAAGCCATCTTAGAGACACCCAGTAGAGTATAACTCAACGTGTCATAATGTAGGCCATGGCATTTATTACGCTGACCGGACACATGATCAAATATAGTGACATTTCCTCCAAATGCCATAAACCAATATACAATATAATTATAAGTGTCAGCAGGCGGTAACACTGAATAAATCTAGCTAGGTCTACCTCCAGCGTGGAATTACAGACGGAGCTGTAGTCCAGTAGTAACACGCTGGACTGGTAATCCAGGGATCACAGGTTCGATCCCCCGTCTGACCCTAATAAAATTAACAGTCTTTCAGATGGGACTTTAAACCGAGGTCTCGTGCTGTACATCGTGCACGTAAAAGAACCAGAGGAGACTCTGGAACGGGTCTCCGTCTGTATCATTACACTATCCTCCAAAAATCTAAAATTACTAATATCTTCAGGAGGCCTCACTCATATGGCCAACCGGTAGCGACGATAAATAAACGTAAAACACACACACACTTCCTTGTAGTGGTGAGTATAGCTTTATGAATGTACATCCGCCCGAAGCCATCTTAGAGACACCCAGTAGAGTATAGCACCACGTGTCAAAATGTAAGCCATGGCATTTATTACGCTGACCGGACACAGGAACAAATAAAGTGACATTTCCTCCAAATGCCATAAACCAATATACAGTATAAGTAGAAGTGTCAGCAGGCGGTAAAACTTCCAGTGGTTAACACACTGGAATGGTAATCCAGGGATCACAGGTTCGATCCCCCGTCTGACCCTAATAAAATTAACAGTCTTTCAGATGGGACGTTAACTGAGGTCTCGTGTCGGTGCTTTACACCGTGCACGTAAAAGAACCAGAGGAGATTCTGGAATGGGTCTCTGTCTGTATCATGCACTCTCCTCCAAAAATCTAAAATGACTAATCTCTTCAGGAGGCGTCGCTCATATGGGCAACCGGTAGTGACGATAAATAAACGTAAAACACGGTAAAACTAAAACATGTAAATATCAAATAATATCGTTTTTATTTCCAAAACATAGTTATGACATTATTAAACATAAAACGATGTTGCATGTTTATGCTTATACCCTGTATACATACATATATATCAGTGACGTAGCTTCCTACAGGCACGTGCCAACATATTTCCGTCAAAACGTGAAAATATGAATATGCGAAACATGAAATAAAAATGCATAGTAATATGGGGGTGGGGGTTGGTGTGCAACAAACCATCGAAAATGAAAATAATGTTTGAATTGATAAATTTTTCCGAACTGCACAACTTGCTTTAAAACGCCCCAGAATGCAGCTGCGGTGATTAGATAATATAATAATAATGATATCTACATATATATATCAAACGCAAACTACGCCCCTGTAGGCCTAGTTACGAGATACAAATCAGCAAATATTTAATTAATATTTATCCCATTAAAGGCTAATTTTCATATCAAATATAATATCAACATAGCAGAAATGAAGAACATTTATTATAATTATGGCTATGTGAGTCTTCGCCTGGGTTCCTGTCCGTCGACTTTTCACCTTTTTACTTCTGACAAAATGACATCATCAGAAACTCAATACGTTTGATTTAATGGTGTCGGTGTTATGCGACCTTGAGAATGATATAAGTCGTAAGAACTTGTTTCGCGATCGAGCTAAAATAAATGTGTATAAACTAGTCGTATCAACAAGTTGGTATTTCTTCGCACGGATATCAGGCGCGTAGCTGCCATTAGGCCAAAAGGCCCGGGCCTGCACATCATGTTGACCAAAAAATAAAAATATATATAATTGGTATTGCTTTTGATGTATAGCTAAGCAGAACAGTGTATTGTCATGTTTATTTGTTATAAAAACATGTCCGAATTTGTCTTTTAAATGCAGCAGAATGCGGGAAATTGCATCCTAAAAAACACAAAATTCCAGGGGTGCATGTCCCCGGACTCCCCTGGCAACCTCGTTCGATACGCTCACTCAACATTCTTTAACCGGGCCTGCACATAATTTGCCTCCTGGCTACGCCCCTGGATATAGTTATCATATTGAGAACAGTAGACTGGGACCACTGTTAGTATGCTATATAGGACTATATTGTTTACGGTAAATACCCGCATCCTCTGAAGGCTGGATTACATAACTGCTTATTCTGAATACAGCTTATATATCAGTTCCCAAGGCAGTCTGTATGATCGACCATTGTATTAGTGAATGTTTTAAATATCCTACTGGCATGTACATTATGTACTACATTCGATAAATATTAAAAAGATATGTTCATGTTCAAACTATATACTGTTATAGTAGAAATATATATATATGTTAATAAAAGTTGATATTATCAGAAACTCAATACGGCCCAATTAATGGTTTCGGTGTTAAAATATATTTATTTAACTAACCAGGCAAAATATATCGACACCTGTTCCCAGGCTATATAGAGATTGGCGTTGATTATTTATTTGACTGACCAGCCAAAATATATCGACGCCTGTTCCCAGACTAGTATTAACCAAGAGTTTGCCAGAATACCAGAAACAGATAATTATATTGTTGGACAACAATTGTGTTCTGAAAGTTAACAATTGACCCATTGCATCTTGCAACATCTGAATTAAAAACAAAATTGAAAAGTCAAACTAATCATTTCTATACGTAAATTCAGGTATTTATTAATTACAACAATCCTTTTCTGATTTATAATAGCATTTTATGAGCAGCTTAGATGAACAAAGCTATGGAAAATAATAAGTTTTCAATTCTACCATATATACAGAATGAACCTACAAAAGAAATGCAGCTTACTATAGTATCATATCATTCGTACACACTATTTACAACAATAGTATCACAATATCTCACATACTATACATTTCTCGGAAATGAGTATCATTCAACTACCTGGCGGAGGAAGTAACCAGCTAATTAACGTGTAGTACCAGTGTCTATTATCGCTCATTGAATTCTGCTTCATCATTTCTCAACAAGAATCCAAACATCCGTTCCCATGAGTCATGCTTTGTTAGCTTGTGATGCCACTCTTATTTGCTATAACAATAACTGTGTGTCTGTTTATTTGTTTGTTTGTGTTTTACGCCTTCATCAGCACCATTTTGAGCTATTTCGCCGGCGGGCAGTTTACCTAACAACACCTTTCCTGGGCATACTCCAGTGGTTAACCAGTACTTGGTGCACCAACCTCCGTAAGAAACTGCCAACTTGTCCATATAAATAAGACACGGCCTAAGCGGGGCTCGAACCCGTGACCATCAGTGATGATAACAATAACTGATGTTGAACATTACTGTAAACCGCTAATTATTCACGTTATACTAATTTATTTTCACTATGATTTGCTAAAGAACATTCTCGCGAATTCAACGTGTAGTTTAATTTATAGAATGGCATCACCATACCCGAATTGGGTGTCCAAACACGCGAGCTTAAGTTTTCAAGATCATGTCTAACTTTGGTTCCAGTCTTTCAAGTTTTCCTATTTTTAATTCTGGCAAAATGACATATTATTAGAAACTCAATATCAATACAGCTCAATTAATGGTATAAACATGTAAACATATATTTATATGACTGACAGGCAAACTATCAACACCTGCTCCCAGGCACAGGGATTCGGTACGTTTGGGGTTACTAGTATATATATTAAGTATATATACTAGTACCCCCAAACGTGCCGAATCCCTGTGCTCCCAGGCTATATAATGTCGAAAGCTGGAAAATTCTGGAACGAATGCAATGTTATATTGGTAACTGGTCAACCGTACCCATTATTGTCAACTATTGTATCCATAGTCATTTTGAAATTACGAATTGACCAGGAAGCGTTATGTTAACTGACTTACAGTGTATGATTTTCGCTCTCCGAAATATCTCATCTACACAAGGAATACAATAAATTAAATCCACGATTTATGGAAACAAAAATGCTGTCCAAAGTTCCCTGAGAGAATGTGCGCTCTTTATCACAAGATAATAGTGAAGCACGTTAGAAGTAACAAAACCAGTGCACACGAACCACTCCTCTTGGCCCCGTTGTGTTTCTGGTCATGGTTTGTTCCAGACACCGCCATAACGTCTTCCGACTGGGAATAACCGCCGTTATTAGTACCTGTATGCTCGTTCCCCTCATCGTCTAACGGTACCTCTATAACCGGCGGGTCTGTGGGTAAATACTTGTCACTACAGTCCATATCCGTGCGCACGTATATGTTCCGGTATCCGTCCACCATCCCTCCGATCATAAACGATTCCATACAGTACTCCTTATTTAGATTATTGCAAACTATTTTGTCTTCGTCGGATTTTGGATTATCAAACTCACTTTTATCCACGGGATAGTATGTCGCCATAGATTCACACTGAACGATGCATTCCATTGTGCTCATTGGGCCAGTTCCAAATATCTTGCACCCGACACAGCCCTTGTAAATATCACACGGGGCTGAACACGTGGGACATTCTTCACACGTGGGGCCCGAGTATGAACCAGTGCACTTGCAAACACCGCACTTACAGTCCCCTTGTTCATTGCAAATAGTGCCATAGCTTGAGTAGCAGTTAATATCCTTACACCCTTGCACGTGAGGAAATGGCAGTAAAAAGCACGTGAATATGATGTAAACATAAACTTCCATTCTGGTTAACTAAAATCGGTTCCGCACAGTCTTCAAGTTAAGGTCCGTTACGACGTTCAAGTAATGTTATTTTACCTAACCATCCGACATTCAGATAACATTAACCAGCTTTCCTGAACAGGTATGTGAATAATAAATATCAATTTAACCTTGCATACAATTAAAATACCGAACAATTATTATCCAACTGAGAAACAATTTACTGTGTCTATTTTCTTTCTAGAAATTAAACCTGTTAATCCAACGTCCGTAAAGGATTAACTGAACTTGTCATAAAATGTACACCCTACTGATAACCATTCGCCTGAACTTGATGAGCGCGGATGCTTGAATGAACAGAATCAACACATGTTGAGTCAATTATCAGATAGAGATGACCGATGCGCGACTTGTTTGCATTTTTAATAACCTGGAAAATGTCTTTACCGTATTTATTGTAATGACGGGTCTGGATGTTTATGGACAGCATCTGGTGTTGTCGTTACGATCATAACGATTAGTTTAAACATATTTTATTTTCCAATATAATACATATTGAACAATGCATACACCACGCATAATCAGAATACAGAAACAGGATTAGAATGGAAGACAGAGTCTTATATAATTCTTCTCCTCATACCGTTTAAGTAACACGTAACACGTTTAAGTGATGCGTGTGCATATATATGGGGCAAGTACCTCACTGGCGATGGGGGCACTATCTCTGTTTTCGGTAATAGTTATGGGGAACCATAAATTTAAGTAACACCGGCGTGATGCGCGCGTGTGTAGATATGGGCCAACTAACTCACTGGCTGTTCGTAGCAATGGGGGGAAGTATCTCTGTTTTTGGGAATAGTTATGGGGAACAAGGACACCGGTGGTTGAGCGTAGCTATACTTGGACAAGTACATCAATGCATGGTTAGGTATAACTACCGAGGACAATGACCTCTGTTCTTGGGCATAGCTATGGGGTATGTATTCTGGTGCTTGGGCGTAGCCACTTGGACTAGCACATCAATGAATGGGTATAACCATAGGGTCAACTACCCGGGCCTGAGGTAAGATATGGTGGTTGGGGTCAGCATCACGAGCTATGTATGAATGTGCTAGGGCGTATTTATTGGCACATACGTGCCTGTGTGTAGGTACGGAAACAGGCACCTTCATGTTACAGATGTAATGTAATTATATCGGTGCACCTTGGTGTAGGTACGGAAACAGGCACCTTCATGTTACAGATGTAATGTCATTATATCGGTGCACCTTGGTGTAGGTACGGATGCAGGAACCTTCATGTCACAGATGTAATTAGATCGGTGCACCTTGGTGTAGGTACGGATGCAGGTATCTTCATGTTACAGATGTAATTATATCGGTACACCTGTGTGTAGGTACGGATGTAGGAACCTTCATGTCACATATGCAATTAGATCGGTGCAACTTTGTGTAGGTATGGATGTAGGAACCTTCATGCCACATATGTAATTAGATCGGTGCACCTTTGTGTAGGTACGGATGTAGGAACCTTCATGTTACAGATGTAATTAGATCGGTGCACCTTTGTGTAGGTATGGATGTAGGAACCTTCGTGTTACAGATGTAATTATATCGGTGCACCTTGTTGTAAGTACTGATACAGGCACCTTCGTGTTACAGATGTAATTATAGCGGTGCACCTTGTTGTAAGTACGGATACAGGCACCTACGTGTTACAGATGTAATTATATCGGTGCACCTTGGTGTGCGTACGGATACAGGCACTTTCGTGTTACAGATGTAATTATAGCGGTGTACCTTGGTACACGTACGGATACAGGCACTTTCGTGTCACAGATGTAATTAGATCGGTGCACCTTGGTGTAGGTACGGATGCAGGTATCTTCATGTTACAGATGTAATTATATCGGTACACCTGTGTGTAGGTACGGATGCAGGTACCTTCATGTCACATATGTAATTAGATCGGTGCACCTTTGTGCAGGTACGGATGTAGGAACCTTCATGTCACATATGTAATTAGATCGGTGCACCTTTGTGTAGGTACGGATGTAGGAACCTTCATGTCACATATGCAATTAGATCGGTGCAACTTTGTGTAGGTATGGATGTAGGAACCTTCATGCCACATATGTAATTAGATCGGTGCACCTTTGTGTAGGTACGGATGTAGGAACCTTCATGTTACAGATGTAATTAGATCGGTGCACCTTTGTGTAGGTACGGATGTAGGAACCTTCGTGTTACAGATGTAATTATATCGTTGCACCTTGTTGTAAGTACGGATACAGGCACCTTCGTGTTACATATGTAATTATAGCGGTGCACCTTGTTGTAAGTACGGATACAGGCACCTACGTGTTACAGATGTAATTATATCGGTGCACCTTGGTGTACGTACGGATACAGGCACTTTCGTGTTACAGATGTAATTATAGCGGTGTAACTTTGTGTATATGTACGGGGAATGTACCTCCGTGTGTCTGCGTGAGTGTAAACCCACCGGGACAGCTACATGGGTATCTACAGTCTACACCCGCATGTAAAGTCGGATATGTCGAATTCTCCGGTTATCTCGAAGTCGGATCAATGTCCCGTTTCAGACACTATCATTTTATATATAACTGGCTCCGTTTATATCGAATTTCGTTAAGTCTAACTTCGGTTATGTCGAAGTATTTTGTTCCGTCCGACGGAATTCGATATAACGGATGTAGACTGTATATATATATATTGGTATGTGGCAAGACGGATCTATAGTCCAGTGGTAACACTCTGGACTGGTAATCCAGGGATCGCAGGTTCGATCCCCCGTCTGACCCTAATAAAATTAAGTCTTTCAGATGGGACGTTAAACCGCGGTCTCTTGTCGGTGCTTTACATAGTGAACGTAAAAGAACCAGAGGAGACTGGGTCTCTGTCTGTATCATTGCACTATCCTCCAAAAATCTAAAATGACTAATCTCTTCTGGAGGCGTCGCTCATATGGGCAACCGGTAGCGACGATAAATAAACGTAAAACACACACACACAACGAAAATAATTTGGAACACATACAATGCAGTATTAAACAATAATAAAGTGGAATTAGTATTCTACCCAGGCGATTCATCTATTGGAATTTATATGTAAACATTTCTGTGTTGTTCTCCAAAATCTCTCAATCTGTGAATTGATTATTATATTATTTATGTATTTATTTATTGCATGAGCATGTATCTCATGTCGTTGTCTATGCATACACTGGGATTATGAAAATAAATGTTTAAGCAGTAATTACGAATCATACGAACAATTATTTTTTGTAATCGATTGATATTCCCATCCAGTGTTGGCTAAACATTAGGGGTGGCAAGGAATAGCTATGTTGATATTCGAATAGTCGGTCGGGAAGGTATTCGAATATTCGATAGACTTATAGTAAACTGCATAGATGTAGATAAACAATGACGTTTTAATCCTTACATATTTACTTATTTCTTAGCTTTCGTTAGCCTGGGTTCCAGTCTGTCGATTTTTCACTCTTTAGCTTCTGGCAAAATGACTTTGATATCATCAGAAACTGAATACGGCCCAATTAATTGTCTCAGTGTTAAAATGTATTTATGTCTCAGTGTTAAAATGTATTTATATATATATATATATATATGTATATAGTGGAATAATTATGCTTAAACCAAACAAGAAACCATAAAGTGGTCATTAGAATATATACGGTATTCAAATTTGTGAAATGGTAAATCCAGGAAATCTTGACAACACACTGAAGACGGTGTCATATAACTATAAAACTCGATTTCTATCCACACATGTCTACTAATCCCGACATGGGGTCAATTTGCAGATAAGATATTGGATGGCGATTAATTTCAACTCGAACACCTTGCACGTGACGTTGAAGCCAATTAACAGGACGGGATGTCTACTGCTTATGTTATGTAACATCTGAAGGGTATCTCTGCAAACTTTCATTCAATCTCATAAATCTACTGATTATTTATTTATCCTATTTAATAGAATAAATAAACATTTAGCTATATGGCATCCACTATAGTAACGTATAAGTTATAACTATATTAGAGGACATAGAAAACGCACACTTCGGATAAGTGTGTTTTACATGTCATAAAAACAATAACTACTAGTATATAAATACATAGTTTTAAACATTTTGGAACAGTTTTAGTTGTTCAGTTTGTGTTTTTGTAATAAAGATGTGAGATATCTTTGATGGAATCCTCCGTATTTCGTTTTCATGTAATAATAATCATATAATGTAGGTGTGCGTTTTCTATGTCCTCTAGTATATAATGTAGGTGTGCGTTTTCTATGTCCTCTAGTATATAATGTAGGTGTGCGTTTTCTATGTCCTCTAGTATATAATGTAGGTGTGCGTTTTCTATGTCCTCTAGTATATAATGTAGGTGTGCGTTTTGTATGTCCTCTAGTATATAATGTAGGTGTGCGTTTTGTATGTCCTCTAGTATATAATGTAGGTGTGCGTTTTCTATGTCCTCTAGTATATAATGTAGGTGTGCGTTTTCTATGTCCTCTAGTATATAATGTAGGTGTGCGTTTTCTATGTCCTCTAGTATATAATGTAGGTGTGCGTTTTCTATGTCCTCTAGTATATAATGTAGGTGTGCGTTTTCTATGTCCTCTAGTATATAATGTAGGTGTGCGTTTTCTATGTCCTCTAGTATATAATGTAGGTGTGCGTTTTCTATGTCCTCTAGTATATAATGTAGGTGTGCGTTTTCTATGTCCTCTAGTATATAATGTAGGTGTGCGTTTTCTATGTCCTCTAGTATATAATGTAGGTGTGCGTTTTCTATGTCCTCTAGTATATAATGTAGGTGTGCGTTTTCTATGTCCTCTAGTATATAATGTAGGTGTGCGTTTTCTATGACCTCTAGTATATAATGTAGGTGTGCGTTTTCTATGACCTCTAGTATATAATGTAGGTGTGCGTTTTCTATGTCCTCTAGTATATAATGTAGGTGTGCGTTTTCTATGTCCTTTAGTATATAATGTAGGTGTGCGTTTTCTATGTCCTTTAGTATATAATGTAGGTGTGCGTTTTCTATGTCCTTTAGTATATAATGTAGGTGTGCGTTTTCTATGTCCTTTAGTATATAATGTAGGTGTGCGTTTTCTATGTCCTTTAGTATATAATGTAGGTGTGCGTTTTCTATGTCCTCTAGTATATAATGTAGGTGTGCGTTTTCTATGTCCTCTAGTATATAATGTAGGTGTGCGTTTTCTATGACCTCTAGTATATAATGTAGGTGTGCGTTTTCTATGTCCTCTAGTATATAATGTAGGTGTGCGTTTTCTATGACCTCTAGTATATAATGTAGGTGTGCGTTTTCTATGTCCTCTAGTATATAATGTAGGTGTGCGTTTTCTATGTCCTCTAGTATATAATGTAGGTGTGCGTTTTCTATGTCCTCTAGTATATAATGTAGGTGTGCGTTTTCTATGTCCTCTAGTATATAATGTAGGTGTGCGTTTTCTATGTCCTCTAGTATATAATGTAGGTGTGCGTTTTCTATGTCCTCTAGTATATAATGTAGGTGTGCGTTTTCTATGTCCTCTAGTATATAATGTAGGTGTGCGTTTTCTATGTCCTCTAGTATATAATGTAGGTGTGCGTTTTCCATGTCCTTTAGTATATAATGTAGGTGTGCGTTTTCTATGTCCTCTAGTATATAATGTAGGTGTGCGTTTTCTATGTCCTCTAGTATATAATGTAGGTGTGCGTTTTCCATGTCCTCTAGTATATAATGTAGGTGTGCGTTTTCTATGTCCTCTAGTATATAATGTAGGTGTGCGTTTTCTATGTCCTCTAGTATATAATGTAGGTGTGCGTTTTCTATGTCCTCTAGTATATAATGTAGGTGTGCGTTTTCTATGACCTCTAGTATATAATGTAGGTGTGCGTTTTCTATGTCCTCTAGTATATAATGTAGGTGTGCGTTTTCCATGTCCTCTAGTATATAATGTAGGTGTGCGTTTTCCATGTCCTTTAGTATATAATGTAGGTGTGCGTTTTCCATGTCCTTTAGTATATAATGTAGGTGTGCGTTTTCCATGTCCTTTAGTATATAATGTAGGTGTGCGTTTTCTATGTCCTTTAGTATATAATGTAGGTGTGCGTTTTCTATGTCCTCTAGTATATAATTGAGGTGTGCGTTTTCCATGTTCTCTAGTATATAATGTATGTGTGCGTTTTCTATGTCCTCTAGTATATCAATTATATCGCGTTTTTTTGGTATTTAAGTTTATTTAAATTCGCTACCGGTTGCCCATTAGAGCGGCGGGCCGTTTGCCTAACAACACCTTTCCACGGTCTGAGGGAGGCTCGAACCCGTGACCATCAGTGATGAAATTTACAGCATTACAGCAGTTTACATAGCAACACCTTTACTGGGCAGGCTCCAGCGGTTAACAAGTGCACCAACCTCCGTAAGAAACTGTCAACTTTTTCATATAAAATATTACATACCAAAGTATTTTTCACAACGTCCAAATTTGTTTAAATGTATTGCTTTGTTGAATTCCGATATATAAAAAAGGTCTTATTGAACAAACTTTCACTATTTTGTATAAAAGGTTTTAAGATTAGAGACATCACATTAAACATACATGCATTTATTCAAACAAAGATAATACTAAACATACTACTCACACTGTCTCATCTTTCTTTATATTTAACACACGTACATTTAACATAAACATATGTATGTATATATATTTTGTAATGTGTGTGTTTTACGTTTATTTATCGTCGCTACCGGTTGCCCATAAGAGCGACGCCTCCTAAATAGATTAGTCATTTTAGATTGTTGGAGGATAGTGCAATGATACAGACAGGGACCCATTCCAGAATATCCTCTGGTTCTTTTACGTGCACAGTGTAAAGCACCGACACGAGACCTCGGTTTAACGTCCCATCTGAAAGACTGTTAATTTTGTTAGGGTCAGACGGGAGATCGAACCTGCGATCCCTGGATTACCAGTCCAGCGTGTTACCACTGGACTACAGATCCGTCTGTATAATAGTTTGTAACACACACGTACATGCTATTATAATTTAAGAAATTTAACATTTTTACAGCTACGTAACACGCTGTGCCAAGAACACCACAAGATGTACAACACCATTTGAAAAAATTCAATTTAATTTGCTCTACATAAAATTGAATTAAAATAGAGATGCCGAGATAATTCGTATCTAGTATCTCTCATAACACTCTCACATTGGAAACATTTTAATCAACATGTGTATCTATCATCAGTCTAACACTCTCACATTGGAAACATTTTAATCAACATGTATATCTACCATCAGTCTAGCACTCTTCATATATTTATGACTTTTATTTTTCATTGCATGCAAATTGTATATGTATTATTATGATGATGCGCTATGTAATGTTTAAATCTAATAAACAATATGTTCTGTTCTGTTCTATTCTATAAAGAGACACGGTCTGAGTGGTGATTTATTACATGCTCGCCCACATGGTTCGCCGGCGGCGAGGATAATTAAACGTACTACTACGTGATGTAGTACGGTATCTAAGATCCGAGTTAGTTCGATATGGAATATAATAAGATATGATGTTATTAATGTTTGCTTTATTATATTGGCTTATTGGAGTTTAACGTCGCACAAACAGCTTATCTATTATGTCATATGACCACTCTGTAGCTATTATTGGTGGATGAAGATACCAGGTGCACGCCACTCAGAGCAGTAGTCAAGCCTGTGTTAGTGGTCACTTCTATTAAACAGCCAACCTGCAATAAGCAGACAGTTTTCAGATTCCCAAATAAGTACTTTGACCTCTATTAAGCAGCCACTTTCTGTTATTCCCGTGGTTGGCTGCTTAAGACGGGTTTGACTGTATTTCAGACAGGGCCGGACACGCGGATAGGATCACCGACCTACCACAAGCCAACTGGACAGCTTCCTCACTTGAAAGAAGTTTACACCCCCAGTGGGATTTGAACCTACAGCGATGAGATAAATTATCGCAGCCTATTCAACTATCCTATCTTGAGATCGAACTATCCTGTGGTAATGTATGGCTTGGATAGTGAAGGAGTTTGTGTGTGTGCGTGTGCGTGCGTGTTGCGTCCATTGGTGTATCATAATGTCCATAAAAGAATAAGAAATACAAGAACTATTTTGGAGCTCGAACCGCCATTCTGACGCAATGGATCATTTACCAAAACAGTTTTGTCCACACTCTTTAAATAACAAAATTAGAAAACGGCTCGCATTAGAGAAAAAACGTCCATACGAGAGACAAAATAAACAAGTAAGAGACGCATGTCGTAACAGCACCTAATGAAATACAGTCAAACCTGTGTTAGTGGTCACCTCCATTCAGCAGCCAACCTGTATTAATCAGCCAGTTTCCAGATTCCCAATATGCTGCTTGATTATACATTTGACCTCTATTAAGCAGCCACCTGTGCTAAGCAGCCACTTTCTGTGAATCCCTTGGCTGGCTGCTTAAGACAGGTTTGACTGTAGTTTTATTTCAAAAAGAATTTAGTCTATGAATGCTGAAGATGTAAGAATGTTTGAACACACAATGCCGGCCCTTGTTTATACAGTTGATCAGTACGCCATGGCGTTAGTGGGATAGTTCAAACCTTGATTAAGAAGCAATAAATATGTTGATGGACGTGCTTCAAGTGTTAGAGAGTTCAGACACATGTCTATATCGTATGCACAGATTGTTCCACTCGTAGTAACGTGCTCATACATTAACCATATCTAATCAACATCTAGTCGGCTCCATGTCAAACAGTAACAGAGTAAACGCATAAAGACCATCCCTATATTTTGTCCATCCCGCTACTAACCCTTTCCCTCATAGAAGCACCTCTTGACGCCATTACCAATACAACATACATTGAAAATGTAGTAGCAAAACCAATGTTCATAATAAAGGCCAGAAGCTCATGTAGTCCAAGTAATATCTATGGAGGAGGCATAGATATGGCGACTACTTATCCGCTGCATGATAGCTAAATGGCTGTCGTTTGTATGGAGATATAATAGTATATTAACCTAAATCTCTATGTAGTCCCAGTAATATCTTTGGAGGTGGGATAGATATGGCGACTACTTATCCGCTGCATGATAGCTAAATGGCTGTCGTTTGTATGGAGATATAATAGTATATTAACCTAAATCTCATGTAGTCCCAGTAATATCTATGGAAGTGGGATAGATATGGCGATTACTTATCCACTGCATGATAGATAAATGGCTGTCGTTTGTATGGAGATATAATAGTATATTAACCTAAATCTCATGTAGTCCCAGTAATATCTATGGAAGTGGGATAGATATGGCGATTACTTATCCACTGCATGATAGATAAATGGCTGTCGTTTGTATGGAGATATAATAGTATATTAACCTAAATCTCATGTAGTCCCAGTAATATCTATGGAAGTGGGATAGATATGGCGATTACTTATCCACTGCATGATAGATAAATGGCTGTCGTTTGTATGGAGATATAATAGTATATTAACCTAAATCTCATGTAGTCCCAGTAATATCTATGGAAGTGGGATAGATATGGCGATTACTTATCCACTGCATGATAGATAAATGGCTGTCGTTTGTATGGAGATATAATAGTATATTAACCTAAATCTCATGTAGTCCCAGTAATATCTATGGAAGTGGGATAGATATGGCGATTACTTATCCACTGCATGATAGATAAATGGCTGTCGTTTGTATGGAGATATAATAGTATATTAACCTAAATCTCATGTAGTCCCAGTAATATCTATGGAGGTGGGATAGATATGGCGACTACTTATCCACTGCATGATAGCTAAATGGCTGTCGTTTGTATGGAGATATAATAGTATATTAACCTAAATCTCTATGTAGTCCCAGTAATATCTATGGAGGTGGGATAGATATGGCGACTACTTATCCACTGCATGATAGCTAAATGGCTGTCGTTTGTATGGAGATATAATAGTATATTAACCTAAATCTCTATGAAGGAAAGGGTTAAATGGCTGTCGTTTGTATGGAGATATAATAGTATATTAACCTAAATATCTATGAAGGAAAGGGTTAAATGGCTGTCGTTTGTATGGAGATATAATAGTATATTAACATAAATATCTATGAAGGGAAGGGTTAAATGGCTGTCGTTTGTATGGAGATATAATAGTATATTAACCGAAATATCTATGAAGGGAAGGGTTAAATGGCTGTCGTTTGTATGGAGATATAATAGTATATTAACAGAAATATCTATGAAGGGAAGGGTTAAATGGCTGTCGTTTGTATGGAGATATAATAGTATATTAACAGAAATATCTATGAAGGGAAGGGTTAAATGGCTGTCGTTTGTTTGGAGATATAATAGTATATTAACAGAAATATCTATGAAGGGAAGGGTTAAATGGCTGTCGTTTGTATGGAGATATAATAGTATATTAACAGAAATATCTATGAAGGAAAGGGTTAAATGGCTGTCGTTTGTATGGAGATATAATATATATTAACCTAAATCTCTATGAAGGAAAGGGTTAAATGGCTGTCGTTTGTATGGAGATATAATATATATTAACCTAAATCTCTATGAAGGAAAGGGTTAAATGGCTGTCGTTTGTATGGAGATATAATAGTATATTAACCTAAATCTCTATGAAGGAAAGGGTTAAATGGCTGTCGTTTGTATGGAGATATAATAGTATATTAACCTAAATCTCTATGAAGGAAAGGGTTAAATGGCTGTCGTTTGTATGGAGATATAATAGTATATTAACCTAAATCTCTATGAAGGAAAGGGTTAAATGGCTGTCGTTTGTATGGAGATATAATAGTATATTAACCTAAATCTCTATGAAGGGAAGGGTTAAATGGCTGTCGTTTGTATGGAGATATAATAGTATATTAACCTAAATATCTATGAAGGAAAGGGTTAAATGGCTGTCGTTTGTATGGAGATATAATAGTATATTAACCTAAATCTCTATGAAGGAAAGGGTTAAATGGCTGTCGTTTGTATGGAGATATAATAGTATATTAACATAAATCTCTATGAAGGGAAGGGTTAAATGGCTGTCGTTTGTATGGAGATATAATAGTATATTAACAGAAATATCTATGAAGGGAAGGGTTAAATGGCTGTCGTTTGTATGGAGATATAATAGTATATTAACAGAAATATCTATGAAGGGAAGGGTTAAATGGCTGTCGTTTGTATGGAGATATAATAGTATATTAACAGAAATATCTATGAAGGGAAGGGTTAAATGGCTGTCGTTTGTATGGAGATATAATAGTATATTAACAGAAATATCTATGAAGGGATGGGTTAAGACCATTTGTTTCTAAGAAGGAATTATATCTATATTTCAATGGTCACAAGCCCCGTTATTCAGTAATAAGACCACCTATTTCAGTCCCAAATAATATGATCAATTTCTGACAAATTCAAGCGTGGTCATACATTATTTTACACTTAATAAGGAAGTCTACTTAATCCTGTGTATTCTGACACTTTCATAGATGATAAAAATCACACATGGCTGATATATTTGTCATGGATATATGCACTTCCCTTTATCAAATTATTTCTAATTTTATATACCCATCCACGCACTTGCGAAATCAATAACCAACTGCATAAGGTGCATTTGGATAAAATCACATGATATTTGTTGTTGATTTGCTTGTTCAAGTCTCAAACTTAATACATACGACATTGTTCCACTTTTGTAAACATGTGTGTGTATTACGTTTATTTATCGTCGCTACCGGTTGCCCATATGAGCGACGCCTCCTGAAGAGACACGTCATTTTAGATGTTTGGAGGATAGTGCAATGATACAGACAGAAACCCATTCCAGAGTATCCTCTGGTTCTTTACGAGACCTCGGTTTAAAGTCCCATCTGAAAGACTGTTAATTTTATTAAGGTTAGACGGGGGATCGAACCTGCGATCTGGATTACCAGTCCAGCGTGTTACCACTGGACTACAGATCCGTCCGTTTGTAAAGCTGAGACTACATAGCAATATTGTACTACATTTCATCACATTCCTAATGCTACTATTTATGTTTTTGCCGGCTGATTTACGTTGCATTTAAAAACAACACAAGGAAAAAGTTTTTATAAAAGCTAGTTTTAGATTCCTACTTGATCCTTTGCATTATGTATTATGTATGTCGTTATATGTTATACGTGGTTTATGTCTTGCAATAAATACTGTTTAACTCTTTCACCGCCAATGTCGCATAAAAGCGACTTTGCAAAAAGCCGAGAACCCGATCAGACAGAACAGAACGTGTCGTCTGATCAGGCTGTATGTTGATTGCTCTTCAGACAGTGGAGCTGAAGCACCTATCCGAATAGCAAACAACATAGATCCTGATCAGACGCGGCGTTACGCCGCGGCTGATCTGGATCTATGTTGCTTGCACATGCTCTCAATTTAGTCGGCGCTGAAAGAGTTAAACCAAATGTTTTATTTCATGCAAAAATTATTGATATGAACATGTTAGTAACCAACATAGATCATTAGAGCACACTAAAGCTTTCACAAACGCATCTGTAGTCCAGTGGTAACACGCTGGACTGGTAATCCAGGAATCGCAGGTTCGACCCCCGTCTGACGTCTGTTATGTATGATCCGATTGTTTGTTTGGGTTTTACGCCTGCATCAGCACCATTTTGGGCTATATCGCAGGCGGGCAGTTTACCTAACAACACCTCCAATCAGTGATGATATGATCCGATATGCTTGATTAGGGGTACGGACATTTGCCCCGAAGGACATCTGCCCCGACTCCAAAAATGGCTAGGGAGGACATCTGCCCCGACTCTGTTTTGCAAAGGCGGACATCTGCCCCGACTATGTTTTGCAGCGGCGGACATCTGCCCCGACTAAAGTGGACAACTGCCCCGACTCTGTTTTGCACGGGCGGTCATCTGCCCCGATTCTGTTTTGCAAAGGCGGATATCTGCCCCGACTCTGTTATGTAGAAGCGGACATCTGCCCCGACTAGGGGCGGACATCTGCCCCGACTCTGTTTTGCAAAGGCGGATATCTGCCCCGACTCTGTTATGTAGAAGCGGACATCTGCCCCGACTAGGGGCGGACATCTGCCCCGACTCTGTTTTGCAAAGGCGGATATCTGCCCCGACTCTGTTATGTAGAAGCGGACATCTGCCCCGACTAGGGGCGGACATCTGCCCCGACTCTGTTTTGCAAGAGCGGATATTTGCCCCGGGTGGGGAGGACACGCCCACTGCCCGATGCGTACACGAAGACTGGTGGTACTGAGAACAGCGACTTCTTGATATACGACGAGTCCGCGACGTCCAGAATCTTGATTTTCCCAGCAGCACCACCGGTTTAGAACTACTTGGGGAAGCCGGCACATGGTTTATGGACGGAACCCACAGTACAGCACCGCCACAATGTGCGCAACTGTTTGTCATCAGAGTACCACTTCGAGAATCTTCTGCATCAGTAGCATACGCCTTTCTGCCGTCGAAAGAACAGAAAGTGTATGAAGAATGCCGCTCTACAATCCTGGACGTCTGCCTCGTGATGATCGGTCCAATAAATCTGTTGTCTTCATGTTTTGTCCACTATTAGTTCTTTATATCTTTGTCTAGGGGATTTCCGCAATTGTCATTGAAACTACTATATTGATCGTTCGTCATATCAGATCAATTTTCCATTACATTAATGTTTCCTTTACATGTTTGTGTTGCATAAATAAAAAAGTATTATTTATTCGGTATTATACAGTACGTATGCAATCTAGAATATTCGGGGCTATTGTCCTCCCTACCCGGGGCAAATGTTCGCCCTTGCAAAACAGAGTCGGGGCAGATGTCCGCCTTTGCAAAACAGAATCGGGGCAGATGGCCGCCCATGCAAAACAGAGTCGGGGCAGTTGTCCTCCCTAGCCATTTTTGGAGTCGGGGCAGATGTCCTTTGGGGCAAATGTCCTACAATCACTTGATTAGGCTATCCTATTACGCGAGGATTACAAGGGTACCACATTGTGTTGATCGTACGTTCTTCAGCTTCATGACTTGGGATCAACACAAAATACCTTATGGGGTTAATATAAATACTTTTTGTCTGCCAAAAATAGTGAGATGGATCTAGCTTATAGCTAGCTGCTCAAACCTGGAAGTTCCAGTGAATTATTTTATATAAGGGACATAACCGTTATAAGACATTCTTGTCAGCCTATACTCGATTACCTGGATTGCCCATTCTATGAGTATTTTCCACAATTTTCTTGTCAAGTTGTGTGGGGGGGGGGGGGCATTTTCACTTTTAATATGGCAACTACTAAGACTAATGCATATTTATCACATAGCCTGTATTCAATGTACTACAGCCATCACATATTTTCTTATAACAACACACGTCACGTGTAACAACACGTGCAAGGTTTCTGATTGATCGCTTCATGACAGCTTGCAATACACATTCGACATAATTTATACATGTAGCCTGTGTTCATGATTTATTTGTTGAAAATCAACTGCTTAGAGCAATGCATTGCTAGATATGCACTGTAGTGGTATAATTATAGTCACTAAAACTATCGTGTCGATTATTTGCATAGAGGTGTTTGTGTGTGTTTTACGTTTATTTATCGTCGCTACCGGTTGCCCATATGAGCGACGCATTCTGAAGAGATTAGTAATTTTAGATTTTGGAGGATAGTGCAATGATACAGACAGAGACCCATTCCAGAGTCTCCTCTGGTTCTTTTACGTGCACGGTGTAAAGCACCGACACGAGACCTCGGTTTAACGTCCCATCTGAAAGATTGTTAATTTTATTAGGGTCAGACGGGGGATCGAACCTGCGATCCCTGGATTACCAGTCCAGCGTTTTACCACTGGGCTACAGATTCGTCTGTTGAGTTGTTTGATTATCAGGGACTATCTATAAATAGTACGGCGTACGGAGGGCCGTAATGTAGACTGGGTTCCAGTCTGTCGATTTTTCACTCATTTACTTCTGGCAAAATGACATTGTTGATATTATCAGAAACTCAATACAGCTCAATTAATGATCTCGGTGTTAAATATATATTTATATGACTCACCATGCAAAATATATCAACGCCTGTTCCCAGGCTAGCCGTAATGATATAAGGCTAAAACTATACTGGCTAACAACAACGTTTTTTTCCATCGAAATTATGGTTGTTTTTACTGTGATAATGTGATAAAATGGATCTGATACCTGTGGTGATTTCATACCAGGCCGAAAGCCTTGCTTAATAGCAAAATTCCAAAACGGGGTTCATAAAATGTATATTCATTGCCTCACTCAGTTCAAAATGCTCCAACTATCCAACAGTTCAAAATTCTCTACTTAAGGTGCAACTATAACAATTCAAACTAATCGCATACTTCTACTGTTATTATAAACGTGTATTGCCATTGCTATATTTATTAGAATCGGAAAATTGCTGTCCTTAAGTTGATTTCATACATATTTTGAAGATACCACTACAAGTCAAATCTGCACATTGTTAGATAGATCTAGTATCATTAATTGTCTCATTCCCATTTTCTACTCTGCTAGCCAATTCCATATATCATCATATTCCATTACATATTAAATATAGTTTCTCTATTTTTCAGCTTTTACATTACTATATTATTCCAATGTGCAGTTCTCACTTATAGTGCTATCTTTTGATTGTATACATGTTGAGGGCCTCATGGTAGATTAACTTTTGTTAAATGAGTACTCTCGTTAAATAAAGTCTTTATTATTATTATTATTATTATTCAATGATTAACTAAGCAGCCACTTTCTCTGACTCCCTTTGCTGGCTGCTTAAGACAGGTTTGCCTGTAGTTGCAACAGCACAGTTAGGATTGGGGGAAAGGTTACATACATTGACCTTTACTAAACTAGAAATAACACGGAGTACAAAACACTAAGTCGAATCATATAATTCTCTTATAAATCTCTTTTGATTGCATTTGATTGTATATATGTTGAGGGCCTCATGGTAGATTAACTTTTGTTAAATGAGTACTCTCGTTAAATAAAGTCTTTATTATTATTATTATTATTATTATTATATAAGACATATATCATGTCATATAATTATACAGTCTACATCCGTTATGTCAAAGTCGGTTATCCGGTTATCTCGAAGTCGGATCAAAGTCCCGTTTCATACACTATCATTTTACATATAACTGGCTCCATTTATATCGAATTTCGTTAAGTCAATCTTCGGTTATGTCGAAGTATTTTGTTCAGTCCGACGGAATTCAACACAACGGATGTAGACTATATAAAAGTAAAGTAAAGTGTTTGTTTATTATAGCCAGTCATTTATTAAAGGGCCAGTCATTTCTGACTTATGAGACACCTCTTTTTATGAACATCAGTACTTCCCGAATCCTATGCTTGTATGCCAGGCGCCAGGCTGGTAGGCATTCGGTAACCATTATTTAACTAGCTGGCGGCTCACCAACCGGCCATATCAGAACGAACCCCTGACGAGATTCGAACCTTCGACCTCCCGCTCCGTAGGTGGACGCCTTAACCACTGGGCCACGGAGACGGTTATGTATGTATGTAACGAAGTAATTAAGCCGTGTCTCTATTGAATACAACACGATTCTGCTGCTTAAAACTTTATTCCTCACACACGACACATACTGCTACAAAAACTCAATCTCTCCAAATAATACAACGCGAGAGCATATATATGGTAGGTATGCTCCTTCTGAACTAATATGGGTTTAATTTATTTCTCATTTCTTACAACTTATATTAATCACTATCGAGACCTCATTCCTGATGGAATCCATCACCACGAGGGAGAGAGAAGAGGCAACGTGGAAATTAAATGCCTTGCCTAAGGGCACAATCGTAACTGCTCCAGCGTGGCTCGAACTCCGGACCGTTTGCCAGTTGCACGTGAAGCGAACGCGAATGCGCTATCACGACACCCACAACTAATATGCGAGCAATGTAAATCATGAAAACATCATGATACTCAATTTACACAAGTAAATCAAGTATGAACCTGATGAGATGTGAGAACAGTGGTCGCAAGATCGGACAGGTGGGTTTTCTCCGGGTACTTCGGTATTCATCCAATATGAATGACCACATATACGCTTTCATCTGCGCCAACGTGAGTAATTAATATAAGTTGTTAAAGTTGTTTCACAATCGTTTTTTATATACAAATTTATTTTAGCTCGATTGCGAAACAAGTTATTTCAACTTATATAAATCACTCTCGAGACCTCATTCCTGATGGAATCCATCGCCACGAGGGAGAGAGAAGAGGCAACGTGGAATTTAAATGCCTTGCCTAAGGGCACACTCGTAACGGCTCCAGTGGGACTCGAACTCCGGACCTTTCGCACCTGAAGCGAACGCGCATCCACTGCGCTATCACAATCGTTGTAAAATAGATAACGTTTACACTAAGCATGGACCTATACAATGGAAGGACCTCATGGAAGGAGCAATCCATGAAAGGACATAATAAACAGGGCTGGTAAGTACTTGACCAAAGTGCGGGGATCAGACCTTTACTATTGTGAATTCCGACTGATTAAATAACATTCTATGTTTTAAGAGGTGCGTTCGTTGAATTTGAGTTCATGCTCGATCTACGTCAACGTATTTCTCTTGATTGGTCACTTGTGTGGCGTCCGTGGTCCAGTGGTAGAGCGTCGGATTTGAAATCGAACGGTCCCGGGTTCGATACTCGGTCAGGTCACTTATGTAGTATCATTGAGCAAGGCACCTCACACACATTGCTTAGTACTGGTTAATCGCTTAGGTCGGCTAAGTCTGCCCAGGAAAACATGTCGAAGTCCCCGTGAGGGGTTTGACATTAAAGGAACATACATACATACACTGTTTGTGCTCGACAATTTTCTATTCTGTTAAAATCCTCTTATAATAATCACTGATGATTTCCCCCCCACCACCCAACCAACCGGAGAGTGGCCACGTAACACTGTCGATGCGATTTTGAACCACCACCCCCCACCCCAATCGCAAAAATGGTAATCTGACATGTTAGATAAATATTCTTGTGTGTTGTGGCCTATCATGTTCTCCTTTTCGAAGCTTTGGTATCGTTATGTACCATTGGGTTATTAGTACGACCATACTCTCCGTAATGAAGATTTGCCGGGAAATTCGACGGGGGACGGTAGAGAAAGACATTTTGTAAACATCGGCAAAGAATATAAAAATGGTTCAAATGATTGTTAAAATGTAATGTGTATTGTCATTTTTAATATAACATTGACCACCCCAATAAATGTAACATAATATCTCATGGACGTACTAGTTTCGGTGACCCTAAGGATATTTCGTAAACATATTGTTACTGTTTATTGTATGAAACACACAAATAACTAGTAATTTGCTATCCTACCTTAGTTTATTTCCTTTCCTATCTGTCTGACAGAAAACAGCATGCATTGTTCACAGAAACAACACCAATGTCGCCATTTCCTTGACCTATATTCTAGTATTCTACTTCTAGAAGAAGATTATTATGCACACGTTTCGGTGACCCTCTGACCTTACCCAAAATACAGTGTGCTAAAAGGTTTTTAACACTATTATATAACAAAGTTTGTAACTTAATTAATTAACTAAGACAATAAAATTAACGTCATACACCTGTCAAGTTTTTATAATTTTACTCTTCGTCATGGCATGGGCAAATCAATTTGTCATGTATTCTCACCACTCTCTATTTACAACAGTAAATCAGATGGGTCCAGTGACTGCACATGGGAAAGTCACACTGGACCCATTTAGTAAACACCATAGAGACACAGTTGGTTAGCTCTGCTGGCCCGATATTTGTGACAAGTCACAAGCACAACACTTTTCATTCAGAACATCACTCTCCGAAATTGAGTTGATCTAGTACTACGACGGTTTCACAATGTTCACGACTTAGGTGGTCTAGTGGTTGAGCGTCGGAATTTGAATCGAATGATCCCGGCCGTGTATGTAGTGTCATTAGTTTAATGAGTACTTTGACTGTTTGAGGAGGTAGGCTCCTGTAAAACGTACACAGTTTATGTATAAGTTTAGTTTAAACTTTATTTATTTTACAACGATTGCGAAGCAAGTTTTAACAACTTATATTAATCACTCTCGTTTGCGCGGATGAAAGCGTATATGTTGTCATTCGTGTGGGAGGAAACCGGAGTACCCAGAGAAAACCCACCTGTCCGATCTGGCGACCACCGTACCATCTCACTTACTTCCCGGTTCGAGGGTCGATTGGTGAGAAGCGAGCACGCTAATTGGACAGCCTGATGTATATTATGTATAAAGTCTGGTGTTGTGCACTATGCTTTATACAGATATTAATGTCTAACCATAAACTATCGTAGAAGCAAAACATAAACGGCGTGGTCGAGTTGTTATGGTCGCTGACTTGCATACCACTGTAACCTATCATCACTGATGGTCACAAGTTTGACACCCCATTAGGCCGTGTTGGCAGTTTCTTACAGAGGTTGGTGCACCAAGTACTGGTTAACTGCTGGAGCATGCCCAGGAAAGGTGTTAGGTAAACTGCCTGCCGTCGAAATAGCCCAAAATGGTGCTGATGCAGGTGTAAAACCCGAACAAATAAATAAATCTCTCCAAAAATGTACATGTCTTGTAGTTTGAAGATAATTATTTTATCAGTAATTATGTTATATACAGACCTGACGACCAGAAAGGTGAAGCCAAAGAGTGGGCAATGATAGAACTACAGGGCACATTAGAGACGAGGCACCCAGTACCTCTCAGTGGTCGCTTCATTGGAGACCTGCATTTCACACATACGGTATGTTCCATTTTCTATAAACAAATTAAATGAATTTCTTTCAAATTTGTTGCAGGAATTTTATAATGAATTCAATGAGGTACTGTACATGTAATAAACACATTAATTAACTGCGGATCTGTCGTCCAGTGGTAAACACGCTGGACTGGTCAATCCAGGGATCACAGGTTCAATCCCCCCTGTCTGACCATAATAAAATTAACAATCTTTCAGATGGGACTTTAACCGAGGTCTCATGTCGGTGCTTTACACCATGCACGTAAAAGAACCAGAGGAGACTCTGGAATGGGTCTGTCTGTATCATTGCACTATCCTCCAAACATCTAAAATGACGTATCTCTTCAGGAGGCGTCGCTCATATGGGCACACACGTAACGGCTCCAGCGGGGCTCGAACTTCAGGCCTTTCGCACCTGAAGCGAACATGCTACCACTGCGCTATCAATACTTTCGCAGGTTACATATGAAAAAGTTGGCAGTTTCTTACGGAGGTTGGTGCACCCAAGTACTGGTTAACTGCTGGAGCCTGCCCAGGAATGGTGTTGTTAGGTAAACTGCCCGCCAGCGATATAGCCCAAAATGGTGCTGATGCAGGTGTAAAACCCGAAATATAACATAACTCTTGCAGGTTTAACTGTACATGTATCGTGTGACTGTTGCAGGACGTTCCTGTTCTCATCATTGGGCATCACATTTTGTACGGGAAAGTTGTGACGCTAGAAAAACCGTACGGAATTATGATGAAGGATTGTTCCAGTGAAAATACAAATGGACAAACAGACTATAGCATTACAGCTGTGATCAAGAAGAAACTGTTATTCAAAACCAGACCGAAGCCGATTATAGCAAATGTTCCGAAGAAGATTTAATTGTCATTAAAATCATTTTAATAGTTTAGTTTATACAAATTTATTTTAGCTCGATTGCGAAACAAGTTAATACAACTTATATTAATCACTCTCGAGACCTCATTCCTGATGGAATCCATCGCCACGAGGGAGAGAGAAGAGGCATGTGGAATTTAAATGCCTTGCCTAAGGACACAATCGTAACGGCTCCAGCGGGGCTCGAACTTCAGGCCTTTCACACCTGAAGCGAACATGCTACCACTGCGCTATCAATACTTTCGCAGGTTACATATGAAAAAGTTGGCAGTTTCTTACGGAGGTTGGTGCACCCAAGTACTGGTTAACTGCTGGAGCCTGCCCAGGAATGGTGTTGTTAGGTAAACTGCCCGCCAGCGATATAGCCCAAAATGGTGCTGATGCAGGTGTAAAACCCGAAATATAACATAACTCTTGCAGGTTTAACTGTACATGTATCGTGTGACTGTTGCAGGACGTTCCTGTTCTCATCATTGGGCATCACATTTTGTACGGGAAAGTTGTGACGCTAGAAAAACCGTACGGAATTATGATGAAGGATTGTTCCAGTGAAAATACAAATGGACAAACAGACTATAGCATTACAGCTGTGATCAAGAAGAAACTGTTATTCAAAACCAGACCGAAGCCGATTATAGCAAATGTTCCGAAGAAGATTTAATTGTCATTAAAATCATTTTAATAGTTTAGTTTATACAAATTTATTTTAGCTCGATTGCGAAACAAGTTAATACAACTTATATTAATCACTCTCGAGACCTCATTCCTGATGGAATCCATCGCCACGAGGGAGAGAGAAGAAGCAACTTCGAATTTAAATGCCTTACCTAAGGGCACAATCATAACGGCTCCAGCGGGGCTCGAACTCCGGACCTTTCGCACCTGAAGCGAATGCGCATCCACTGCGCTATCACGACTTCCTCACAACTTATTTTAATTACCTATGTGTTGTCAATTATGCTGGAATATTTAACATGTGTAACAGACTTGACCTGTCTAATTATGCTGGAATATTTAACATGTGTAAACAGACTTGACCTGTCATGCTGGAATATTTAACATGTGTAACGGACTTGAGCTGTCTAATTATGCTGGAATATTTAACACGTGTAAACAGACTTGACCTGTCATGCTGGAATATTTAACACGTGTAAACAGACTTGACCTGTCATGCTGGAATATTTAACACGTGTAAACAGACTTGAGCTGTCTAATTATGCTGGAATATTTAACACGTGTAAACAGACTTGAGCTGTCTAATTATGCTGGAATATGTAACACGTGTAACGGACTTGAGCTGTCTAATTATGCTGGAATATTTAACACGTGTAAACAGACTTGAGCTGTCTAATTATGCTGGAATATTTAACATGTGTAACAGACTTGAGCTGTCTAATTATGCTGGAATATTTAACACGTGTAAACAGACTTGAACTGTCTAATTATGCTGGAATATTTAATATGTGTAACAGACTTGAGCTGTCTAATAATGCTGGAATATTTAACACGTGTAAACAGACTTGAACTGTCTGGAATATTTAACACGTGTAAACAGACTTGAACTGTCTAATTATGCTGGACTGTTTCCGGTGTAATTTATCCC
>CM026395.1:15749740-15780283 GCA_014843695.1 Archivesica marissinica | reverse complement strand
GGGATAAATTTCCTGTTACACCGGTACACTGATCACAGAATGTCAACATTGCCACAGCTCTATGGTCTGTTTTGTCAAATTTGAAAGTGATTTCTTCTCTCAAATTGTATCTGTAAAAACATGTTTCCTAATGAATGTAATTTTTTAGCAACCTGATCCCGATATACATGTATATGATGCTGCATTCTAATACATATTTAGACATTTGTACACATAAACACTTCGCAATACATGATTCACCCATTTCGGTATATAATACCGTACAGATGTGTTTGTTTGAACCACAGAACGATCTGTACTCCAGTGGTAACACGCTGGACTGGTAATCAGGATCGCATGTTCGATCCCCCGTCTGACCCTAATAAAATTAACAGTCGTTCAGATGGGACTTTAAACCGAGGTCTCGGTCGTGCTGTACACCGTGCACGTGAAAGAACCAGAGGAGACTGGAATGGGTCTGTCTGTATCATTGCACTATCCTCCAAAATTCTAAAATGACTAATCTCTTCAGGAGTCGTCGCTCAATGGGCAACCGTTAGCGACAATAAATAAACGTTAAACATACAAATAGTTTGAACCATTGCATAGAACTTCAGGGCTCATCATTACTCTATTAATTTGAAAGAAGTAGAATTCAGAAACAGAGATTGCGTCTTAAATGTTATAATTTAATAAATTTCAACAAAATATGGTTACAATACACAAGATCAATTGCCATTATATACAATATTTAAATTGTAGGGCTTTACAATGGAAGCGTATGAAAATTGCAAAAAAAATAAAATATTCCCTTTTTAGGTAGAAGGGGGCAGTTATATATATCGCAATTATTTAGCCCATTCACTCCTAGCATGAGCCCTATGATATGAATTTGATGGTAAAAACGGATGTCTTTCTTGCATCAACTGCTATACTTTATGATTCCAAACTGTCCCAGAATAGACTCAGACCACAAACACATTAGTGGAAGACTGATAGCGCAGTGGTAGCGCATTCACTTCAGGTGTAAAGGCCCGGAGTCTGGAGCCGTTATGATTGTGCCCATGCAAGGCATTCCATCGTGCACTGGATTCCATTAGGAATATGGTCTCAAGAGTGATTAACCCTTTCCATCATAGAGATTTAGGTTCATATACTATTATATCTCCATACAAACGACAGCCATTTACTATCATGCAGTGATAAGTAGTCGCCATATCTATCCCACCTACATAGATATTACTGGCACTACATGAGATTCTTGCCTTTATTATGAACATTGGTTTGCTATTACATTGCAATGTATGTCGTATTGGTAATGACGTCAAGAGGTGCTTCTATGAGGAAAAGGGTTAACTTAATAAAAGTTGTAAGAATCAAGCTAAAATAAATTTACATAAACTAAACACATTATGGGTTATATGAAGTGCAACGACCCATAATTAGACAGCTCGTCTGTTACACGGTTAAATATTCCAGCATAACAGCTCAATCTGTACACATGTTAAATATCCAGCATAATTATACAGCTCAAGTCTGTTACACATGTTAAATAGTCCAGCATAATAGACAGCTCAAGTCTGTTTACACGTGTTAAATATCCAGCATAATTATACACCTCAAGTCTGTTTACACGTGTTAAATATTTCAGCATAATTAGACAGCTCAAGTCTGTTTACACAAACACAAACACAACACAAACCACAAACACAACACACAAACCCAAACAAAACACGTGTTAAATATTCCAGCATAATTAGACAGCTCAAGTCTGTTACACATGTTAAATATTCCAGCATAATTAGACAGCTCAAGTCTGTTTACACGTGTTAAATATTCCAGCATAATTAGACAGCTCAAGTCTGTTTACACGTGTTAAATATTCCAGCATGACAGGTCAAGTCTGTTTACACGTGTTAAATATTCCAGCATAATTAGACAGGTCAAGTCTGTTACACATGTTAAATATTCCAGCATAATTGACAACACATAGGTAATTAAAATAAGTTGTGAGGAAGTCGTGATAGCGCAGTGGATGCGCATTCGCTTCAGGTGCGAAAGGTCCGGAGTTCGAGCCCCGCTGGAGCCGTTATGATTGTGCCCTTAGGTAAGGCATTTAAATTCGAAGTTGCTTCTTCTCTCTCCCTCGTGGCGATGGATTCCATCAGGAATGAGGTCTCGAGAGTGATTAATATAAGTTGTATTAACTTGTTTCGCAATCGAGCTAAAATAAATTTGTATAAACTAAACTATTAAAATGATTTTAATGACAATTAAATCTTCTTCGGAACATTTGCTATAATCGGCTTCGGTCTGGTTTTGAATAACAGTTTCTTCTTGATCACAGCTGTAATGCTATAGCCCGTTTGTCCATTTGTATTTTCACTCGAACAATCCTTCATCATAATTCCGTACGGTTTTTCTAGCGTCACAACATTCCCGTACAAAATGTGATGCCCAATGATGAGAACAGGAACGTCCTGCAACAGTCACACGATACATGTACAGTTAAACCTGCAAGAGTTATGTTATATTTCGGGTTTTACACCTGCATCAGCACCATTTTGGGCTATATCGCTGGCGGGCAGTTTACCTAACAACACCATTCCTGGGCAGGCTCCAGCAGTTAACCAGTACTTGGGTGCATCAACCTCTGTAAGAAACTGCCAACTTTTTCATATGTAACCTGCGAAAGTATTGATAGCGCAGTGGTAGCATGTTCGCTTCAGGTGCGAAAGGCCTGAAGTTCGAGCCCCGCTGGAGCCGTTACGTGTGTGCCCATATGAGCGACGCCTCCTGAAGAGATACGTCATTTTAGATGTTTGGAGGATAGTGCAATGATACAGACAGACCCATTCCAGAGTCTCCTCTGGTTCTTTTACGTGCATGGTGTAAAGCACATGAGACCTCGGTTAAAGTCCCATCTGAAAGATTGTTAATTTTATTATGGTCAGACAGGGGGATTGAACCTGTGATCCCTGGATTGACCAGTCCAGCGTGTTTACCACTGGACGACAGATCCGCAGTTAATTAATGTGTTTATTACATGTACAGTACCTCATTGAATTCATTATAAAATTCCTGCAACAAATTTGAAAGAAATTCATTTACTTTGTTTATAGAAAATGGCTTTAAAAAGATAAACTATGAACATACCGTATGTGTGAAATGCAGGTCTCCAATGAAGCGACCACTGAGAGGTACTGGGTGCCTCGTCTCTAATGTGCCCTGTAGTTCTATCATTGCCCACTCTTTGGCTTCACCTTTCTGGTCGTCAGGTCTGTATATAACATAATTACTGATAAAATAATTATCTTCAAACTACAAGACATGTACATGTTTGGAGAGATTTATTTATTTGTTCGGGTTTTACACCTGCATCAGCACCATTTTGGGCTATTTCGACGACAGGCAGTTTACCTCAAGAAAGATAGACTCAATATGGAAATGATTGGCTCTGAAAGCGACCAATCAGATTGTGAGAAACTGTTCTTTAAGTTAGTTATTGGTAAAAAAGTACATGAAAAATGTGCTACATGTAAAATTTCATAAAAAACACCTTTCCTGGGCATGCTCCACTAGCAGTTAACCAGTACTTGGTGCACCAACCTCTGTAAGAAACTGCCAACACGGCCTAATGGGGTGTCAAACTTGTGACCATCAGTGATGATAGGTTACAGTGGTATGCAAGTCAGCGACCATAACAACTCGACCACGCCGTTTATGTTTTGCTTCTACGATAGTTTATGGTTAGACATTAATATCTGTATAAAGCATAGTGCACAACACCAGACTTTATACATAATATACATCAGGCTGTCCAATTAGCGTGCTCGCTTCTCACCAATCGACCCTCGAACCGGGAAGTAAGTGAGATGGTACGGTGGTCGCCAGATCGGACAGGTGGGTTTTCTCTGGGTACTCCGGTTTCCTCCCACACGAATGACAACATATACGCTTTCATCCGCGCAAACGAGAGTGATTAATATAAGTTGTTAAAACTTGCTTCGCAATCGTTGTAAAATAAATAAAGTTTAAACTAAACTTATACATAAACTGTGTACGTTTTACAGGAGCCTACCTCCTCAAACAGTCAAAGTACTCATTAAACTAATGACACTACATACACGGCCGGGATCATTCGATTCAAATTCCGACGCTCAACCACTAGACCACCTAAGTCGTGAACATTGTGAAACCGTCGTAGTACTAGATCAACTCAATTTCGGAGAGTGATGTTCTGAATGAAAAGTGTTGTGCTTGTGACTTGTCACAAATATCGGGCCAGCAGAGCTAACCAACTGTGTCTCTATGGTGTTTACTAAATGGGTCCAGTGTGACTTTCCCATGTGCAGTCACTGGACCCATCTGATTTACTGTTGTAAACAGAGAGTGGTGAGAATGCATGACAAATTGATTTGCCCATGCCATGACGAAGAGTAAAATTATAAAAACTTGACAGGTGTATGATGTTAATTTTATTGTCTTAGTTAATTAATTAAGTTACAAACTTTGTTATATAATAGTGTTAAAAACCTTTTAGCACAGACTGTATTTTGGGTAAGGTCAGAGGGTCACCGAAACGTGTGCATAATAATCTTCTCCTAGAAGTAGAATACTAGAATATAGGTCAAGGAAATGGCGACATTGGTGTTGTTTCTGTGAACAATGCATGCTGTTTTCTGTCAGACAGATAGGAAAGGAAATAAACTAAGGTAGGATAGCAAATTACTAGTTATTTGTGTGTTTCATACAATAAACAGTAACAATATGTTTACGAAATATCCTTAGGGTCACCGAAACTAGTACGTCCATGATATATTATGTTACATTTATTGGGGTGGTCAATGTTATATTAAAAATGACAATACACATTACATTTTAACAATCATTTGAACCATTTTTATATTCTTTGCCGATGTTTACAAAATGTCTCTCTACCGTCCCCCGTCGAATTTCCCGGCAAATCTTCATTACGGAGAGTATGGTCGTACTAATAACCCAATGGTACATAACGATACCAAAGCTTCGAAAAGGAGAACATGATAGGCAACAACACACAAGAATATTTATCTAACATGTCAGATTACCATTTTTGCGATTGGGGTGGGGGGTGGTGGTTCAAAATCGCATCGACAGTGTTACGTGGCCACTCTCCGGTTGGTTGGGTGGGGGGGGAACTCATCAGTGATTATTATAAGAGGATTTTAACAGAATAGAAAATTGTCGAGCACAAAGAGTGTATGTATGTATGTTCCTTTAATGTCAAACCCCTCACGGGGACTTCGACATGTTTTCCTGGGCAGGCTTAGCCGACCTAAGCGATTAACCAGTACTAAGCAATGTGTGTGAGGTGCCTTGCTCAATGACACTACATAAGTGACCTGACCGAGTATCGAACCCGGGACCGTTCGATTCCAAATCCGACGCTCTACCACTGGACCACGGACGCCACACAAGTGACCAATCAAGAGAAATACGTTGGCGTAGATCGAGCATGAACTCAAATTCAACGAACGCACCTCTTAAAACATAGAATGTTATTTAATCAGTCGGAATTCACAATAGTAAACGTCTGATCCCCGCACTTTGGTCAAGTACTTACCAGCCCTGTTTATTATGTCCTTTCATGGATTGCTCCTTCCATGAGGTCCTTCCATTGTCTAGGTCCATGCTTAGTTTAAACGTTATCTATTTTACAATGATTGTGATAGCGCAGTGGATGCGCGTTCGCTTCAGGTGCGAAAGGTCCGGAGTTCGAGTCCCACTGGAGCCGTTACGATTGTGCCCTTAGGCAAGGCATTTAAATTCCACGTTGCCTCTTCTCTCTCCCTCGTGGCGATGGATTCCATCAGGAATGAGGTCTCGAGAGTGATTTATATAAGTTGAAATAACTTGTTTCGCAATCGAGCTAAAATAAATTTGTATATAAAAAACGATTGTGAAACAACTTTAACAACTTATATTAATTACTCACGTTGGCGCAGATGAAAGCGTATATGTGGTCATTCATATTGGATGAATACCGAAGTACCCGGAGAAAACCCACCTGTCCGATCTTGCGACCACCGTTCTCACATCTCATCAGGTTCATACTTGATTTACTTGTGTAAATTGAGTATCATGATGTTTTCATGATTTACATTGCTCGCATATTAGTTGTGGGTGTCGTGATAGCGCATTCGCGTTCGCTTCACGTGCAACTGGCAAACGGTCCGGAGTTCGAGCCCCGCTGGAGCAGTTACGATTGTGCCCTTAGGCAAGGCATTTAATTTCCACGTTGCCTCTTCTCCCTCCCTCGTGGTGATGGATTCCATCAGGAATGAGGTCTCGAGAGTGATTAATATAAGTTGTAAGAAATGAGAAATAAATTTGTATAAACCCATATTAGTTCAGAAGGAGCATACCTACCATATATATGCTCTCGCGTTGTATTATTTGGAGAGATTGAGTTTTTGTAGCAGTATGTGTCGTGTGTGAGGAATAAAGTTTTAAGCAGCAGAATCGTGTTGTATTCAATAGAGACACGGCTTAATTACTTCGTTACATACATACATAACCGTCTCCGTGGCCCAGTGGTTAAGGCGTCCGCCTACGGAGCGGGAGGTCGAAGGTTCGAATCTCGTCAGGGGTTCGTTCTGATATGGCCGGTTGGTGAGCCGCCAGCTAGTTAAATAATGGTTACCGAATGCCTACCAGCCTGGCGCCTGGCATACAAGCATAGGATTCGGGAAGTACTGATGTTCATAAAAAGAGGTGTCTCATAAGTCAGAAATGACTGGCCCTTTAATAAATGACTGGCTATAATAAACAAACACTTTACTTTACTTTTATATAGTCTACATCCGTTGTGTTGAATTCCGTCGGACTGAACAAAATACTTCGACATAACCGAAGATTGACTTAACGAAATTCGATATAAATGGAGCCAGTTATATGTAAAATGATAGTGTATGAAACGGGACTTTGATCCGACTTCGAGATAACCGGATAACCGACTTTGACATAACGGATGTAGACTGTATAATTATATGACATGATATATGTCTTATATAATAATAATAATAATAATAATAATAAAGACTTTATTTAACGAGAGTACTCATTTAACAAAAGTTAATCTACCATGAGGCCCTCAACATATATACAATCAAATGCAATCAAAAGAGATTTATAAGAGAATTATATGATTCGACTTAGTGTTTTGTACTCCGTGTTATTTCTAGTTTAGTAAAGGTCAATGTATGTAACCTTTCCCCCAATCCTAACTGTGCTGTTGCAACTACAGGCAAACCTGTCTTAAGCAGCCAGCAAAGGGAGTCAGAGAAAGTGGCTGCTTAGTTAATCATTGAATAATAATAATAATAATAATAAAGACTTTATTTAACGAGAGTACTCATTTAACAAAAGTTAATCTACCATGAGGCCCTCAACATGTATACAATCAAAAGATAGCACTATAAGTGAGAACTGCACATTGGAATAATATAGTAATGTAAAAGCTGAAAAATAGAGAAACTATATTTAATATGTAATGGAATATGATGATATATGGAATTGGCTAGCAGAGTAGAAAATGGGAATGAGACAATTAATGATACTAGATCTATCTAACAATGTGCAGATTTGACTTGTAGTGGTATCTTCAAAATATGTATGAAATCAACTTAAAGACAGCAATTTTCCGATTCTAATAAATATAGCAATGGCAATACACGTTTATAATAACAGTAGAAGTATGCGATTAGTTTGAATTGTTATAGTTGCACCTTAAGTAGAGAATTTTGAACTGTTGGATAGTTGGAGCATTGAACTGTTGAGGCAATGAATATACATTGTATGAACCCCGTTTTGGAATTTTGCTATTAAGGCTTTCGGCCTGGTATGAAATCACCACAGGTATCAGATCCATTTTATCACATTATCACAGTAAAAACAACCATAATTTCGAAGGAAAAAAACGTTGTTGTTAGCCAGTATAGTTTTAGCCTTATATCATTACGGCTAGCCTGGGAACAGGCGTTGATATATTTTGCATGGTGAGTCATATACATATATATTTAACACCGAGATCATTAATTGAGCTGTATTGAGTTTCTGATAATATCAACAATGTCATTTTGCCAGAAGTAAATGAGTGAAAAATCGACAGACTGGAACCCAGTCTACATTACGGCCCTCCGTACGCCGTACTATTTATAGATAGTCCCTGATAATCAAACAACTCAACAGACGAATCTGTAGCCCAGTGGTAAAACGCTGGACTGGTAATCCAGGGATCGCAGGTTCGATCCCCCGTCTGACCCTAATAAAATTAACAATCTTTCAGATGGGACGTTAAACCGAGGTCTCGTGTCGGTGCTTTACACCGTGCACGTAAAAGAACCAGAGGAGACTCTGGAATGGGTCTCTGTCTGTATCATTGCACTATCCTCCAAAATCTAAAATTACTAATCTCTTCAGAATGCGTCGCTCATATGGGCAACCGGTAGCGACGATAAATAAACGTAAAACACACACAAACACCTCTATGCAAATAATCGACACGATAGTTTTAGTGACTATAATTATACCACTACAGTGCATATCTAGCAATGCATTGCTCTAAGCAGTTGATTTTCAACAAATAAATCATGAACACAGGCTACATGTATAAATTATGTCGAATGTGTATTGCAAGCTGTCATGAAGCGACCAATCAGAAACCTTGCACGTGTTGTTACACGTGACGTGTGTTGTTATAAGAAAATATGTGATGGCTGTAGTACATTGAATACAGGCTATGTGATAAATATGCATTAGTCTTACTATTTGCCATATTAAAAGTGAAAATGCCCCCCCCCCCCCCACACAACTTGACAAGAAAATTGTGGAAAATACTCATAGAATGGGCAATCCAGGTAATCGAGTATAGGCTGACAAGAATGTCTTATAACGGTTATGTCCCTTATATAAAATAATTCACTGGAACTTCCAGGTTTGAGCAGCTAGCTATAAGCTAGATCCATCTCACTATTTTTGGCAGACAAAAAGTATTTATATTAACCCCATAAGGTATTTTGTGTTGATCCCAAGTCATGAAGCTGAAGAACGTACGATCAACACAATGTGGTACCCTTGTAATCCTCGCGTAATAGGATAGCCTAATCAAGTGATTGTAGGACATTTGCCCCAAAGGACATCTGCCCCGACTCCAAAAATGGCTAGGGAGGACAACTGCCCCGACTCTGTTTTGCATGGGCGGCCATCTGCCCCGATTCTGTTTTGCAAAGGCGGACATCTGCCCCGACTCTGTTTTGCAAGGGCGAACATTTGCCCCGGGTAGGGAGGACAATAGCCCCGAATATTCTAGATTGCATACGTACTGTATAATACCGAATAAATAATACTTTTTTATTTATGCAACACAAACATGTAAAGGAAACATTAATGTAATGGAAAATTGATCTGATATGACGAACGATCAATATAGTAGTTTCAATGACAATTGCGGAAATCCCCTAGACAAAGATATAAAGAACTAATAGTGGACAAAACATGAAGACAACAGATTTATTGGACCGATCATCACGAGGCAGACGTCCAGGATTGTAGAGCGGCATTCTTCATACACTTTCTGTTCTTTCGACGGCAGAAAGGCGTATGCTACTGATGCAGAAGATTCTCGAAGTGGTACTCTGATGACAAACAGTTGCGCACATTGTGGCGGTGCTGTACTGTGGGTTCCGTCCATAAACCATGTGCCGGCTTCCCCAAGTAGTTCTAAACCGGTGGTGCTGCTGGGAAAATCAAGATTCTGGACGTCGCGGACTCGTCGTATATCAAGAAGTCGCTGTTCTCAGTACCACCAGTCTTCGTGTACGCATCGGGCAGTGGGCGTGTCCTCCCCACCCGGGGCAAATATCCGCTCTTGCAAAACAGAGTCGGGGCAGATGTCCGCCCCTAGTCGGGGCAGATGTCCGCTTCTACATAACAGAGTCGGGGCAGATATCCGCCTTTGCAAAACAGAATCGGGGCAGATGACCGCCCATGCAAAACAGAGTCGGGGCAGTTGTCCACTTTAGTCGGGGCAGATGTCCGCCTTTGCAAAACATAGTCGGGGCAGATGTCCGCCTTTGCAAAACAGAGTCGGGGCAGATGTCCTCCCTAGCCATTTTTGGAGTCGGGGCAGATGTCCTTCGGGGCAAATGTCCGTACCCCTAATCAAGCATATCGGATCATATCATCACTGATTGGAGGTGTTGTTAGGTAAACTGCCCGCCTGCGATATAGCCCAAAATGGTGCTGATGCAGGCGTAAAACCCAAACAAACAATCGGATCATACATAACAGACGTCAGACGGGGGTCGAACCTGCGATTCCTGGATTACCAGTCCAGCGTGTTACCACTGGACTACAGATCCGTTTGTGAAAGTTTTAGTGTGCTCTAATGATCTATGTTGGTTACTAACATGTTCATATCAATAATTCTTGCATGAAATAAAACATTTGGTTTAACTCTTTCAACGCCGACTAAATTGAGAGCATGTGCAAGCAACATAGATCCAGATCAGCCGCGGCGTAACGCCGCGTCTGCTCAGGATCTATGTTGTTTGCTATTCGGATAGGTGCTTCAGCTCCACTGTCTGAAGAGCAATCAACATACAGCCTGATCAGACGACACGTTCTGTTCTGTCTGATCGGGTTCTCGGCTTTTTGCAAAGTCGCTTTTATGCGACATTGGCGGTGAAAGAGTTAAACAGTATTTATTGCAAGACATAAACCATGTATAACATATAACGACATACATAATACATAATGCAAAAGATCAAGTAGGAATCTAAAAGTAGCTTTTATAAAAACTTTTTCCTTGTGTTGTTTTTAAATGCAACGTATATCAGCCGGCAAAAACATAAATAGTAGCATTAGGAATGTGATGAAATGTAGTACAATATTGCTATGTAGTCTCAGCTTTACAAATGGACGGATCTGTAGTCCAGTGGTATAGATCCCCCGTCTAACCTTAATAAAATTAACAGTCTTTCAGATGGGACTTTAAACCGAGGTCTCGTAAAGAACCAGAGGATACTCTGAAATGGGTTTCTGTCTGTATCATTGCACTATCCTCCAAACATCTAAAATGACGTGTCTCTTCAGGAGGCGTCGCTCATATGGGTAACCGGTAGCGACGATAAATAAACGTAATACACACGCATGTTTACAAAAGTGGAACAATGTCGTATGTATTAAGTTTGAGACTTGAACAAGCAAATCAACAACAAATATCATGTTGTGATTTTATCCAAATGCACCTTATGCAGTTGGTTATTGATTTTGCAAGTGCGTGGATGGGTATATAAAATTAGAAATAATTTGATAAAGGGAAGTGCATATATCCATGACAAATATATCAGCCATGTGTGATTTTTATCATCTATGAAAGTGTCAGAATACACAGGATTAAGTAGACTTCCTTATTAAGTGTAAAATAATGTATGACCACGCTTGAATTTGTCAGAAATTGATCATATTATTTGGGACTGAAATAGGTGGTCTTATTACTGAATAACGGGGCTTGTGACCATTGAAACATAGATATAATTCCTTCTGAGAAAAAAATGGTCTTAACCCATCCCTTCATAGATATTTCTGTTAATATACTATTATATCTCCATACAAACGACAGCCATTTAGCTATCATGCAGTAGATAAGTAGTCGCCATATCTATCTCATCTCCATAGATATTACTGGGACTACATGAGATTTAGGTTAATATACTATTATATCTCCATACAAACGACAGCCATTTATCTATCATGCAGTGGATAAGTAATCGCCATATCTATCCCACTTCCATAGATATTACTGGGACTACATGAGATTTAGGTTAATATACTATTATATCTCTACACAAACGACATCCATTTAGCTAGCATGCAGTGGATAAGTAGTCGCCATATCTATGCCACCTCCATAGATATTACTTGGACTACATGAGCTTCTGGCCTTTATTATGAACATTGGTTTGGCTACTACATTTTCAATGTATGTTGTATTGGTAATGGCGTCAAGAGGTGCTTCTATGAGGGAAAGGGTTAATAGCGGGATGGACAAAATATAGGGATGGTCTTTATGCGTTTACTCTGTTACTGTTTGACATGGAGCCGACTAGATGTTGATTAGATATGGTTAATGTATGAGCACGTTACTACGAGTGGAACAATCTGTGCATACGATATAGACATGTGTCTGAACTCTCTAACACTTGAAGCACGTCCATCAACATATTTATTGCTTCTTAATCAAGTTTTGAACTATCCCACTAACGCCATGGCGTACTGATCAACTGTATAAACAAGGGCCGGCATTGTGTGTTCAAACATTCTTACATCTTCAGCATTCATAGACTAAATTCTTTTTGAAATAAAACTACAGTCAAACCTGTCTTAAGCAGCCAGCCAAGGGATTCACAGAAAGTGGCTGCTTAGCACAGGTGGCTGTTTAATAGAGGTCAAATGTATAATCAAGCAGCATATTGGGAATCTGGAAACTGGCTGATTAATACAGGTTGGCTGCTGAATGGAGGTGACCACTAACACAGGTTTGACTGTATTTCATTAGGTGCTGTTACGACATGCGTCTCTTACTTGTTTATTTTGTCTCTCGTATGGACGTTTTTTCTCTAATGCGAGCCGTTTTCTAATTTTGTTATTTAAAGAGTGTGGACAAAACTGTTTTGGTAAATGATCCATTGCGTCAGAATGGCGGTTCGAGCTCCAAAATAGTTCTTGTATTTCTTATTCTTTTATGGACATTATGATACACCAATGGACGCAACACGCACGCACACACTCCTTCACTATCCAAGCCATACATTACCACAGGATAGTTCGATCTCAAGATAGGATAGTTGAATAGGCTGCGATAATTTATCTCATCGCTGTAGGTTCAAATCCCACTGGGGGTGTAAACTTCTTTCAAGTGAGGAAGCTGTCCAGTTGGCTTGTGGTAGGTCGGTGATCCTATCCGCGTGTCCGGCCCTGTCTGAAATACAGTCAAACCCGTCTTAAGCAGCCAACCACGGGAATAACAGAAAGTGGCTGCTTAACCCTTTCGCCGCCAAATATATAGTGAAAAGTTCCTGCCAGCGCCAAATATATTTAGCAGTCTACAAGAAAATAACTGATGCTTGATTGGAATTGTCATAACTTGTTTATTATTTGAGATAACTTCTTCAAATTTGGAATACAGAGAGGATTAACACTACCACATCAATACAACATAAAAATACTTCTATAACATTTAATATGTCTATTTTATGACTGCCTACATATGGTCAAAACCAAATTTTGTGCTGAATTTCTTGAAAAAAATCAAATAGCGATTTATTCATACATAACATACAATATAATAATTATCTGTCTGCCTAAATGCACCTTTATAATTATAAAAATAACACACAACATGAACATTTCCCACAAACACTTGTTTACGAGTGTATTATTACAATGTAACGTTCACTAGTGTTTCACTGTTCGTACATTGTATATACACTTCCGGCAAT
Organism: Archivesica marissinica; assembly: GCA_014843695.1. Taxonomy (NCBI): domain Eukaryota; kingdom Metazoa; phylum Mollusca; class Bivalvia; order Venerida; family Vesicomyidae; genus Archivesica; species Archivesica marissinica. The sequence goes on along the minus strand of CM026395.1, from coordinate 15,766,760 downwards.
CTGCCTACTGTGTTCACATATCATATATTACTCTTGCTGCTTCTTGGTGGTAGTTCTTCTTGGTATGAAATATTTCATGGCATGGCAGGAAACACATTGGCAAGTTACACTGTTTGCATTTGTAATTTGTTTGCTTCCTCTTCCATCCTGGTTTTGTTCTGGAGCTGCAAACAACACAGTCGGGTTTATATTTTATGTCCTCATACTGCCCAATGAAATGTGACTCTGTAAGTCGGTTAGGTTTATCTACCGATGGTCTACCCTTACGTGATATTCTCCTTTGAAAGTTTTCCAGAAGTCCGGACACCACACTCTCCCGAAATACCTTTGGAGATACCGCCTCATCTCCAGCATCTTGACAATACAAAATGTATCCATTGACCAACGCGACTTCCCGAATTCTATGGTATATTGTTGCATACCACTTGGAACTTTTATGAGGGTAAGCATAAGTTACCAATTTCTGATCCAAAATGTCTACTCCCCCATGTGTTGATTATATGTCTCGGCAACTACTGGTTTTTCAACAACACGATATCCATGATCAGCATTCCTTTGCCGAACTCTTTTATCCATAATGTTGTTTGTCTCAGTTGTTGATAAAAAATGGACACGTTTGGTATCGTGCCACGCACAAGCTACCATATTGTTTGCCCGCATAAATACAGGGGCATCTCCCTTTATCAGGGCAAGTCTGTGGGGGTGAATGGCTGTTGGCATTCCTTTGCGACCAGCTTTTACAGTGCCACTGGCTCCAATATTTCTGCTGTGTAATTCATGATATAGGGACGGGGAAGTATAGTAATTGTCTGTGTATACTTTATGGCCACGGTTTTCAAACCCATCTAACAATGACAGGCAAATGCTTTCTGTAATAGTAAATCCATTTTCCGGTACTAGTGATCCTTTCCCAGTGTACGTAAGGAACCTCAATGCATACCCTGTTTTGCTTTCACATAACACAAATTGTTTTATTCCCCATTTATATGGCTTCGCAGGAAGATATTGACGAAAGCTCACCCTGCCTTTGAATTTCACAATACTTTCATCAATGGACAACTCGCATCGTGGTCCATACACTTGTAAGTACCGTGGTTCACAGATCTGCATAAGCGGTCTAATCTTCCACAGATGGTCATACTCTGCATCATTTCGAACTGGGCGATCCATTTCATTATTTGCATAATGTAGGAATGATGTGATAATTTCATAACGATTCCTTGACATGATCTCCCCGAATGGTGTTGTTGTAAGCCAGAACTTAGACCAGTACTCCTCAATATCATTTTTCTGGCACATGCCCATACATATTTGTAGCGCTATGTAAGCCTGTATTTCCTCGACATCTGTGTCCAGCCATTTATGGAAGCGAGATGATGTTGGCAACTCCTGAGGTTTATCAAAAAACTGTTCTGCATATCTATTTGTTTCATTGCTAATTAGTTCAAATGCTTCCTCCGGAAAGAATAATTTGAAATATTGAACAGGATTAAAGTCTGTTGTATCAACAAGGACGCCTCGTGTCCCAGAGAATGCTGGTAGCCAATCGCTTACATAAGGGTCCTCCCAATCATACGTGCCCCATTCAAAATCCACACCATTTACAGATACAGCTCGATGATGAATAGGATCTGCATCGCCAGCACCACGATCATGTAACCGACGTCCACGTGCTCGTCCACGCCCTTGTGCATGAACACATCTCGGTTGCCTTCCACGACGTTGCGCACCTCGACCGCGAGCTGGCTGGACGGCTATTGGAAGAGGTATCTCATCGTCAGAATCTGAAATATATATAATGAATATATCAGAATAACTTTCACTTATACATGTAGTATGCATGCAGTACATACTATTTCTGTTTTAGTAACATGACCAATCAATTATGTTGATTATTGAACATCAAAAGATCGAGATGCAGTGAAAACGATATACTACTTTTTGTTGTTGTTGTGTTTGAAGATAAAAGTTATTTTTTATAATTAGCAGCAACATAAAACGGACTAACGAGTCCGGGAGTCTAATCTGCTGTAGATAATATAATAATATGGAGAATCATCTACAATCTATTTTCGTTCAGAAAATAAAATCTACTTTCGTTTTGAAAATGACAAAAAAAACACACCTGATATATCGCTCGTTGAAGAAGATGAACGTCCAGAAGGTAAATCATTGGCGCCAGAACTAGTTTGTGATATTTCCGAGTCACTTTCCATTGCTGGTCCTTCACTGTCGCTATCATTTACTATCATATCCAGTACTTCTCGGCATGTATATCGACCCCTCTTTCTCAAGGAAGCCATTTTGGATTGATGCAAAATGTTTATTATCTTTCCACACTTCTAACCAAGCTTATTTTGTCAATATTTCAATTTTTTTCACCAAATAAAAGCGAAAATGTTTTCATAGCCTCTTTCTGATAATATATTGTACATCCGGCGGTGTATGGAATATATACGACGTAAAAATCACTCGTAAGGTTATACACCACTCAATTGTCGAGGTAAGTCGCCTATGGCGCTCTGCCAGGCTGTCGACGAAAGTCTCCTATGGCGGCGAAAGGGTTAATAGAGGTCAAAGTACTTATTTGGGAATCTGAAAACTATCTGCTTATTGCAGGTTGGCTGTTTAATAGAAGTGACCACTGACACAGGCTTGACTACTGCTCTGAGTGGCGTGCACCTGGTATCTTCATCCACCAATACTAGCTACAGAGTGGTCATATGACATAATAGATAAGCTGTTTGTGCGACGTTAAACTCCAATAAGCCAACATTAATAAAGCAAACATTAATAAAGCAGCCAACATTAATAAAGCCAACATTAATAAAGCAAACTTAATAAAGCCAACATTAATAAAGCAAACATTAATAAAGCCAACATTAATAAAGCAAACTTAATAAAGCAAACATTAATAACATCATACCTTATTATATTCCATATCGAACTAACTCGGATCTTAGATACCGTAATACATCACGTAGTAGTACGTTTAATTATCCTCGCCGCCGGCGAACCATGTGGGTGAGCATGTAATAAATCACCACTCAGACCGTGTCTCTTTATAGAACAGAACAGAACATAGTGTTTATTAGATTTAAGCATTACATAGCTCATCATCACAATAATACATATACAATTTGCATGCAATGAAAAATAAAAGTCATAAATATATGAAGAGTGTTTAACTGATGGTAGATATACGTGTTGATTAAAATGTTTCCAATGTGAGAGTGTTAGACTGATGGTAGATATACGTGTTGATTAAAATGTTTCCAATGTGAGAGTGTTATGAGAGATACTAGATTAGGAATTACCTCAGCATCTCTATTTTAATTCAATTTTATGTAGAGCAAATTAAATTGAATTTTTTTCAAATGGTGTTGTACATCTGATGGTGTACTTGGCACAGTGTGTTACGTAGCTGTATACAATGTTTAATTTCTTAATTATAATAGCATGTACATATGTGTTACAAACTATTATACAGACGGATCTGTAGTACAGTGGTAACACGCTGGACTGGTAATCCAGGGATCGCAGGTTCGATCCCCCGTCAGTCTTTCAGATGGGACGTTAAACCGAGGTCTCGTGTCGGTGCTTTACATCGTGCACGTAAAAGAACCAGAGCAGACTATGGATGGGTCTCTGTCTGTATCATTGCACTATCCTCCAAAAATCTAAAATGACTAATCTCTTTAAGGAGGCGTCGCTCATATGGGCAACCGGTAGCGACGATAAATAAACGTAAAACACACACATTATAAACTATATATACAGTACATATGTTTATGTTAAATGGTATGTGTGTTAAATATAAAGAAAGATGAGACAGTGTGAGTAGTATGTTTAGTATTATCATTGTTTGAATAAATGCATGTATGTTTAATGTGATGTCTCTAATCTTAAAACCTGTTATACAAAATAGTGAAAGTTTGTTCAATAAGACCTTTTTTTTATCGGAATTCAACAAAGCAATAAATTTAAACAAATTTGGACGTTGTGAAAAATACTTTGGTATGTAATATTTTATATGAAAAAGTTGACAATTTCTTACGGAGGTTGGTGCACTTGTTAACCGCTGGAGCCTGCCCAGTAAAGGTGTTGCTATGTAAACTGCCCGCCGGCGATATAGCCCAAAATGGTGCTGATGGAGGCGTAACTCACGAACAAACAAATACTGCTGTAAATTTCATCACTGATGGTCACGGGTCCATCAGACCGTGGAAAGGTGTTGCTAGGCAAACGGCCCGCCGCTCAAATGGGCAACCGGTAGCGACGTTAAATAAACTTAAATACCAAAAAACGCGATATAATTGATATATACTAGAGGACATAGAAAGCGCACACCTACATTATATGATTATTATTACATGAAAACAATATACGGAGGATTCCATCAAAGATATATCACATCTTTATTACAAAACACAAACTGAACAACTAAATAAAACTGTTCCAAAATGTTTAAAACTATGTATGTATGTATGTATGTACTAGTAGGTATTGTTTTTATGACATGTAACAACACACTTATCCGAAGTGTGCGTTTTCTATGTCCTCTAGTATAGTTATAACTTATACGTTACTATAGTGGATGCCATATAGCTAAATGTTGATTTATTCTATTAAATAGGATAAATAAATAATCAGTAGATTTATGAGATTGAATGAAAGTTTGCAGAGATACCCTTCAGATATTACATAACATAAGCAGTAGACATCCCGTCCTGTTAATTGGCTTCAACGTCACGTGCAAGGTGTTCGATCTACGAGTTGAAATTAATCGCCATCCGATATCTTATCTGCAAATTGACCCCATGTCGGGATTAGTAGACATGTGTGGATAGAAATCGAGTTTTATAGTTATATGACACCGTCTTCAGTGTGTTGTCAAGATTTCCTGGATTTACCATTTCACAAATTTGAATACCGTATATATTCTAATGACCACTTTATGGTTTCTTGTTTGGTTTAAACATAATTATTCGACTATATACATATATATAAATAAAGTTTAACACTGAGACAATTAATTGGGCCGTATTGAGTTTCTGATGATATCAACGTCATTTTGCCAGAAGTTAAAAAGTGAAAAATCGACAGACTGGAACCCAGACTAACGAAAGCTAAGAAATAAGTAAATATGTAAGGATTAAAACGTCATTGTTTATCTACATCTATGCAGTTTACTATAATTCTATCGAATATTTGAATACCTTTCCGACCGACTATTCGAATACCAAAATAGCTATTCCTTGCCATCCCTAATGTTTAGCCAACACTTGATGGAAATATCAATCGATTACAAATTGTTCATATGATTCGTAATTACTTGCTTAAACATTTATTTTCATAATCCCAGTGTATGCATAGACAACGACATGAGATACATGCTCATGCAATAAATAATATAATAATCAATTCATAGATTGAGAGATTTTGGAGTACAATACAGAAATGTTTACATATAAATTCCAATAGATGAATTACCTGGGTAGAATACAAAGTCCACTTTATTATTGTTTAATACTGCATTGTATGTGTTCCAAATTAGTTTCGTTGTGTGTGTGGTTTTTTTACGTTTATTTATCGTCGCTACCGGTTGCCCATATGAGCGACGCCTCCTGAAGAGATACGTCATTTTAGATTTTTGGAGGATAATGCAATGATACAGACATAGACACATTCCAGAGTCTCTTCTGGTTCTTTTACGTGCACGGTGTAAAGCACCGACAAGAGACCTCGGTTTAACGTCCCATCTGAAAGACTTAATTTTATTAGGGTCAGACGGGGTATCGAACCTGAGATCCCTGGATTACCAGTCCAGAGTGTTGCCACTGGACTATAGACACATACCAATATATATATTTACATATATATATACAGTCTACATCTGTTATATCGAATTCCGTCGGACGGAACAAAATACGAAATTCGATATAAACGGAGCCAGTTATATGTAAAATGATAGTGTCTGAAACGGGACTTTGAACCAATTCGAGATAACCGGAGAATTCGACATATCCGACTTTACATGCGGGTGTAGACTGTAGATACCCATGTAGCTGTCCCGGTGGGTTTACACTCACGCAGACACACATAGATACATTCCCCGTACATATACACAAAGTTACACCGATATAATTACATCTGTAACATGAAGGTGCCTGTATCCGTACGTACACCAAGGTGCACCGATATAATTACATCTGTAACACGTAGGTGCCTGTATCCGTACTTACACCAAGGTGCACCGATATAATTACATCTGTAACATGAAGGTTTCTGCATCCGTACCTACACCAAGGTGCACCGATATAATTACATATGTAACACGAAGGTGCCTGTATCCGTACCTACGCCAAGGTGCACCGACATAATTACATCTGTAACACGAAGGTGTCTGTATCCGTACCTACACCAAGGTGCACCGATCTAATTACATCTGTGACATGAAGGTTCCTACATCTGTACCTACACAAAGGTGCACCGATCTAATTACATCTGTGACATGAAGGTACCTGCATCCGTACCTACACCAAGGTGCACCGATAAATTACTCTGTAACACGAAGGTACCTGCATCCGTACCTACACCAAGGTGCATATAATTACATCTGTAACACCCACACACACCAACCGACGAGGTACCTGCATCGTACCTACACCAAGGTTAACCGATATAATACCTGTACACAGGACCTGCATCCGTAACACACCAAGGCACCATTAATACATCTGTAACATGAAGGTACCTGCATCCGTACCTACACCAAGGTGCACCGATATAATTACATCTGTAACACGAAGGTACCTGCATCCGTACCTACACCAAGGTGCACCGATATAATTACTTACATCTGTAACATGAATGTGCCTGCATCCGTACCTACACCAAGGTGCCCCGATATAATTAATACAAGAATGTACCTGCATCAGGACCTACACCAAGGTGCACATCGATAATTACCTAATTACCTGATCCGTACCTACACCAAGGTGCCCGATACATACATCTGTAACATGAAGTGTCCTGTATCCGTACTACAACCAAGGTGCACCGATATAATACATTACATCTGTACAACGAAGGTGCCTGTTTCCGTACCTACACCAAGGGCACCGATATAATTACATTACATCTGTAACATGAAGTGCCTGTTTCCGTAAGGTGCACCGAATAATTACATATACATCTGTAACATGAAGTGCCTGTTTCCGTACGTACACCAAGGTGCACCGATATAATTACATTACATCTGTAGCTGAAGGTGCACCACCAAGGTGCACCGATATAACTTACACTGAACAAGGTCCTGTTCCGTACCTACACCAACACAATAACATTACATCTGTAACATAAGGTCCTGTTTCCGTACCTACACCAAGGTGCACCGATATAATTACATTACATCTGTAACATGAAGGTGCCTGTTTCCGTACCTACACCAAGGTGCACCGATATAATTACATTACATCTGTAGCATGAAGGTGCCTGTTTCCGTACCTACACCAAGGTGCACCGATATAATTACATTACATCTGTAACATGAAGGTGCCTGTTTCCGTACCTACACCAAGGTGCACCGATATAATTACATTACATCTGTAACATGAAGGTGCCTGTTTCCGTACTTACACACAGGCACGTATGTGCCAATAAATACGCCCTAGCACATTCATACATAGCTCGTGATGCTGACCCAACCACCATATCTTACCTCAGGCCCGGGTAGTTGACCCTATGGTTATACCCATTTATTGATGTGCTAGTCCAAGTGGCTACGCTCAAGCACCAGAATACATACCTCATAGCTATGCCCAAGAACAGAGGTCATTGTCCTCGGAGTTTATAATGTAACGTTTTCAAACGGGAGGAATGTGTAACCCAGGTGAGAAAAACATGCAGCCAGTCCGGGACTCGAACCCGGGACCTCTAGCTTACAGGGCGATTGCTCTACCGACTGAGCTAACCGGGCTGCCTACATATCACCTCACATATTGGGTTAATATACATACCGTTACATATGCATTGACGTACTTGTCCAAGTATAGCTACGCTCAACCACCGGTGTCCTTGTTCCCCATAACTATTCCCCAAAACAGAGATACTTCCCCCCATTGCTACGAACAGCCAGTGAGTTAGTTGCCCCATATCTACACACACGCGCATCACGCCGGTGTTACTTAAACATTATGGTTCCCCATAACTATTACCAAAAACAGAGATACTTGCCCCATATCTATGCACACGCATCACTTAAACGTGTTACGTGTTACTTAAACGGTTAGAGAAGAATTATATAAGACTGTCTTCCATTCTAATCCTGTTTCTGTATTCTGATTATGCGTGGTGTATGCATTGTTCAATATGTATTATATTGGGAAATAAAATATGTTTAAACTAAACGTTATGATTGTAACGACAACACCAGATGCTGTCCATAAACATCCAGACCCGTCATTACAATAAATACGGTAAAGACATTTTCCAGGTTATTAAAAATGCAAACAAGTCGCGCATCGGACATCTCTATCTGATAATTGACTCAACATGTGTTGATTCTGTTCATTCAAGCATCCGCGCTCATCAAGTTCAGGCGAATGGTTATCAGTAGGGTGTAAATTTTATGACAAGTTCAGTTAATCCTTTACGGACGTTGGATTAACAGGTTTAATTTCTAGAAAGAAAATAGACACAGTAATTTGTTTCTCAGTTGGAGAATAATTGTTCGGTATTTTAATTGTATGCAAGGTTAAATTGATATTCATTATTCACATACCTGTTCAGGAAAGCTGGTTAATGTTATCTGAATGTCGGAAGGTTAGGTAAAATAACATTACTTGAACGTCGTAACGGACCTTAACTTGAAGACTGTGCGGAACCGATTTTAGTTAACCAGAATGGAAGTTTATGTTTACATCATATTCACGTGCTTTTTACTGCCAGTTCCTCACGTGCAAGGGTGTAAGGATATTAACTGCTACTCAAGCTATGGCACTATTTGCAATGAACAAGGGGACTGTACGTGCGGTGTTTGCAAGTGCACTGGTTCATACTCGGGCCCCACGTGTGAAGAATGTCCCTCGTGTTCAGCCCCGTGTGATATTTACAAGGGCTGTGTCGGGTGTAAGATATTTGGAACTGGCCCAATGAGCACAATGGAATGCATCGTTCACTGTGAATCTATGGCGACATACTATCCCGTGGATAAAAGTGAGTTTGATAATCCAAAATCCGACGAAGACAAAATAGTTTGCAATAATCTAAATAAGGAATACTGTATGGAATCGTTTATGATCGGAGGGATGGCGGACGGATACCGGAACATATACGTGCGCACGGATATGGATTGTAGTGACAAGTATTTACCCACAGACCCGCCGGTTATAGAGGTACCGTTAGACGATGAGGGGAACGAGCATACAGGTACTAATAACGGCGGTTATTCCCAGTCGGAAGACGTTATGGCGGTGTCTGGAACAAACCATGACCAGAAACACAACGGGGCCAAGAGGAGTGGTTCGTGTGCACTGGTTTTGTTACTTCTAACGTGCTTCACTATTATCTTGTGATAAAGAGCGCACATTCTCTCAGGGAACTTTGGACAGCATTTTTGTTTCCATAAATCGTGGATTTAATTTATTGTATTCCTTGTGTAGATGAGATATTTCGGAGAGCGAAAATCATACACTGTAAGTCAGTTAACATAACGCTTCCTGGTCAATTCGTAATTTCAAAATGACTATGGATACAATAGTTGACAATAATGGGTACGAGTTGACCAGTTACCAATATAACATTAGCATTCGTTCCAGAATTTTCCAGCTTTCGACATTATATAGCCTGGGAGCACAGGGATTCGGCACGTTTGGGGGTACTAGTATATATACTTATATATATATATATACTAGTAACCCCAAACGTACCGAATCCCTGTGCCTGGGAGCAGGTGTTGATAGTTTGCCTCGTCAGTCATATAAATATATGTTTACATGTTTATACCATTAATTGAGCTGTATTGATATTGAGTTTCTAATAATATGTCATTTTGCCAGAATTAAAAATAGGAAAACTTGAAAGACTGGAACCAAGTTAGACATGATCTTGAAAACTTAAGCTCGCGTGTTTGGACACCCAATTCCGGGGGTAATGGGACAGGTGTGACCCTGGACAGGTGTGACCCCGTTTGGGACATAAACACACAACACAAGACAACCTTCTTGATTCTACCGCTGTTTGATGGGCCTAAAAATGCAGTATACATACATACTGAAGTACAATACACCTTGTTCTATAACCTATTTTATGGTACATATTTATTTATATATCTGAACATTACTTACTATATGTAGTGTTTAAATGAAATTGACAAGAAAAATAACTGCCATTAACTGGCCAATATCTTGTCCAATACACATAAATATACATGTTAAACTACACCTTAATCTAAAATAATGTGGTCATACCTCTCATATAACCTGGTCATACCTATACCTGGTCCCTAAACGGGGTCATACCTGTCCAGGGTCACACCTGTCCCATATTCATTCCGGGTATGGTGATGCCATTCTATAAATTAAACTACACGTTGAATTCGCGAGAATGTTCTTTAGCAAATCATAGTGAAAATAAATTAGTATAACGTGAATAATTAGCGGTTTACAGTAATGTTCAACATCAGTTATTGTTATCATCACTGATGGTCACGGGTTCGAGCCCCGCTTAGGCCGTGTCTTATTTATATGGACAAGTTGGCAGTTTCTTACGGAGGTTGGTGCACCAAGTACTGGTTAACCACTGGAGTATGCCCAGGAAAGGTGTTGTTAGGTAAACTGCCCGCCGGCGAAATAGCTCAAAATGGTGCTGATGAAGGCGTAAAACACAAACAAACAAATAAACAGACACACAGTTATTGTTATAGCAAATAAGAGTGGCATCACAAGCTAACAAAGCATGACTCATGGGAACGGATGTTTGGATTCTTGTTGAGAAATGATGAAGCAGAATTCAATGAGCGATAATAGACACTGGTACTACACGTTAATTAGCTGGTTACTTCCTCCGCCAGGTAGTTGAATGATACTCATTTCCGAGAAATGTATAGTATGTGAGATATTGTGATACTATTGTTGTAAATAGTGTGTACGAATGATATGATACTATAGTAAGCTGCATTTCTTTTGTAGGTTCATTCTGTATATATGGTAGAATTGAAAACTTATTATTTTCCATAGCTTTGTTCATCTAAGCTGCTCATAAAATGCTATTATAAATCAGAAAAGGATTGTTGTAATTAATAAATACCTGAATTTACGTATAGAAATGATTAGTTTGACTTTTCAATTTTGTTTTTAATTCAGATGTTGCAAGATGCAATGGGTCAATTGTTAACTTTCAGAACACAATTGTTGTCCAACAATATAATTATCTGTTTCTGGTATTCTGGCAAACTCTTGGTTAATACTAGTCTGGGAACAGGCGTCGATATATTTTGGCTGGTCAGTCAAATAAATAATCAACGCCAATCTCTATATAGCCTGGGAACAGGTGTCGATATATTTTGCCTGGTTAGTTAAATAAATATATTTTAACACCGAAACCATTAATTGGGCCGTATTGAGTTTCTGATAATATCAACTTTTATTAACATATATATATATTTCTACTATAACAGTATATAGTTTGAACATGAACATATCTTTTTAATATTTATCGAATGTAGTACATAATGTACATGCCAGTAGGATATTTAAAACATTCACTAATACAATGGTCGATCATACAGACTGCCTTGGGAACTGATATATAAGCTGTATTCAGAATAAGCAGTTATGTAATCCAGCCTTCAGAGGATGCGGGTATTTACCGTAAACAATATAGTCCTATATAGCATACTAACAGTGGTCCCAGTCTACTGTTCTCAATATGATAACTATATCCAGGGGCGTAGCCAGGAGGCAAATTATGTGCAGGCCCGGTTAAAGAATGTTGAGTGAGCGTATCGAACGAGGTTGCCAGGGGAGTCCGGGGACATGCACCCCTGGAATTTTGTGTTTTTTAGGATGCAATTTCCCGCATTCTGCTGCATTTAAAAGACAAATTCGGACATGTTTTTATAACAAATAAACATGACAATACACTGTTCTGCTTAGCTATACATCAAAAGCAATACCAATTATATATATTTTTATTTTTTGGTCAACATGATGTGCAGGCCCGGGCCTTTTGGCCTAATGGCAGCTACGCGCCTGATATCCGTGCGAAGAAATACCAACTTGTTGATACGACTAGTTTATACACATTTATTTTAGCTCGATCGCGAAACAAGTTCTTACGACTTATATCATTCTCAAGGTCGCATAACACCGACACCATTAAATCAAACGTATTGAGTTTCTGATGATGTCATTTTGTCAGAAGTAAAAAGGTGAAAAGTCGACGGACAGGAACCCAGGCGAAGACTCACATAGCCATAATTATAATAAATGTTCTTCATTTCTGCTATGTTGATATTATATTTGATATGAAAATTAGCCTTTAATGGGATAAATATTAATTAAATATTTGCTGATTTGTATCTCGTAACTAGGCCTACAGGGGCGTAGTTTGCGTTTGATATATATATGTAGATATCATTATTATTATATTATCTAATCACCGCAGCTGCATTCTGGGGCGTTTTAAAGCAAGTTGTGCAGTTCGGAAAAATTTATCAATTCAAACATTATTTTCATTTTCGATGGTTTGTTGCACACCAACCCCCACCCCCATATTACTATGCATTTTTATTTCATGTTTCGCATATTCATATTTTCACGTTTTGACGGAAATATGTTGGCACGTGCCTGTAGGAAGCTACGTCACTGATATATATGTATGTATACAGGGTATAAGCATAAACATGCAACATCGTTTTATGTTTAATAATGTCATAACTATGTTTTGGAAATAAAAACGATATTATTTGATATTTACATGTTTTAGTTTTACCGTGTTTTACGTTTATTTATCGTCACTACCGGTTGCCCATATGAGCGACGCCTCCTGAAGAGATTAGTCATTTTAGATTTTTGGAGGAGAGTGCATGATACAGACAGAGACCCATTCCAGAATCTCCTCTGGTTCTTTTACGTGCACGGTGTAAAGCACCGACACGAGACCTCAGTTAACGTCCCATCTGAAAGACTGTTAATTTTATTAGGGTCAGACGGGGGATCGAACCTGTGATCCCTGGATTACCATTCCAGTGTGTTAACCACTGGAAGTTTTACCGCCTGCTGACACTTCTACTTATACTGTATATTGGTTTATGGCATTTGGAGGAAATGTCACTTTATTTGTTCCTGTGTCCGGTCAGCGTAATAAATGCCATGGCTTACATTTTGACACGTGGTGCTATACTCTACTGGGTGTCTCTAAGATGGCTTCGGGCGGATGTACATTCATAAAGCTATACTCACCACTACAAGGAAGTGTGTGTGTGTTTTACGTTTATTTATCGTCGCTACCGGTTGGCCATATGAGTGAGGCCTCCTGAAGATATTAGTAATTTTAGATTTTTGGAGGATAGTGTAATGATACAGACGGAGACCCGTTCCAGAGTCTCCTCTGGTTCTTTTACGTGCACGATGTACAGCACGAGACCTCGGTTTAAAGTCCCATCTGAAAGACTGTTAATTTTATTAGGGTCAGACGGGGGATCGAACCTGTGATCCCTGGATTACCAGTCCAGCGTGTTACTACTGGACTACAGCTCCGTCTGTAATTCCACGCTGGAGGTAGACCTAGCTAGATTTATTCAGTGTTACCGCCTGCTGACACTTATAATTATATTGTATATTGGTTTATGGCATTTGGAGGAAATGTCACTATATTTGATCATGTGTCCGGTCAGCGTAATAAATGCCATGGCCTACATTATGACACGTTGAGTTATACTCTACTGGGTGTCTCTAAGATGGCTTCGGGCGGATTTACATTCATAAAGCTATACTAGAGGACATAGAAAACGCACACTTCGGATAAGTGTGTTTTACATGAAAAACATAGTTTTAAACATTTTGGAATAGGAGGTTCGATCCTCCGTCTGGCCCTAATAATATTAACAGTCTTTCAGATGTGACTTTAAACCGAGGTCTCGTGTCGGTGCTGTACACCGTGCACGTAAATGAACCAGAGCTCTGTATCATTGCACTATCCTCCAAACATCTACAATGACTAATCTCTTCATGAGGCGTCGCTCATATGGGCAACCGGTAGCGACGATAAATAAACGTAAAACACACATTTTTAGTTGTTCAGTTTGTGTTTTGTAATATAAATGTTATATATCTTTGATGGAATCCGTCGTATTTCGTTTTCATGTAATAATAATCATATAATGTAGGCGTGCGTTTTCTATGTCTTCTAGTATATAATGTAGGCGTGCGTTTTCTATGTCCTCTAGTATATAATGTAGGCGTGCGTTTTCTATGTCCTCTAGTATATAATGTAGGTGTGCGTTTTCTATGTCCTCTAGTATATAATGTAGGTGTGCGTTTTCTATGTCCTCTAGTATATAATGTAGGTGTGCGTTTTCTATGTCCTCAAGTATATAATGTAGGCGTGCGTTTTCTATGTCCTCTAGTATATAATGTAGGTGTGCGTTTTCTATGTCCTCTAGTATATAATGTAGGTGTGCGTTTTGTATGTCCTCTAGTATATAATGTAGGCGTGCGTTTTGTATGTCCTCTAGTATATAATGTAGGCGTGCGTTTTGTATGTCCTCTAGTATATAATGTAGGCGTGCGTTTTGTATGTCCTCTAGTATATAATGTAGGCGTGCGTTTTGTATGTCCTCTAGTATATAATGTAGGCGTGCGTTTTGTATGTCCTCTAGTATATAATGTAGGCGTGCGTTTTCTATGTCCTCTAGTATATAATGTAGGCGTGCGTTTTGTATGTCCTCTAGTATATAATGTAGGCGTGCGTTTTGTATGTCCTCTAGTATATAATGTAGGCGTGCGTTTTGTATGTCCTCAAGTATATAATGTAGGCGTGCGTTTTGTATGTCCTCTAGTATATAATGTAGGCGTGCGTTTTGTATGTCCTCTAGTATATAATGTAGGCGTGCGTTTTGTATGTCCTCTAGTATATAATGTAGGTGTGCGTTTTCTATGTCCTCTAGTATATAATGTAGGCGTGCGTTTTCTATGTCCTCTAGTATATAATGTAGGCGTGCGTTTTGTATGTCCTCTAGTATATAATGTAGGCGTGCGTTTTCTATGTCCTCTAGTATATAATGTAGGTGTGCGTTTTCTATGTCCTCTAGTATATAATGTAGGTGTGCGTTTTGTATGTCCTCTAGTATATAATGTAGGCGTGCGTTTTGTATGTCCTCTAGTATATAATGTAGGCGTGCGTTTTCTATGTCCTCTAGTATATAATGTAGGTGTGCGTTTTGTATGTCCTCTAGTATATAATGTAGGCGTGCGTTTTGAATGTCCTCTAGTATATAATGTAGGCGTGCGTTTTGTATGTCCTCTAGTATATAATGTAGGCGTGCGTTTTGTATGTCCTCAAGTATATAATGTAGGCGTGCGTTTTGTATGTCCTCTAGTATATAATGTAGGCGTGCGTTTTGTATGTCCTCTAGTATATAATGTAGGCGTGCGTTTTGTATGTCCTCTAGTATATAATGTAGGCGTGCGTTTTGTATGTCCTCTAGTATATAATGTAGGCGTGCGTTTTGTATGTCCTCTAGTATATAATGTAGGCGTGCGTTTTGTATGTCCTCTAGTATATAATGTAGGCGTGCGTTTTGTATGTCCTCTAGTATATAATGTAGGCGTGCGTTTTGTATGTCCTCTAGTATATAATGTAGGCGTGCGTTTTGTATGTCCTCTAGTATATAATGTAGGCGTGCGTTTTGTATGTCCTCTAGTATATAATGTAGGCGTGCGTTTTGTATGTCCTCTAGTATATAATGTAGGCGTGCGTTTTGTATGTCCTCTAGTATATAATGTAGGCGTGCGTTTTGTATGTCCTCTAGTATATAATGTAGGCGTGCGTTTTGTATGTCCTCTAGTATATAATGTAGGCGTGCGTTTTGTATGTCCTCTAGTATATAATGTAGGCGTGCGTTTTGTATGTCCTCTAGTATATAATGTAGGCGTGCGTTTTGTATGTCCTCTAGTATATAATGTAGGTGTGCGTTTTCTATGTCCTCTAGTATATAATGTAGGTGTGCGTTTTGTATGTCCTCTAGTATATAATGTAGGCGTGCGTATTGTATGTCCTCTAGTATATAATGTAGGCGTGCGTTTTCTATGTCCTCTAGTATATAATGTAGGTGTGCGTTTTCTATGTCCTCTAGTATATAATGTAGGCGTGCGTTTTCTATGTCCTCTAGTATATAATGTAGGCGTGCGTTTTGTATGTCCTCTAGTATATAATGTAGGCGTGCGTTTTCTATGTCCTCTAGTATATAATGTAGGTGTGCGTTTTCTATGTCCTCTAGTATATAATGTAGGTGTGCGTTTTGTATGTCCTCTAGTATATAATGTAGGCGTGCGTATTGTATGTCCTCTAGTATATAATGTAGGCGTGCGTTTTCTATGTCCTCTAGTATATAATGTAGGTGTGCGTTTTGTATGTCCTCTAGTATATAATGTAGGCGTGCGTTTTGAATGTCCTCTAGTATATAATGTAGGCGTGCGTTTTGTATGTCCTCTAGTATATAATGTAGGCGTGCGTTTTGTATGTCCTCTAGTATATAATGTAGGCGTGCGTTTTGTATGTCCTCTAGTATATAATGTAGGCGTGCGTTTTGTATGTCCTCTAGTATATAATGTAGGCGTGCGTTTTGTATGTCCTCAAGTATATAATGTAGGCGTGCGTTTTGTATGTCCTCTAGTATATAATGTAGGCGTGCGTTTTGTATGTCCTCTAGTATATAATGTAGGCGTGCGTTTTGTATGTCCTCTAGTATATAATGTAGGCGTGCGTTTTGTATGTCCTCTAGTATATAATGTAG
>CM026395.1:15721660-15748740 GCA_014843695.1 Archivesica marissinica | reverse complement strand
AAGTCATTTTCAATATTTGTGACAATACCTACTCAGCCAATCAGTTCATGTATCAATAACTCTTAAGGGCTTCCCTACACTCCCAGACCACTATATCAATAACACCGTCTGACCTAAAGACAATTTTTTTTGGCATTTCATTTAATATAAAAGATATATACCATTACAATAAACATTTCTGCACATAAATATGACTTTCTTATGTCTTCCACATCACCATTGCACAGCACATGCCTTCAAATGGGACACTATGCAGTGTGCTTAACATTCTAGGCTGTTGGCCATTTTTGCAATAGAACTCTAAATAAGACATTTATAATGTCGTCACATATTAATATTTACACTAACTGTAATATTTCTCATGAATATATGAAATAATGTCTGCATGAGACAGACATACCACATTTATAGTATTAGATAAGACATTGTGGTGATTAGAGACAATTATTTTACCCCACCCCCCTGCAAAACAAGGGTTTTTTGAAGAATGGAACACAATCTTGCACCAGGAAGCTACTGAAAGGAAATACTTATTTGCATGGAGCACACAAAATGTCACACAGGCAAAAAGGAAGACAACAAACATGGCAAATGATGGTCATTACAAATGCTGAGTGGGTCAGGCAGCTTACTGTAGGTCACATGACAGTAAGAAATGGCAGAAAAGTAACTACGATATGCATTTAACTTCAGCTAGTGTGTCTTGAACAAGCACTGTGAGAGGACTACAAACTGTGCATTGCCTCTTGAAATATGACATTTCATCTTAGGGAGGTGAAGTTTGTTGCAAATATTAATAAATTACTGAAATATAACCACTCAAAAGCAATGAATATGCATATTTGTACCATATATTTTACTGAAATTCTTTTTGTGAGGCCCTTGATAGCTACTGGAACCAATTGCAAGCTTGTTTCAATTAAACAACACTATTTCCTAATGAAAAAAGCAAATTTAACCACAACATACTCACACTGAAGGACACGGATATCAATTATAAAGTATTAACACTAATAAAGGGAGGTAATTTGAACATACCAGACTGCTTATAGGTTCCTATATGCTATTATTTACTCAGTACAATAAATTATTTATCATTTTTGAGTTCATTTTATATCAGACAATGTAAAATGACCACTTTTCATTATTTAACTGCATTCACATTGGGCTTATTGTGCCATAATAGGCATCATTAGTGAAGTTTCAATGAATCAAATCCAATGCTGTAGGTCTGAGCCAGCATAGTAATTATTATCAACAGTAATTAGAATGAAAGTTACCTGGAAAATTGCACCACAATAAGTACTGCGAAGGAAACCGACAAATTTTAACAAGCGCACATGGAACCTAGGTGACATAATTTGCGACATATGTCGCTGAAGCCATTTATTGACTCGCGGCTATGTGAAGAACTGCATTTCTCCAGGCCCTACTGTTGTATGTATTAGAAACCCCTTTGAATTATTAGTTAAGCTTAAAATGATTCTCAATGTACACCATGAAGTAATCCCAACTTGATAAACTAGTATATGTGATTCAGATGTTGCAAATATCTCAGCAGAGTCTTTGTATCACAGAGATAAGGACTAATCTTCATGTAATCAATACATAAACACCTCAGAACTTACCACTGTAACCTATCATCACTGATGGTCACGAGTTCGACCCCGCTCAGGCCGTGTCTCATTTATGAAAAAGTTGGCAGTTTCTTACGGAGGTTGGTGCACCCAAGTACTGGTTAACCGCTGGAGCTGCCCAGGAAAGGTGTTGTTAAGTAAACTGCCCGCCGGCGATATGCCCAAAATGGTGCTGATGCAGGCGTAAAACCCGAAATATAACATAACATAACCTCGGAACTATGTTATGTAACACCCTGTCTGGGCTCATATTGCATAGCTACCTATTGTTTCCAGCACTCACACATTCAAATCAAGCTGTTAATTGAAAACAAGCCTCTCCCAGGCAGCATTTTGTTTTGTAGTACTTTTTAAATAACATCATTCTTTACAGTGTCCTTTAGGTCAGACACTGCTATTGCAATTTCCATAGGTCACCATTATAACATACAGTGCCATTATATTTTCCCCCAAAATAGTTTGGCACAAAAGACAGTAGTTTTCAACAGACTGGCCTTTGAGCCACAGGAAAATGTCAAATTTCAATGGGGTTGACTGATTGCGTTTTTTAAAATTTCCCACTAAAGGCACCCACCCCTACTCTGAAGGTAATTTAGTGGTGAATGTTGCACTGACACCTGCATTTATAATATGCTGTTTATTTGTCACCATATTGTCTGCAAATATTTTTAAATATTCCAAAATGCAGCTCATATATTGTATTTTAATATTTAGAAGTCATGTTCACTATTTGTGACAATACCTACTCAGCCAATCAGTTCATGTATCAATAACTCTTAAGAGCTTCCCTACACTTTTTCAACCAATCCCAGACCACTATATCAATAACACCGTCTGACCTAAAGACAATTTTATTTTGCGTTTCATTTAATATAATAGATATATACCATTACAATAAACATTTCTGCACATAAATATGACTTTCTTATGTCTTCCACATCACCATTGCACAGCACATGCCTTCAAATGGGATACTATGCAGTGTGCTTAACATAGACTATTGGCCATTTTAGCAATAGAACTCTAAATAAGACATTTATAATGTCGTCACATATTAATCTTTACACTAACAGTGTAATATTTCTCATGAATATATGAAATAATGTCTGTCTGAGACAGACATACCACATTTATAGTATTAGATAAGACATGGTGGTGATCAGGGACCATTATTTTACCCCATCCCCTGCAAAACAAGGTTTTTTTTGAAGAATGGAACTAAATCTTGCACCAGGAAGGTACTGAAAGGAAATAATTATTTGCATGGAGCAGAAAAAATGTCACACAGACAAAAAGGAAGACAACAAACATGGAAAATGATGGTCATTACAAATGCTGAGTGGGTCAGGCAGCTTACTGTAGGTCACATGACAGTAAGAAATGGCAGAAAAGTAATTACAAGATGCATTTAACTTCAGATAGTGTGTCTTGAACAAGCACTGTATGATGTCTACAACTATGTACTGCCACTTGAAATATGACATTTCATCTTAGGGAGGTGAAGTTTGTTGTAAATATTAATAAATGACTAAAATATAACCACTCAAAAGCAATGCATATGCATATTTGTGCCATATATTTTACTGAAATTCTTTTTGTGAGGCCCTTGATAGCTACTGGAACCAATTGCAAGCTTGTTTCAATTAAACAACACTATTTCCTAATGAAAAAAGCAAATTTAACCACAACATACTCACACTGAAGGACACAGATATCAATTATAAAGTATTAACACTAATAAAGGGAGGTAATTTGAACACACCAGCCTGATTATAGGTTCCTATATGCTATTATTTACTCAGTACAATGAATTATTTATCATTTTTGGGTTCATTTTATATCAGACAATTTAAAATGACCACTTTTCATTATTTAACTGCATTCACATTGCGCTTATTGTGCCATAATAGACATCATTAGTGAAGTTTCAATGAATCAAATCCAAGGTTGTAGGTCTGAACCAGCATAGTAATTATTATCACCAGTAATTAGAATGAAAGTTCCCTGGAAAATTGCACCACAATAAGTACTGCGAAGGAAACCGACAAATTTTAACAAGCGCACATGGAACCTAGGTGACAGAATTTGCGACATATGTCGCTGAAGCCATTTATTGACTCACGGCTATGTGAAGAACTGCATTTCTCCAGGCCCTACTGTTGTATGTATTAGAAACCCCTTTGAATTATTAGTTAAGCTTAAAATGATTCTCAATGTACACCATGAAGTAATTCCCAACTTGATAAACTAGTATATGTGATTCAGATGTTGCAAATATCTCAGCAGAGTCTTTGTATCACAGAGAATAAGGACTAATCTTCATTGTAATCAATACATAAACACCTCAGAACTATGTTATGTAACACCCTGTATGGGCTCATATTGCATAGCTACCTATTGTTTCCAGCACTCACACATTCAAATCAAGCTGTAAATTGAAAACAAGCCTCTCCCAGGCAGCATTTTGTTGTGTAGTACTTTTTAAATAACATCATTCTTTACAGTGTCCTTTAAAGACAATTTTATTTTGCGTTGCATTTAATATAATAGATATATACCATTACAATAAACATTTCTGCACATAAATATGACTTTCTTATGTCTTCCACATCACCATTGCACAGCACATGCCTTCAAATGGGATAGTATGCAGTGTGCTTAACATAGACTATTGGCCATTTTAGCAATAGAACTCTAAATAAGACATTTATAATGTCGTCACATATTAATCTTTACACTAACAGTGTAATATTTCTCATGAATATATGAAATAATGTCTGTCTGAGACAGACATACCACATTTATAGTATTAGATAAGACATGGTGGTGATCAGGGACCATTATTTTACCCCATCCCCTGCAAAACAAGGTTTTTTTTGAAGAATGGAACTAAATCTTGCACCAGGAAGGTACTGAAAGGAAATAATTATTTGCATGGAGCAGAAAAAATGTCACACAGACAAAAAGGAAGACAACAAACATGGAAAATGATGGTCATTACAAATGCTGAGTGGGTCGGCAGCTTACTGTAGGTCACATGACAGTAAGAAATGGCAGAAAAGTAATTACAATATGCATTTAACTTCAGATAGTGTGTCTTGAACAAGCCTGTATGATGTCTACAACTATGTACTGCCACTTGAAATATGACATTTCATCTTAGGGAGGTGAAGTTTGTTGTAATATTAATAAATGACTGAAATATAACCACTCAAAAGCAATACATATGCATATTTGTGCCATATATTTTACTGAAATTGTTTTTGTGAGGCCCTTGATAGCTACTGGAACCAATTGCAAGCTTGTTTCAATTAAACAACACTATTTCCTAATGAAAAAAGCAAATTTAACCACAACATACTCACACTGAAGGACACAGATATCAATTATAAAGTATTAACACTAATAAAGGGAGGTAATTTGAACACACCAGCCTGATTATAGGTTCCTATATGCTATTATTTACTCAGTACAATGAATTATTTATCATTTTTGGGTTCATTTTATATCAGACAATTTAAAATGACCACTTTTCATTATTTAACTGCATTCACATTGCGCTTATTGTGCCATAATAGGCATCATTAGTGAAGTTTCAATGAATCAAATCCAAGGTTGTAGGTCTGAACCAGCATAGTAATTATTATCACCAGTAATTAGAATGAAAGTTCCCTGGAAAATTGCACCACAATAAGTACTGCGAAGGAAACCGACAAATTTTAACAAGCGCACATGGAACCTAGGTGACAGAATTTGCGACATATGTCGCTGAAGCCATTTATTGACTCGCGGCTATGTGAAGAACTGCATTTCTCCAGGCCCTACTGTTGTATGTATTAGAAACCCCTTTGAATTATTAGTTAAGCTTAAAATGATTCTCAATGTACACCATGAAGTAATTCCCAACTTGATAAACTAGTATATGTGATTCAGATGTTGCAAATATCTCAGCAGAGTCTTTGTATCACAGAGAATAAGGACTAATCTTCATTGTAATCAATACATAAACACCTCAGAACTATACCACTGTAACCTATCATCACTGATGGTCACGGGTTCGAGCCCCGCTCAGGCCGTGTCTCATTTATATGAAAAAGTTGGCAGTTTCTTACGGAGGTTGGTGCACCCAAGTACTGGTTAACCGCTGGAGCCTGCCCAGGAAAGGTTTTGTTAAGTAAACTGCCCGCCGGCGATATAGCCCAAAATGGTGCTGATGCAGGCGTAAAACCCGAAATATAACATAACATAACCTCAGAACTATGTTATGTAACCCCTGTATGGGCTCATATTGCATAGCTACCTATTGTTTCCAGCACTCACCATTCAAATCAAGCTGTAAATTGAAAACAGCCTCTCCCAGGCAGCATTTTGTTGTGTAGTACTTTTTAAATAACATCATTCTTTACAGTGTCCTTTAGGTCAGACACCGCTATTGCAATGTCCATAGGTCACCATTATAACATACAGTGCCATTATATTTTCCCCCAAAATAGTTTGGCACAAAAGACAGTAGTTTTCAACAGACTGGCCTTTGAGCCACAGGAAAATGTCAAATTTCAATGGGGTTGACCGATTGCGTTTTTTTTTAGTTCCCACTAAAGGCACCCACCCCCTACTCTGAAGGTAATTTAGTGGTGAATGTTGCACTGACACCTGCATTTATAATATGCTATTTATAAGTCACCATATTGTCTGCAAATATTTTTAAATATTCCAAAATGCAGCTCATATATTGTATTTTAATATTTAGAAGTCATGTTCACTATTTGTGACAATACCTACTCAGCCAATCAGTTCATGTATCAATAACTCTTAAGGGCTTCCCTACACTTTTTCAACCAATCCCAGACCACTATATCAATAACACCGTCTGACCTAAAGACAATTTTATTTTGCGTTTCATTTAATATAATAGATATATACCATTACAATAAACATTTCTGCACATAAATATGACCTTCTTATGTCTTCCACATCACCATTGCACAGCACATGCCTTCAAATGGGATATTATGCAGTGTGCTTAACATAGACTATTGGCCATTTTAGCAATAGAACTCTAAATAAGACATTTATAATGTCGTCACATATTAATCTTTACACTAACAGTGTAATATTTCTCATGAATATATGAAATAATGTCTGTCTGAGACAGACATACCACATTTATAGTATTAGATAAGACATGGTGGTGATCAGGGACCATTATTTTACCCCATCCCCTGCAAAACAAGGTTTTTTTTGAAGAATGGAACTAAATCTTGCACCAGGAAGGTACTGAAAGGAAATAATTATTTGCATGGAGCAGAAAAAATGTCACACAGACAAAAAGGAAGACAACAAACATGGAAAATGATGGTCATTACAAATGCTGAGTGGGTCAGGCAGCTTACTGTAGGTCACATGACAGTAAGAAATGGCAGAAAAGTAATTACAATATGCATTTAACTTCAGATAGTGTGTCTTGAACAAGCACTGTATGATGTCTACAACTATGTACTGCCACTTGAAATATGACATTTCATCTTAGGGAGGTGAAGTTTGTTGTAAATATTAATAAATGACTAAAATATAACCACTCAAAAGCAATGCATATGCATATTTGTGCCATATATTTTACTGAAATTCTTTTTGTGAGGCCCTTGATAGCTACTGGAACCAATTGCAAGCTTGTTTCAATTAAACAACACTATTTCCTAATGAAAAAAGCAAATTTAACCATAACATACTCACACTGAAGGACAGAGATATCAATTATAAAGTATTAACACTAATAAAGGGAGGTCATAGATTCCTATATGCTATTATTTACTCAGTACAATGAATTATTTATCATTTTTTGGGTTCATTTTATATCAGGTAATGTAAAATGACCACCTTTCATTGTTTAACTGCATTCACATTGGGCTTATTGTGCCATAATAGGCATCATTAGTGAAGTTTCAATCAATCTAATCCAATGTTGTAGGTCTGAACCAGCATAGTAATTCTTATCAACAGTAATTAGAATGAAAGCTCCCTGGAAAATTGCACCACAATAAGTACTGCGAAAGAAACCAACAAATTTTAACAAGCGCACATGGAACCTAGGTGACAGAATTTGCGACATATTTGTTGCTGAAGCCATTTATTGACTCGCAGTTATGTGAAAAACTGCATTTCTCCAGGCCCTACTGTTGTATGTATTAGGAACCCCTTTGAATTATTATTTAAGCTTAAAATGGTTCATAATGTACACCATCAAGTAATTCCCAACTTGATGAACTAGTATATGTGATTCAGATGTTGCAAATATCTCAGCACAGTCTTTGTATCACAGAGAATAAGGATTAATCTTCATTGTAATCAATACATAAACACCTCAGAACTATACCACTGTAACCTATCATCACTGATGGTCACGGGTTCGAGCCCCGCTCAGGCCGTGTCTCATTTATATGAAAAAGTTGGCAGTTTCTTACGGAGGTTGGTGCACCCAAGTACTGGTTAACCGCTGGAGCCTGCCCAGGAAAGGTGTTGTTAAGTAAACTGCCCGCCGGCGATATAGCCCAAAATGGTGCTGATGCAGGCGTAAAACCCGAAATATAACATAACATAACCTCAGAACTATGTTATGTAACACCCTGTATGGGCTCATATTGCATAGCTACCTATTGTTTCCAGCACTCACACATTCAAATCAAGCTGTAAATTGAAAACAAGCCTCTCCCAGGCAGCATTTTGTTGTGTAGTACTTTTTAAATAACATCATTCTTTACAGTGTCCTTTAGGTCAGACACTGCTATTGCAATTTCCATAGGTCACCATCACCATACAGTGCCATTATATTTTCCCCCAAAATAGTTTGGCACAAAAGACAGTAGTTTTCAACAGACTGGCCTTTGAGCCACAGGAAAATGTCAAATTTCAATGGGGTTGACCGATTGCGTTTTTTTTTAGTTCCCACTAAAGGCACCCACCCCCTACTCTGAAGGTAATTTAGTGGTGAATGTTGCACTGACACCTGCATTTATAATATGCTATTTATTTGTCACCATATTGTCTGCAAATATTTTTAAATATTCCAAAATGCAGCTCATATATTGTATTTTAATATTTAGAAGTCATGTTCACTATTTGTGACAATACCTACTCAGCCAATCAGTTCATGTATCAATAACTCTTAAGGGCTTCCCTACACTTTTTCAACCAATCCCAGACCACTATATCAATAACACCGTCTGACCGTTTTAAAAAGGAAAAGTCGGCTAATAACGCCTGTGCTTAACAGTTTCCAGTGTTATTTGGCAATGACACTAAATAAAAGTGTACCTACAAGATACAAGTGGAGTTCTCATTAACGAATCAATGAATCAGTGTAACTCGGTGATTTTCTACAGTCGCAAAATCATGTGACAATTCAATTGTAAACACGAATTTAACGGAGCATTTCTACCCGTAATGACTAGATTCACACACACTGTAGGTAGCATCTACCCTGTATAACATTCAGATTACTATACATAACGACAATTAAAACTAAATTCACTATATCAGTTAAATAAACGTGCCCGAACATCTTGGCGATATCCAAGACGTGAATTGAAATGAAAGCCGTTATGCAGGGTATGTCTGACTGACTGCGAGGTATTACAATATCATCTGCAGTAATAATGGTAAAAATATGTGCTTAGTTTGTATTGTTATTGGTCCACCTTTTAGTGGTAGCGCGGTGGCTTCAGGTGCGAACGGCCGGGAGTTCGAGCCTCACTGGAGCCGTTACGAGTGAATTATGGACATAACGGACCCTGGACATAACGGACCCGGACATAACGGCCCCGATTTTGGACAAAACGGACCCGATTTCGGGACAGAACGGACCCCGTCATTGGACAGAACGGACCCCGTCATTGGACATAACGGACCCCGTGTTTGGTCAATACAGAACATCGTTTGGTCAGATTTCTCGACATAACGGACCCGATTTCTGGTCATAACGGACCCCGTCTTTGATAAACAGACCAGATAAAAAGCATACCAGACTTTTTTTTTTTCTACCTATTGCCGGAATTTCAGTTTGTGATTGTTAGAAAAACAAGCATAACCTAGTATATTTCCAATAATGAACCTTTGACATGGTGTGTATTGTACTTTGGAATTTGTTATTCACACCTCGACAAACTGTTGAATTTACATTTCCTGAGTAGATGGATTCAGTGTCATAACAAGCAAACACTATAATTGGCACATCACAGGTGTCCTTCTTAATTGGCTAGCAAATTACAACAACAAAATAAATATGTGTATTAATCTAGTGATAATCTTTTATTCACATAAAAAACAAATGTTAATTAACATAATGCAATGCAGTTTTAATTCCGTTTGTGCGGATATTACTTTTTAAATACTACAATATTTTCCGTAAATGATGTCAAATTAATTTTTTTGCGTCATTTACGGAAACTATCACTGATTTACGTTATCAATATCGGCAAATATCGGACATGCAATAACTTACTACATAAGTCAAGAATATAGTGAACAGAATATATATGTCCTCATAAATGAAGTAAACCTGGACATACCTTGTCGAAATATGTAGATAATTTCTGATCAAATTCTTCCATGCTTGTAATTCCGATAAAGAAACTCCGGTCCGCGCACGTTTTTTTATCGGATTTACAAGCATTTCGAGGGCAATAAATTCGAGGGCAAATATATTTGAAAATGATAGTTGTATCAAATTCACTTACACAACGATGAGTAATATACAAGTTATTTAACTATCGTTTTAAAATACGGGATTTATTTCCCTTATGCTTGTAATTCCGATAAATAATTTATCCTAAAGAAACTCAGCAATCGTTTCTTTATCGGATTTACAAGCATCTTGTGGAAATATATCCCGTCTTTGACAGTTGAATAAATTATATATATCAGCACATAATGTCATTAATATCGCTAATCAATTTAATAGTACATACATGTAGCACATATACATAACCTATACTAAGTATCAAATTCACTTGCACAACGATCGAGTAGTAACATATAATTTATTTAACTATTGTTTTGAAATATCGTATTTATTTCACTCCATGCTTGTAATTCGTTTCACGGATTTAAAAGCATCTTGTGGAAATATATCCCGTCTTTGAAAATGATAGTTGAATAAACTATATATGTCAGCACATAATATTACTAATCAACAGTACATATATCGCATATAAATGCTTGATATGACGTGAATACATTCTGTATATAGTTAGTTAGGTCCATAGATGCGGCTGCATTTCTTCAGAAGTTCACTAGTTGTGATGACGTGCTCCCCATACTCTTCCCAAATCTTCATCAGGCGACTCTGAATCATTTTAGTCGATTTCTTCTGATATCTGCGCAGCTTGCTCTCTTTCACAAGTTTGCATTGAAGGGGTATGTCTCTGGACTCGTCGAACAACAAGGTCACCAACATATAGAATGATAAATTCCCTTTCTTTGCGCGACGATTCAGACGATTATGCCATCCCTCGACATCATTATTTGTGCGGATTGATCGCCCGTACACACTCCATGAGTCAATCGGCCACACCTCGTTTGTCATCCATGTATTATCCAGGTAGTCAAAGAAGCTCACCATGGCATCTGCATCTGGGGCGACTTTTCCAAGGAGCTCCTCAAAGGCCGGCCGGATATCATCAGCGGGAAGCAGCGGGAGAGCGAACACCTTTCGCAGAAGTGTATGCACACTGTCCCTGGATGCATATGCGACCTTAAATGCAAGATAAAACACAATTTATTAATTCATGAATTGGCAAGTTTGTTCGTAACAACGCTATGTTTTATATTCAAGATAAGGAAAATACTTTAGTTTACAACTCATTATTTAGTCAAAAGACATACATACAACTTAAACATATGGTGATAATATGTTATGTTATTGATATAATCCAATACAAATGGTGTGTTTATTATTAACTTTCGATCATATTTACCTGCAGTCCCTTCTCTTGTACCTTCCTCCATAACGCCTGACCGAAGTGGAACGCACATCCATGTATCTCTGGATCGTCAAAGACACTCCTGAGTGCTTGCCAAATTCCAACCTCAAAGTCTGCGACGAAGGAAGTCACGTTTGTTGATGGCAATATGTCCACTACAGCCTTGAACACCTGAAACGAAAAATCCGGAGTTAAATATTGAATGATGCATAACTACAAGTATATACATTGGGAAATGTTGAAGTAATTACATAATCTAAATTTGACTCGTGAGCGTTTGCATGTACCTTTTTATAATCCCGTTTCTTCTTTCCAGACATCAGAATGAAGGCCAGTGGCAGCTGTTTCAGATTCTCGCCGGACTTCACAAAGGCATGGATGGATGGTTTTTTGCCTAGTTCTGTTACACATCTTGATAAGCCCTCCTTGACTTGGACGGGAACCCTCAGGTTGATCAGCGTTGTCTTGCTGGACAGTGACATTCCTAACGAGCGTCTGTGCCGACTCGAAAAGATCTGAACGAGCTGCTGCTTTCACCTAATTGAAGTAGAACAAATAAGATTAATAATTACGTTGCCATTATTTTATGGAAAAAAAACACCGACAAAACAATGTGTGCAAGTGTGAAGTTTCGTGATAACAAATGAGTTCATACATTATTCAACGTATGCATATGACAAGACATCACAGTATCACCAACTTTCAACATCATTTCGGAATATATCACTCATTTCGAAATCATGTTCGGCAACCGCGCAGTCTGATCAGGGCCTACATGGTTCGCCAATCATTATGAAATGGATTTGCAACAACTTTCGACGTCATTTACTGAAAATGTGTCCACGAATTAATTTGATATAATAAAATGAAAATGTTTAATATAACACATACCTCTGTTTTTATCTTCACCGAGGTCAATAATCCAGGTTTGGAGGTGTGGTTGTGGTCGCGACCTGAACTTTGGAAATTGTCGCCGTTCTGTTTCACTGAAGCTGGACATCCAGATGATTTCCCCCTTACACTGCATCTCCAATCCACGCTGCCGTTGACCCAAGTCCGTTTGTATACATAGGCGTATCCGTCGCTAGATACTAGTTTCCGTTTTCCCTTGCCAGATCCATTTTCTACAAGTTCGAAATTGGTTTCCGCCTCCAAAGTCCGAATATCGTCAATGTTTACCGTGTCATCAGCAATAGACGTGCAACAATGAAATACTAGAAATTAATATATTACTTGAAAACTGTAGATTACACACACTTGGTACTGTAATGCAGAAATGAATACTATGATGCGTATGACTTATGTAGAATAATACTCACATTTCAGGTTCTTCAGCAACTAGTGATCGATGAGGTCGTGGGACATCGAACGTGGTGGTATCATTTGGACCATTAGCATCGCCTCCATCTGTGTCACTTATTCTGAAAAAAGAACAACGTACTTGAATATGTATATTATAGTCATGATAGATTATCGAAAATTAGTGGAAATTTCAGAGCAAATGTGGATTTTTTTTCTATTTCGCATTCGCCAACGTTCAACGTCATTTACGGACATTTTATAGATCAATTAACTCGGGTATAGTTTAATATGCATATTTAATTCTACATTATATATAATTATTATATAGTATTTATTTTATTTTTACTTTCAGCACATGTATAGTTCAGAACTGAATAAATACATCGTTATATAACACAACATACCTTGTAGTAGTAGAGAGTTCGTCCAATGTGGCGTTATCATCTTGTGAAAGTCTAGTGCTTTCGAACTGCGGACCTTGTGGCATCACGAGTACGGTCCTTGTAGCTCTCGATGCAGAAGATGTGTCTGAAACTGCACTGACGTCGACAATATCAGCAACAGTAATATCTGCGCGGCTTTCATCTTCGCTGCGGGACGCATTTTGGCATTGTTGGCAGACAAATGTGAATGTGATGAGGCCCTGCTTCAAACGCTGATACATGTACTTGGACAGTCCTGGAATGGAACAATAAATATAAGTTAGATATTGCATTAACTATTTTACATCATAAGTTACATCACATATACTGGTATTATATATACCAAAACAGCGCCACATATTTATACCTCTGACTGTAAATGCTATGATATATCTACGGAAATGATATATATGTTTC
This sequence comes from Archivesica marissinica, assembly GCA_014843695.1. Taxonomy (NCBI): domain Eukaryota; kingdom Metazoa; phylum Mollusca; class Bivalvia; order Venerida; family Vesicomyidae; genus Archivesica; species Archivesica marissinica. The sequence goes on along the minus strand of CM026395.1, from coordinate 15,734,985 downwards.
AAAGTATGAATAATAATATATTGGGATCATCTATCAATATGTGAAAGTGTTACATTTTGGTGAATTTTAATTGAATACTCGTAAAACATTGGGTTTTCTACAGATAAATATTTCAATGTTAATTGTACATACCTATGTTGCCACACCCACGATGTTGCCATCCGCCGCAATCATCACAGTTGATCGCCTGGTGGCGAGACGTCACAGTCTTGCTACAAAATATACATGAAGCAGAAACTGACGACATGGTGCAGTGATTGTTCAAGTCGAACTTGTTGATGACCATCCACATCAGTGTATTTATGGAAACATTCATACACTTGACACTACTTACTTTATAATTAATTATCACACATCAATAATGAATTAATGATATTAATTGATTGGTCATCATTATAAAGTGAACAATTTTAACTTAGTGTGCCCTTAGGCAAGGCATTTACATTCCATGTTGCCTCTTCTCTCTCCCTCGTGGCAATGGATTCCATCGGGAATGAGATCTCGAGAGTGATTAATATAAGTTGTAAAGACTTGTTTCGCAATCGAGCTCAAATAAATGTGTATAAACTAAGCTACTGTATCATTGTAGTGATCGGTGCATTGGGTAAACATGGAAGTGATTTACTGGATCTACATATCAAGTGGTTAGGAAACTGGGAAGAGTGTGTTGCTGTGGAAGCCCTTGTCTATGACGACTCTGTAAATAGAACAGGACCAAGTACACAGGGAAATATTGTTTAGCATATTTTCCTCTAGGAGCTGCAACGGTAAGCCCTATTTAAGGAATGAATTGCGAGTTAATAGTTTCCATCGGGGTATGAACTACATTGGGCGTGGTTAAAGTGTGTGGAGGCGCCAACTGCATCCACGCTAACATTAAACACGCCCAATGTAGTTCATATCCCGATGGAAACAATTAATCCGCGATTCATTACTTATATGTATATTAATTATTATTTTCAATGACACAAAGAAAAAAGATTTCACACTTTGCATTTAAAATGTAAGATTTGCGATCTACCGTGTGCCGGACCTGGTAAATAGATATTCAGGTAAATTGTAAGATACAACTTTTCTTGCGATGAACAACACTGTTGATGCGCATGACCGTAGCTTCGAGTACGCATGTCAGCTGCATATCATTAGTGAGGAATTCAGACGATAGGTAGTAGGTATCGTCAACTTCTGTCAATCTCGTCGTAGCTCCGCCCAACTGCTTTTACTGGGTTATGAACGCAACCTACCAAATGGGGATTTAGTAACTAAATAATGGTGTAAATATTTTGATTTGAAGGCAACCTGTGTTGTATGTTTCCTATTTTACAGTCTGTGCCGTTGCTACAACCGACTGGTTTGGTGTTGAGCATTGGGTCATGTTTGCCAGATACATGCAACTCACAGGATGCCGCAGCGTTACTTTATACATGTAATGTGTTTGTTTCTTGGGGGTGTAACGTCACACCGACAGCTTAGGTCATATGACGAACCCCCCCCACACTTTCTGTTATTGGTGGAGGAAGACCCCCTGGTGAGTAGTTAAGGGTGGTGATCTGGGTCGATGTAAAACGTTGTTTACAAAAATGGCAGACCGGGTTCATGCTTCCTCAAATATGGCAGACCGGGACCATGGTGACCTAGTTTCCTCAAATATGGCAGTATGGGTCCATGTTGACCTAGTTTCCTCAAATATGGAAGACCGGGACCATGGTGACCTAGTTTCCTCAAATATGGCAGACCGGGACCATGGTGACCTAGTTTCCTCAAATATGGCAGTATGGGTCCATGTTGACCTAGTTTCCTCAAATATGGCAGACCGGGACCATGGTGACCTAGTTTCCTCAAATATGGCAGACCGGGACCATGGTGACCTAGTTTCCTCAAATATGGCAGTATGTGTCCATGTTATCCTATGGTGTTACGCAAATAGGTCAGTCTCTCCATATCACCACCCGTACTGCATATATTTGAGGAAATTAGGTCAACATAGACGCATACTGCCATAGTTGAGGAATCATGAACCCAATCTACCAATGTTTTAAACAATGTTTAATGGAACAAGGTCACCCCATTTAACTACTCTTGTGACTCTCCGAATACGATGTGATGTACGAACTATCACCCCGGATAGAACCACCGACCTTCCCCCAAACATGCTGGATAGCTTCTCATGAAAGAAGTCGACACACGCAGTGTGATTCGAACCTACACCACTGACTTGGGCAAGTGATTTAAATTCAACGACAGTAATAATTTAAACCACAGAAGCATCAGATTTTAACTAAGCATTGCTGTATATGTATGTATGGGTGTTGTTGGTTGAAATTCCGGGGTATTAGAACAACAATTGTACTATCATCCTATGAACCGAGCTGAAAACCATGGCCTTGCTAGCTCAAATGTCGATTCCATAAATCAATAGCATTAAGTAATGTGATTGTATACAGACGGATCTGTAGTCCAGTGGTAACACGCTGGACTGGTAATCCAGGGATCGCAGGTTCGATCCCCCGTCTGGTCCTAATAAAATTAACAGTCTTTCAGATGGGACGTTAAACCGAGCTCTCGTGGCGGTGCTTTACACCGTGCACGTAAAAGAACCAGAGGAGACTCTGGAATGGGTCTCTGTCTGTATCATTGCACTATTCTCCAATATCTAAAATGACTGATCTCTTCAGGAGGCGTCGCTCATATGGGCAACCGGTAGCGACGATAAATAAACGTAAACCACACACATGTGATTGCATCCACCGCTGGTCCGCCTCCGTGATCGAGTGGTTAAAGTTGCTGACTTGTATACCACTGTAACCTATCATCTTTATATGAAAAACGTTGCAGTTTCTTACGGAGATTGTACCAAGTACTGGTTAACCGCTGGAGCTAGCCCAGGAAAGTTGTTTCTAGGTAAACTGCCAGTCGCTCAAACGGGCAACATGTAGCGACGTTAAATAAATTTAAATTAAATCAAATTTTAAAATATCCTCACCTGTCCTCATGTCGTCATGACGGGGTCGTCATTTGCGCAATGTAAGTTATTTATTTATTTTTAATTTTCAGTGGCAAGTTTACTTCCGGTAAATACAACGATACCGTACCCCTTCGTGCAGTGTCTTGATAGGGAACTGGAATACACTGGCAAGGCTATAGCAGTCATGTATGTACACTGTTCTTATATGTTCGAACCGATATATATCTGAGATTTAAAAAAAAGTTATTACAATGCATAGTATATGTTTTGTCGTCTAATGTTTACATGTGTCTTTATCACGGGAAATGCGTGCATGGATTTCTGGATTTGTATTCCCATGCAACAAGTTCATGCGAGTTCTAATGTAGGCCAGTTTCGAGCAGCTCAATGAGACCTGATGTGCCCAGCTGACGTGCGTGCGAACGTGCGTGTGTGCTTATTTATCGTCGCTACTGGTTGCCCATATTATCGACGCCTCCTGAAGAGATTAGTCATTTTAGATTTGTTGGAGGATAGTGTAATGATACAGACAGAGACCCATTCCAGAGTCTCCTCTGGTTCTTTTACGTGCACGGTGAAAAACACCGACACGAGACCTCGGTTTAAAGTCCCATCCCACCTGATTTTATTAGGGTCAGACGGGGGATCGAACCTGCGATCCCTGGATTACCAGTCCAACGTGTTACCACTGGACTACAGAACCGTCTGTAATTGGCTCAGAACTGCTCATACGAGTTATAATCTCTTGACATTGTAGAGAACCCCCTCCCCTTTGTCCTTGCATATATTTAATACCGTCAGATGTGTTCGTGAGGGTAAAACACCCTGAAAGTAGTGCACAGAATGCACCAAACGCAATGCTCTCGCATTTATTTTCTCAAATAACATGCCCCCAGAAAACACACGCCCCACTAAATATACTCTAATACTAATGAATCCAGTCACCATTACTTATTCCAATGTCCTGATTATTCAGACACCAGATTAACCCTTATCAACACCATAAGCCCGTTGACAGACATTTCTCTTAAAGTTCTTTTGTATGGTGATGATAATCTAAGTGAAGAGATAAACAAGGTGATATTTGATGCAGTTCACCAGTTTATTACAGCAACAAAGAGATTTGATAACGGCTAGTGTAATTTGTGTATCTTCCTCTTCCATCCTCGTATAAACGATTCCCACCTCGTTCTCGCTCACTCACTCACTCACTCACTCACTCACTCTTTCTCTCTCTCTCTCTCTCTCTCTCGTCCCCTCTCTCGCCTCACCATTTCCTAAATCGACTGCACGTAATCCCTCACCATTTCCTAAATCGACTGCACGTAATACGACTGGTAAGCCAGTCTGATTGATTACTTCATCATCATCTCCATATTATTTTTAATTACATTTATATCATTACAGTTGAATAAAACTTGTCACGTTCATAAATGTATATACACTCTGCCATAGTTTATGAAAATTATGTTTGTCATGGAGAAAATCTAAATAAGCTACTAGCTTTCGATTTAATCCATTTGTTCTTGTATATTAATGTTACAACATGATGTAAATATTGATCAAATAAAAAATATGTTTAAACTAAATATACTCTACCCGCCGATGAATGCAGTAATCTTCAACCCATTTGCGCGCCCAGATTAAATCGTATACAGCAATAATAATAAATCCCAATATAATTTCATATTGTTTTCTATGTTTTTCATTGTGTGTATAATTGTAATGTAATGTATGAAAAAAATGAAATAAAATATTATTAAATTAAATTATATTGCAGGGTTGTGTGTTGTGTATTTCTGCTCAGTATGGTTATTGCAACGGCATACGACATCTTTATCCAACACGGACTCGCCACCACAATGTCCAAGAATAAATTACAGGTACATTGTACACACCCACAATACGCCCAGCATACATTATTGTGCAATAAGAATGATTGTATAGGAGGAATACCGTAATCGCAACACGGAAGGCGTGATAGCGCAGTAATAGAGCCATCGCCTATGGTGCGAAATTGCACGGAGTTCAAGCTGGAGTCGTATGGATGCCTTCAGGAATGAGGTTTTTAAGAACTTGTTTCGCAATGGAGCTTAAAATAAATGTGTATAATTCATCACAACTTCCACTTCAACCCAAAATTCCAGCAGGACCAAGTCCCTATTGAAACTATTTGTTTATCCAAATTTATTTCAGCTCGATTGCGAAACAAGTTCTTACAACATTACAATTTGTGTTCGTTTCTGTACAAATATTTGGATTTTTAAAAATAATAAAAAGACACTAAATTATATTCTTTATATATCAAGAACATTTTATCGAACTAACATCCTTTCCCGCTATAGTATCGCTTTGAGTAAATACGCAATTACATCAATAATTCCGCTATAGTGTCGCTTTAAACATTTATTCCACTAGAGTGACGCTTTAAACATTTATTCCGCTATAGTGTCGCTTTAAACATTTATTCCGCTATAGTGTCGCTTTAAACATTTATTCCGCTAGAGTGACGCTTTAAACATTTATTCCGCTAGAGTGACGCTTTAAACATTTATTCCGCTAGAGTAACGCTTTAAACATTTATTCCGCTATAGTACGAGATAAAATGTATCTAAATATAGATTCAAGTGATTTAACATGGCCCGCAAAATAATCCAAGAAGTGTAACATAGAATATATTCTACCTATCTAATCGTAATTGACCTAACCAATCATGGCCCTCCTGTTTTCCAAATGATAATGCAATATTCAGAAAATGAAGAAAGTTACTATAAAATAACAGAAACTCGCGCCGGTTCGACCCCCCCCCCCCCCCCCCTCCGTCTGACCCTAATAAAATTAACAATCTTTCATTTGGGACTTTAAACCAAGGTCTCGTATCAGTGCTGTACATCTTGCACGTAAAAGAACCAGAGGAGATTCCGAAATGGGTCTCATCTGTCTGTATCATTGCACTATCCTCCAAAAATCTAAAATGACTAATCTCTTCAGGAGGCGTCGCTCATATGGGCAACCGGTAGCGACGATAAATAAACGTAAATCACAGACAGAAATAATTAATAAATAGATATCGATGTACTATTTGGTACATTATGTGTAAGCGGCCCGGCTATCTCAGTTGGTAGAGCGTTCGCGAACGGTTATGGGTTAGAGCCCCGGTGTGGCTGCACATTGTTCTAACCCTATGGCATATATAGGTGCACCGACGCCATCAGTAAATAACGACACACAAACACATACATGCAGCAATGCATACTAACTGTGCACTCGAATCCAGTATCCAAAATCACTGTAGATGAATTCTAACTCTGGATTAGTTTATATAAATGTATTTTAGTTCGATTACGAAACAATTTCTTACAACTTATATTAATCACTCTCGAGACCTCATTCCTGATGGAATCCATCGCCACGATGGTGAGAGAAGAGGCATTGTGGAATTTAAATTCCTTGCCAAAGGGCACAATCGTAACGGCTCCAGAGGGGCTCGAACTCGGGGGCCTTTCGCACCTGCAGCGAAAGTGCTACTACAGCGCTATCACGACTTCCATCGTTCTGGATTTCCAGGTCTGGTAGGGCAGATGCTCCTGTCGTTTTCTGTGTACACTAATGCAAAGAAGATACTGAGCACCTCGCAATCATCTGGCACTCTGACCTGTGTGAACGGCATCCGCTTCATCAGTATGACATGGGTGATTCTTGGACATACCTACGCCTTCGGAATACAAGTTGCCGGTATGTTTGCGTAAACTAAAGTTTAAACTTTATTTATTGTACAACGATTGTGAAGCAAGATTTAGCAACTTATATTAATCACGCTCGTTGGCGCGGATGAAAGCGTATATGTGGTCATTCGTGTTGGAGGAAACCGGAGTCCCCGGAGAAAACTCACCTGTCCGATCTGGCGACCACCATACCATCTCACATACTTCCCGGTCCGAGGATCGAACCAAGGTTGCATTGGTGAGAAGCGAGCACGCTAATCGGGCAGCCCAATCTAAGAACAATGCATATGTAAACATTACGTGATGAACATTAATGAATGTATATATAAAGAATATATGACCAATATCGACAGCAATGGTGCACGCAATTAAGTTTCTTTTCTAAATTAGGAAATTATAATATATTTAAGACTGAATTCACGTAAGAAAAATATTTAAGTTGTGTTGATAATATGAAACATCGGACTGCATTATCTAGAGTTCGATGTTCAGCACATAAATTGGCAATAGAAGAAGGAAGATTTCGAAACAGCGAAAGAAATTTAAGATTGTGCTCAAAATGTAATATGCATCAAGTAGAATCAGAATATCATTTCTTCTTAGTTTGTCCTTATTATAATGATATAAGAAATATATATTTACCTAGATATTATTGTGCATGGTCAACCATTAATAAGTTTAGAACACTCATGAATTCAATACCAAAAAGCAAACTTGTCAATTTAGCTAAATATATTTATTTAGCAACAAGTAAAAGAAATGATATTAATTAACTAAATGAATGTTACTACTTGTAAAATAATGATTTGTGAGACACTGAATACCAACTATATTGTTAAACAAACAATATATTTCGTAAATGTTAATACTATGCTTACTCACACCTTATATAATATCATGCTTTTCTGTAACTTTGTATGTAACCGCCAATCATGTTTCTTGGCGATGGACATGTACATGTTTATGCCAATATGTGTGTTTTACGTTTATTTATCGTCGCTACCGGTTACCCATATGAGCGACGACTCCTGAAGAGCTTAGTCATTTTACATTTTGGAGGATAGTGCAATGATACAGACAGAGACCCATTCCAGAGTCTCCTCTGGTTCTTTTACGTGCACGGTGTAAAGCACCGACACGAGACCGTCGGTTTAACGTCCAATCTGAAAGACTGTTAATGTTATTAGGGTCAGACGGGGGATCGAACCTGCGATCCATGGATTACCAGTCCAGCGTGTTACCACTGGACTACAGATCCGTATGTCGGCCCAATTAATGATATCTGTATTAAAATATATTTATATGACTGACCAGGCAAAATATATCAACGCCTGTTCCCAGGCTACGGCCTGGGTTCTCTCGGCAACAAGCGTTATTGTCAGTCGAATGTGCGCGAAATACTTTAATTGTTACTTTCTTTCAGACAATATAGCAACCTTCCTACCACAAATGATGAAGCGATTCTCCTTCCAAGCGATATCAAATGCCACGGTATCCGTTGATACGTTCTTCGTATTGAGGTAGGGCTTTGTCATGCAACGTTTCCAAGCAAACTACAGTCAAACCTGTCTTAAACAGCCAGCCAAAGGACTCACTGAAAGTGGCTGCTTAGCACAGGTGTCAGATGCTCGATCTAATGCGCTGTTAATTCCTTATCAAGAGAGGTTAACCATATCAAAACCTTAAAACGTTTGCGATAATAGTCAAATTTTGACAAAACTTGCTCGTTAATATCACCATGCATAACTTTCCGAACGATCTGTGTGTGTTGTTCCTTCTTCGCAGTCTCATTGTGTGTGTTTTACGTTTATTTATCGTCGCTACCGGTTGCCCATGTGAGCTACGCCTCCTGGAGAGATTAGTCATTTTAGATTGTTGCAGGATAGTGCATTGATACAGACAGAGACCCATTACAGAGTCTCCTCTGGTTCTTTTACGTGCACGGTGAAGCACCGACACGAGACCTCGGTCTAAGGTCCACTCGAACCTGCGATCACTGGATTCGCAGTCCACTGTATAAACCACTGCACTATTGACTAAAAGAGCAGAGTAGCTTTTATTAATGTCGTATATATAGAATCTAAAATGCACTAGATATTGACTCAAAATAAATACATTGAAAACACGAGCAATCCGAGATCGCAAACCTCCAAAACGCTGATAAATGTCCAGTTCTGCCCTATCTCACAATGGGAGTGTACACTTCGCTGACAGTCCTGACCACAGACCTTGACAGATTTATCCCAAGCACTTCCTCCTGTACCAACCCTCTATATCTCCATAAAATGTCATACAATTCGATCAACAGCACACGCGCACGCACACGCACGCACGCACACGCACACACACACATCTTTTCATTCGTATAGTTTTCTTACCGTAGATTAAATATAATAATGTTATATCGTAAAACGAAAGAAGTGAAATTCATCCTCTAGCGTATTGCAAACATGACATATTCCTATTATGTTTTAGTGGATTACTTGTGTCCTATATATCTCTACGCGAGATGAAGAAGCGACAAGGCGCCAGGAGATTTAGCTGGGGAATGTTTTATTTCCATCGATTCTGGAGGCAAGCATTTTATATGCAGATATTTATTTACCTGTAGTTTATCTGGATGACGTTTCTTTTCAGCCTTAACTCTTTCAACACCAAGTAACTCACATGGACTGGTCCATGATATTCATAAACCAATAAATGAATCAGAAAATCACATTTGGACAAGTTCATTTATCAAAATGGGTAATTATGTCTAAAAATAGTCATATCACTGGCAAAAAGTGCAGATCCTGATGAGACGGCTCGTCATGAGCCGGCTCATCTGTATCTACACTTTTTGTAAGCCTATTTAGAGGTCTGTGGTGTTGAAAGGGTTAACGTGCCTAATCATATCCAATAAATCTTGCTGACTGAAGACAAGTTTATGCAAAATTCTTTTAGCTATATTACGAAATAAATTCTTACAGCATTGTTGTAATCATGCCGGAGACCTCATTCCGGATATAATTCGTCAGCAGGGTGGAGAGAAGATTTAAGTGTATTGCCTAAGGACCAGGCCAATGTCACAACCCCTTGCAGCTGTTTCGATCAAAACCTAATTCAACTTTTCACAGTAGATTATATCTTATAGAGAGTTTTAATGATAAGAATAAGTTTCAAATTGCTTGTCCCACAGCAGCGTTATATAATTTGAAAATAGTTATCTATATCTGAGAGCCGAGTTCTTGCGCGATCGTTGACTTCAACAACAATTACGTACTCATTTGCCCCTCGCATCTGCTGGTTCTCATCCCACCAGAGGTGCCGTGTGCTTTGCTGTTATCTATATCTGAGAGCCGAGTTCTTGCGATCGTTGACCTCAACAATCACTTACCCACTTGCCCCTCGCAGCTGCTGGTTCTCATCCCACCAGAGGTGCCGTACGCCTTCGTGTGAGTATAGTTATCCAGCTGACTTACGATAGGTCGGTGGTTCTACCACGATGCCCAAACTTACCTGAAACAATGCTTTGAGGTGCACCTGAGACTTGTCTCCATCACTTAAACCTGGGAAGCCGCTATATAACTGTATCTGTTAAACAGTACCATTCCATATGCACACACAAAACAAACCAAACATATACTAGAGGACATAGAAAACGCACACCTACATTATATACTATAGGACATAGAAAACGTACACTTACATTATATACTAGAGGACATAGAAAATGCACACCTACATTATATACTAGAGGACATAGAAAATGCACACCTACATTATATACTAGAGGACATAGAAAACGCACACTTACATTATATACTAGAGGACATAGAAAATGCACACCTACATTATATACTAGAGGACATAGAAAACGCACACTTACATTATATACTAGAGGACATAGAAAACGCACACCCACATTATATACTAGAGGACATAGAAAATGCACACCTACATTATATACTAGAGGACATAGAAAACGCACACCCACATTATATACTAGAGGACATAGAAAATGCACACCTACATTATATACTAGAGGACATAGAAAACGCACACTTACATTATATACTAGAGGACATAGAAAACGCACACCTACATTATATACTAGAGGACATAAAAATCGCACACCTACATTATATACTAGAGGACATAGAAAATGCACACTTACATTATATACTAGAGGACATAGAAAACGCACACCTACATTATATACTAGAGGACATAGAAAACGCACACCTACATTATATACTAGAGGACATAGAAAACGCACACATACATTATATACTAGAGGACATAGAAAACGTACAACTACATTATATACTAGAGGATATAGAAAATGCACACATACATTATATACTAGTGGACATAGAAAACGCACACATACATTATATACTAGAGGACATAGAAAACGCACACATACATTATATACTAGAGGACATAGAAAACACACACATACATTATATACTAGAGGACATAGAAAATGCATACATACATTATATACTAGAGGACATAGAAAAACGCACACATACATTATATACTAGAGGACATAGAAAATGCACACATACATTATATACTAGAGGACATAGAAAACGCACACCTACATTATATACTAGAGGACATAGAAAACACACACCTACATTATATACTAGAGGACATAGAAAACGCACACATACATTATATACTAGAGGACATAGAAAACGCACACCTACATTATATACTAGAGGACATAGAAAACGCACACTTACATTATATACTAGAGGACATAGAAAACGCACACCTACATTATAAAACAAACGGGCGCCATTTTGAATACGCTTTATAGTAACTCATTTGCATATAAGGGAATATAAAGTAGGTCACGCGCGTGCGCGTCACTATATAGTATATTGATGACGTATCGCGCAACTACCGAGCTCTTTGCTTTTTTTTAGTAAACCCAGCTCTTTGCATATAAGTTAATATAAGTAGGTCACGCGCGTGCGCGTTTATTGATGACGTATCGCGCAACTACCGTGTACGAAGGCGTATCTAGTAACGAGTCTCTACGCGGCGTCCATTTTGGATGACCTAGGTTTATCGGATAATCTTATAATTCGCGAATAATGCGACATATGTCCGCTATTATATATCCGGAGCGTCGTCGCATTTCTTCGAAGACACTAGTCAGAATAATCGGTGGCCCCGCCACGTACCCGGATGACACCCTCACGCTTCCAGTCGCATCCGTTCTCGAGTCAATAACATCCGAACAGAGCCGCTTCCAACTGGTCCGTACCGGGGGGTACCTCCATTCTCCGCCCACACAAGGATTCAGATCCGGGCTTACCGCCGGCCCTGGGGTAGAGTTATCGCTGCATCGGCCCTCATTTACGGTACGCGCTATGTGAGACCGTGTACCGAGGTCGTGTAGCGAGTGGTTGTCGCGGGACAACGACTGGATGTCACGGATATCCGGTTACCCGATGGTGACCAAATCCAGCTCGCAATCATGGGTCGCCACCTCCGTACGACAGGAAGTCGCGATAGCGCAGCTTCAGGTCCGGAGTTCGAGCCCCGTTGGAGCCGTTACGAGCGTCGCCATTTGAATTCTCTCTCCGTCAGGAACGATAAGTCGGAATAACTCGTTTCGCGATCGAGCTAAAATAAATTTGTATAAAAAACGACGTTCTTTTACGACATCGATATACCGATCTGTACAGTAACAGAGTGAAAGTGGTGTATAAGAAAACGAAGCGACTACACTACACTACATACCCTATTACAGCGACCAATGGAAACGAACCGCTCTATAAATAGCCAGCGCGTACGTTTCTATAAATAACGACTACGAACCGCTTTATAAATAGCGATCTCGTACCATTCTATAAATATAGACTACGAACCTATCCATAAATAACTATTACGAACGCTTCTATATAAATATAGTCCGATTAGAACGGTCTTAGTACTCAAGCAGCTTCACGAGCTTCAACGAATATGCGGGTAAGTTCATTATATTATTCGAGCTAGGCGTACGTTTTTATCGAGTAAGAAATCCTAATTACAAACTTAACCTATGTACGAAAATGAATAATATATATCCTTACGTATACTTCCATAAAAACGCGAGAAATTATTAATAATCCGTAATGTACGTTTTACAGGGATTCCATCAGGAATGAGATATACGGAGCGATAAGTCGTAACAACTTGTTTCGCGATCTAGCAATTTTGTAATAAAATAATATTATCCATTCTATATGAGACGCCGGATGCAACGATTAATATAAATGTTCAAAGTATAAAACCCGTCCGCGCGAACGTATGTCTGGTGGTAATAGAGGTTAGTCATATAAATAACGCGTATATATCCGAATAAATCATATCGGTTAGTATGACGCATACTATCTCGTCTGTTCGATACATCGGAATGAATGGGATATCCTGTCCGCTCGCATGTTTCTATGTTGACCCTAAATAACCTTATCCGGGAATGCGAGAAAAATCGCCAGCTCAGTAGGCACACGAAATTAAAACAGCTGACACATTCATACAGGTAATTATAAATATGATTCTAAAGTAATTAACGCGTGTACATACCACGGTTGTCATCTCTGAGCCGCAACATAACTGATTAACTGATAAGCGCAGAGTGCGTACATACCATG
>CM026395.1:15679665-15720660 GCA_014843695.1 Archivesica marissinica | reverse complement strand
CTAATTATGTTTATTTATACAACGCAAGCTCCACATTGGTTTTAAACCGCTGCTAATTATGTTTATTTATACAACGCAAGCACCACATTTGTTTTAAACTGCTGCTAATTATGTTTATTTATACAACGCAAGCTCCACATTGGTTTTAAACTGCTGCTAATTATGTTTATTTATACAACGCAAGCACCACATTGGTTTTAAACTGCTGCTAATTATGTTTATTTATACAACGCAAGCACCACATTGGTTTTAAACTGCTGCTAATTATGTTTATTTATACAACGCAAGCTCCACATTGGTTTTAAACTGCTGCTAATTATGTTTATTTATACAACGCAAGCTCCACATTGGTTTTAAACTGCTGCTAATTATGTTTATTTATACAACGCAAGCTCCACATTGGTTTTAAACTGCTGCTAATTATGTTTATTTATACAACGCAAGCACCACATTGGTTTTAAACTGCTGCTAATTATGTTTATTTATACAATGCAAGCACCACATTGGTTTTAAACTGCTGCTAATTATGTTTATTTATACAACGCAAGCTCCACATTGGTTTTAAACTGCTGCTAATTATGTTTATTTATACAACGCAAGCTCCACATTGGTTTTAAACTGCTGCTAATTATGTTTATTTATACAACGCAAGCTCCACATTGGTTTTAAACTGCTGCTAATTATGTTTATTTATACAACGCAAGCACCACATTGGTTTTAAACTGCTGCTAATTATGTTTATTTATACAACGCAAGCTCCACATTGGTTTTAAACTGCTGCTAATTATGTTTATTTATACAACGCAAGCTCCACATTGGTTTTAAACTGCTGCTAATTATGTTTATTTATACAACGCAAGCTCCACATTGGTTTTAAACTGCTGCTAATTATGTTTATTTATACAACGCAAGCCCACATTGGTTTTAAACTGCTAATTATGTTTATTTATACAATGCAAGTTCCACATTGGTTTTAAACTGCTGCTAATTATGTTTATTTATACAAGCAAGCTCCACATTGGTTTTAAACTGCTGCTAACTATGTTTATTTATACAACGCAAGCCCACATTGGTTTTAAAACTGCTGCTAATTATGTTTATTTATACAACGCAAGCTCCACATTGGTTTTAAACTGCTGCTAATTATGTTATTTATACAACGCAAGCCCACATTGGTTTTAAACTGCTGCTAATTATGTTTATTATACAACGCAGCACCACATTTGTTTTAAACGGCTGCTAATATGTTTATTTATACACGCAAGCTCCACATTGGTTTTAAACTGCTGCTAATTATGTTTATTTATACAACGCAAGCACCACATTGGTTTTAAACTGCTGCTAATTATGTTATTTATACAACGCAAGCTCCACATTGGTTTTAAACTGCTGCTAATTATGTTTATTTTATACAACGCAAGCTCCACATTGGTTTTAAACTGCTGCTAATTATGTTTATTTATACAACGCAAGCTCCACATTGGTTTTAAACTGCTGCTAACTATGTTTATTTATACAACGCAAGCTCCATATTGGTTTTAAACTGCTGCTAATTATGTTTATTTATACAACGCAAGCTCCACATTGGTTTTAAACTGCTGCTAATTATGTTTATTTATACAACACAAGCTCCACATTGGTTGTAAACTGCTGCTAATTATGTTTATTTATACAATGCAAGCACCATATTGGTTTTAAACTGCTGCTAATTATGTTTATTTATACAATGCAAGCTCCACATTGGTTTTAAACTGCTGCTAACTATGTTTCTTTATACAACGCAAGCTCCATATTGGTTTTAAACTGCTGCTAATTATGCTTATTTATACAACGCAAGCTCCACATTGGTTTTAAACTCCTGCTAATTATGTTTATTTATACAACACAAGCTCCACATTGGTTTTAAACTGCTGCTAATTATGTTTATTTATACAACGCAAGCACCACATTTGTTTTAAACGGCTGCTAATTATGTTTATTTATACAACGCAAGCTCCACATTGGTTTTAAACTGCTGCTAACTATGTTTCTTTATACAACGCAAGCTCCATATTGGTTTTAAACTGCTGCTAATTATGTTTATTTATACAACGCAAGCTCCACATTGGTTTTAAACTCCTGCTAATTATGTTTATTTATACAACACAAGCTCCACATTGGTTTTAAACTGCTGCTAATTATGTTTATTTATACAACGCAAGCACCACATTTGTTTTAAACGGCTGCTAATTATGTTTATTTATACAACGCAAGCTCCACATTGGTTTTAAACTGCTGCTAACTATGTTTCTTTATACAACGCAAGCTCCATATTGGTTTTAAACTGCTGCTAATTATGTTTATTTATACAACGCAAGCTCCACATTGGTTTTAAACTCCTGCTAATTATGTTTATTTATACAACACAAGCTCCACATTGGTTTTAAACTGCTGCTAATTATGTTTATTTATACAACGCAAGCACCACATTTGTTTTAAACGGCTGCTAATTATGTTTATTTATACAACGCAAGCTCCACATTGGTTTTAAACTGCTGCTAACTATGTTTATTTATACAACGCAAGCTCCATATTTGTTTTAAACTGCTGCTAATTATGTTTATTTATACAACGCAAGCTCCACATTGGTTTTAAACTGCTGCTAATTATGTTTATTTATACAATGCAAGCACAATATTGATTTTAAACTGCTGCTAATTATGTTTATTTATACAATGCAAGCACCACATTGGTTTTAAACTGCTGCTAATTATGTTTATTTATACAATGCAAGCTCCACATTGGTTTTAAACTGCTGCTAATTATGTTTATTTATACAACGCAAGCTTCAAATTGGTTTTAAACTGCTGCTAATTATGTTTATTTATACAACGCAAGCTCCACATTGGTTTTAAACTGCTGCTAACTATGTTTATTTATACAACGCAAGCTCCATATTGGTTTTAAACTGCTGCTAATTATGTTTATTTATACAACGCAAGCTCCACATTGGTTTTAAACTGCTGCTAATTATGTTTATTTATACAACGCAAGCTCCACATTGGTTTTAAACTGCTGCTAATTATGTTTATTTATACAACGCAAGCTCCACATTGGTTTTAAACTGCTGCTAATTATGTTTATTTATACAATGCAAGCTCCACATTGGTTTTAAACTGCTGCTAATTATGTTTATTTATACAATGCAAGCTCCACATTGGTTTTAAACTGCTGCTAATTATGTTTATTTATACAACGCAAACACCACATTTGTTTTAAACTGCTGCTAATTATGTTTATTTATACAACGCAAGCTCCACATTGGTTTTAAACTGCTGCTAATTATGTTTATTTATACAATGCAAGGACCACATTGGTTTTAAACTGCTGCTAATTATGTTTATTTATACAACGCAAGCTCACATTGGTTTTAAACTGCTGCTAATTATGTTTATTTATACAACGCAAGCTCCACATTGGTTTTAAACTGCTGCTAATTATGTTTATTTATACAACGCAAGCACCACATTGTTTTAAACGGCTGCTAATTATGTTATTTATACAACGCAAGCTCCACATTGGTTTTAAACTGCTGCTAATTATGTTTATTTATACAATGCAAGCTCCACATTGGTTTTAAACTGCTGCTAATTATGTTTATTTATACAACGCAAACACCACATTTGTTTTAAACGGCTGCTAATTATGTTATTTATACAACGCAAGCTCATCATTGGTTTTAAACTGCTGCTAATTATGTTTATTTATACAATGCAAGCACCACATTGGTTTTAACTGCTGCTAATTATGTTTATTTATACAACGCAAGCTCCACATTGGTTTTAAACTGCTGCTAATTTGTTTATTTATACAACGCAAGCTCCATATTGGTTTTAAACTGCTGCTAATTATGTTTATTTATACAACGCAAGCTCCACATTGGTTTTAAACTGCTGCTAATTATGTTTATTTATACAACGCAAGCTCCACATTTGTTTTAAACTGCTGCTAATTATGTTTATTTATATAACGCAAGCACCACATTTGTTTTAAACGGCTGCTAATTATGTTTATTTATACAAAGCAAGCTCCACATTGGTTTTAAACTGCTGCTAATTATGTTTATTTATACAATGCAAGCACCATATTGGTTTTAAACTGCTGCTAATTATGTTTATTTATACAATGCAAGCACCACATTGGTTTTAAACTGCTGCTAATTATGTTTATTTATACAACGCAAGCTCCACATTGGTTTTAAACTGCTGCTAATTATGTTTATTTATACAATGCTAGCACCACATTGGTTTTAAACTGCTGCTAATTATGTTTATTTATACAACACAAGCTCCATATTGGTTTTACACTGCTGCTAATTATGTCTATTTATACAACGCAAGCTCCACATTAATTTTAAACTGCTGCTAATTATGTTTATTTATACAACGCAAGCTCCACATTGGTTTTAAACAGCTGCTAATTATGTTTATTTATACAATGCAAGCACCACATTGGTTTTAAACTGCTGCTAATTATGTTTATTTATACAATGCAAGCACCATATTGGTTTTAAACTGCTGCTAATTATGTTTATTTATACAATGCAAGCACCATATTGGTTTTAAACTGCTGCTAATTATGTTTATTTATACAATGCAAGCACCACATTGGTTTTAAACTGCTGCTAATTATGTTTATTTATACAACGCAAGCTCCACTTGGTTTTAAACTGCTGCTAATTATGTTTATTTATGCAACGCAAGCTCCACATTGGTTTTAAACTGCTGCTAATTATGTTTATTTATACAACGTATGCTCCACATTGGTTTTAAACTGCTGCTAATTATGTTTATTTATACAATGCAAGGACCACATTGGTTTTAAACTGCTGCTAATTATGTTTATTTATACAACGCAAGCTCCACATTGGTTTTAAACTCCTGCTAATTATGTTTATTTATACAACACAAGCTCCACATTGGTTTTAAACTGCTGCTAATTATGTTTATTTATACAACGCAAGCACCACATTTGTTTTAAACGGCTGCTAATTATGTTTATTTATACAACACAAGCTCCACATTGGTTTTAAACTGCTGCTAACTATGTTTATTTATACAACGCAAGCTCCATATTGGTTTTAAACTGCTGCTAATTATGTTTATTTATACAACGCAAGTTCCACATTGGTTTTAAACTGCTGCTAATTATGTTTATTTATACAATGCAAGCACCACATTGGTTTTAAACTGCTGCTAATTATGTTTATTTATACAACGCAAGCTCCACATTGGTTTTAAACTGCTGCTAATTATGTTTATTTATACAACGCAAGCACCACATTTGTTTTAAACGGCTGCTAATTATGTTTATTTATACAACGCAAGCTCCACATTGGTTTTAAACTGCTGCTAACTATGTTTATTTATACAACGCAAGCTCCATATTGGTTTTAAACTGCTGCTAATTATGTTTATTTATACAACGCAAGCTCCACATTGGTTTTAAACTGCTGCTAATTATGTTTATTTATACAACACAAGCTCCACATTGGTTGTAAACTGCTGCTAATTATGTTTATTTATACAATGCAAGCACCATATTGGTTTTAAACTGCTGCTAATTATGTTTATTTATACAATGCAAGCACCACATTGGTTTTAAACTGCTGCTAATTATGTTTATTTATACAACGCAAGCTCCACATTGGTTTTAAACTGCTGCTAATTATGTTTATTTATACAATGCTAGCACCACATTGGTTTTAAACTGCTGCTAATTATGTTTATTTATACAACACAAGCTCCATATTGGTTTTACACTGCTGCTAATTATGTCTATTTATACAACGCAAGCTCCACATTGGTTTTAAACTGCTGCTAATTATGTTTATTTATACAATGCAAGCACCACATTGGTTTTAAACTGCTGCTAATTATGTTTATTTATACAATGCAAGCACCATATTGGTTTTAAACTGCTGCTAATTATGTTTATTTATACAATGCAAGCACCATATTGGTTTTAAACTGCTGCTAATTATGTTTATTTATACAATGCAAGCACCACATTGGTTTTAAACTGCTGCTAATTATCTTTATTTATACAACGCAAGCTCCACTTGGTTTTAAACTGCTGCTAATTATGTTTATTTATGCAACGCAAGCTCCACATTGGTTTTAAACTGCTGCTAATTATGTTTATTTATACAACGTATGCTCCACATTGGTTTTAAACTGCTGCTAATTATGTTTATTTATGCAACGCAAGCTCCACATTGGTCTTAAACTGCTGCTAATTATGTTTATTTATACACAATGCAAGCGCCATATTGGTGTTAAACTGCTGCTATTTATGTTTATTTACAGATACTGAGTATACATCTAAAGAGATTTCGACACGAGTTCTATTCTTCAAAGATCAGCACTTACGTCTCGTTCCCTCTCACAAACCTTGACATGAAACCATATCTACACAAAGGTATGTGTTCATTACTAACAGCCTAAATGCTCAAACAGTAGCACCAGTTTTCATGGCTTGCAGAAGGCCAGTGGTTCTACTTGGGTCTATGCCTGATGCAGTACTTGGAGGGACGCCTTGGGTCTTCCTTCTTTAACTGGAAAGCCGCTATTAACCCTTTGTGGTGCCACTTGAAATAATAAAATCACTTATTTATATCAAACCTCTAATTGTGCCTGTAATTATACAGATAATGTAAAGATTGGTGCAACTGATTGGCGGCTATGCTTATTGCATGTTCTTATAGATTGGTGCAACTTATTGGCTTGTTTATAGATTGGTGTAACTGATTGGCTGCTATGCTTATTGCATGTTCTTATAGATTGGTGCAACTTATTGGCTTGTTTATAGATTGGTGCAACTTATTGGCTTGTTTATAGATTGGTGCAACTTATTGGCTTGTTTATAGATTGGTGCAACTTATTGGCTTGTTTATAGATTGGTGCAACTTATTGGCTTGTTTATAGATTGGTGCAACTTATTGGCTTGTTTATAGATTGGTGCAACTTATTGGCTTGTTTATAGATTGGTGCAACTTATTGGCTTGTTTATAGATTGGTGCAACTTATTGGCTTGTTTATAGATTGGTGCAACTTATTGGCTTGTTTATAGATTGGTGCAACTTATTGGCTTGTTTATAGATTGGTGCAACTTATTGGCTTGTTTATAGATTGGTGCAACTTATTGGCTTGTTTATAGATTGGTGCAACTTATTGGCTTGTTTATAGATTGGTGCAACTTATTGGCTTGTTTATAGATGGTGCAACTTATTGGCTTTTTATAGATTGGTGCAACTTATTGGCTTGTTTATAGATTGGTGCAACTTATTGGCTTGTTATAGATTGGTGCAACTTATTGGCTTGTTTATAGATTGGTGCAACTTATTGGCTTGTTTATAGATTGGTGCAACTTATTGGCTTGTTTATAGATTGTGCAACTTATTGGCTTGTTTATAGATTGGTGCAACTTATTGGCTTGTTTATAGATTGGTGCAACTTATTGGCTTGTTTATAGATTGTGCAACTTATTGGCTTGTTTATAGATTGGTGCAACTTATTGGCTTGTTTATAGATTGGTGCAACTTATTGGCTTTTTATAGATTGGTGCAACTTATTGGCTTGTTTATAGATTGGTGCAACTTATTGGCTTGTTTATAGATTGGTGCAACTTATGGCTTGTTTATAGATTGGTGCAACTTATTGGCTTGTTTATAGATTGGTGCAACTTATTGGCTTGTTTATAGATTGGTGCACTTATTGCTTGTTATAGATGGTGCAACTTATTGGCTTGTTTATAGATTGTGCAACTTATTGGCTTGTTTATAGATTGGTGCAACTTATTGCTTGTTTATAGATTGGTGCAACTTATTGGCTTGTTTATAGATTGTGCAACTTATTGGCTTGTTTATAGATTGGTGCAACTTATTGGCTTGTTTATAGATTGGTGCAACTTATTGGCTTGTTTATAGATTGGTGCAACTTATTGGCTTGTTTATAGATTGGTGCAACTTATTGGCTTGTTTATAGATTGGTGCAACTTATTGGCTTGTTTATAGATTGGTGCAACTTATTGGCTTGTTTATAGATTGGTGCACTTATGGCTTGTTTATAGATTGGTGCAACTTATTGGCTTGTTTATAGATTGGTGCAACTTATTGGCTTGTTTATAGATTGGTGCAACTTATTGGCTTGTTTATAGATTGGTGCAACTTATGGGCTTGTTTATAGATTGGTGCAACTTATTGGCTTGTTTATAGATTGGTGCAACTTATTGGCTTGTTTATAGATTGGTGCAACTTATTGGCTTGTTTATAGATTGGTGCAACTTATTGGCTTGTTTATAGATTGGTGCAACTTATTGGCTGCTATGCTTATTGCGTAGTCTTTGTTTAATCATATTTTATTGCTTGTTTATATACAATACAATTAGTGTATGCAAATTTATTTTAGCTTGATTGCGAAACAAGTTCTTACAACTTATATTAATCACTCTCGAGACCTCATTCCTTAGCGAATCCATCGCCACGAGTGAGAGAGAAGAGGCATTGTGAAAGGGCACACTCTTAACGGCTCCAGTATGGCTCGAACTCGGGGTCTTTCGCACCTGAAGCATAAACATGATAAATATATAAGCAAAATGATACAACTGCAATGCTATGTACACTGTAAGAATAAAATCTAAAAGCTAATTGGTTGTGCAACAAGTTTTACCAACATTAACGTGTTCCCTCTCCAAAGGAAACAAATTACGGTTAATTTAGCTAATGATGCATTCCAGAAATAAGGTTACAGTCAAACCTATGTTAGTGGTCACCTCCATTAAGCAGCCAGCTTGTATTAAGCAGCCAGTTTTCAGATCCCAATATGTTGTTTTATTATACATTTGCCCACTATTAAACATCATCCTGTGAGAAGCAGCCACTATCTGTGATTCACTTGGCTGGCTCAATAACACACGTTTCACTGATGTCGCTTCGATGCCTGTGTAACAAACACACTAGTTTATACAGAAGTGTAACCCTGTTTGAAATAGTTACACAAATCGATCCAAAATGTTTGAATTGGGTAGCAGTCCCAAAACAAATGCTCTATGCTTTCAGTATGTATAGAAGAGTGTCACACAGGTTGGTGGCTTCAGTATGTATAGAACAGTGTCACACAGGTTCGTGGCTTCAGTATGTATAGAACTATGTCACACACGTTCGTGGCTTCAGTATGTATAGAACAGTGTCACACAGATTGGTGGCTTCAGTATGTATAAAACAGTGTCACACAGGTTCGTGGCTTCAGTATGTATAAAACAGTGTCACACAGGTTGGTGGCTTCAGTATGTATAAAACAGTGTCACACAGGTTGGTGGTTTCAGTATGTATAGAACAGTGTCACACAGGTTGGTGGCTTCAGTATGTATAAAACAGTGTCACACAGGTTGGTGGCTTCAGTATGTATAAAACAGTGTCACACAGGTTGGTGGCTTCAGTATGTATAGAACAGTGTCACACAGGTTGGTGGCTTCAGTGTATAGAATAGTTGTCACACAGGTTGGTGGCTTCAGTATGTATAGAACAGTGTCACACAGGTTGGTGGCTTCAGTATGTATAGAACAGTGTCACACAGGTTGGTGGCTTCAGTATGTATAGAACAGTGTCACACAGGTTGGTGGCTTCAGTGTATAGAATAGTTGTCACACAGGTTGGTGGCTTCAGTATGTATAAAACAGTGTCACACAGGTTGGTGGCTTCAGTATGTATAGAACAGTGTCACACAGGTTGGTGGCTTCAGTGTATAGAATAGTTGTCACACAGGTTGGTGGCTTCAGTATGTATAGAACAGTGTCACACAGATTGGTGGCTTCAGTATGTATAAAACAGTGTCACACAGGTCGGTGGCTTCAGTATGTATAGAACAGTGTCACACAGGTTTGTGGCTTCAGTATGTATAGAACAGTGTCACACAGGTTGGTGGCTTCAGTATGTATAGAACAGTGTCACACAGGTTGGTGGCTTCAGTATGTATACAGGCCTCGACAATTTTTTAATGTCTTACTCGTTCTACTGGGCGAGTGATGCCACTGTTCCACTCGTCCAGATTGGACTATCACTCGTCCCATGTATTTTAGGAAAATTAAAAATCGTCGGAATTGCACTTTAATTTATTAATAAATGCAATTAATGTGGCAGCATAAACACATTAAAATATCCTCGGTGATTTCCCATTCTCACGCCTGGTAATCATTCCGAAGAAAGTAAAACAGATATTATTTTATTTTGTTCCTTCGATTTATATTGGATATTTAGCTGAAATTTTCACTCGTCCGACTGGGCAAGCGACTTGGAATTTCTACTCGTCCAGATCGAAAAGTCACTCGTAAATACGAGCGGACGAGTGGATTTGTCGAGCCCTGCGAACAGTGTCACACAGGTTGGTGGCTTCAGTATGTATAGAACAGTGTCACACAGGTTCGTGGCTTCGGTATGTATAGAACAGTGTCACACACGTTGGTGGCTTCAGTATGTATAAAACAGTGTCACACAGATTGGTGGCTTCAGTATGTATAGAACAGTGTCACGCAGGTTCGTGGCCTCAGTATGTATAGAACAGTGTCACACAGGTTGTTGGCTTCAGTATGTATAGAACAGTGTCGCACAGGTTGGTGGCTTCAGTATGTATAGATCAGTGTCACACATGTTGGTGGCTTCAATATGTATAGAACAGTGTCACACAGGTTGGTGGCTTCAGTATGTATAAAACAGTGTCACACAGGTTGGTGGCCTCAGTATGTATAGAACAGTGTCACACAGGTTCGTGGCTTCAGTATGTATAAAACAGTGTCACACAGGTTGGTGGCTTCAGTATGTATAAAACAGTGTCACACAGATTGGTGGCTTCAGTATGTATAGAACAGTGTCACACAGGTTGGTGGCTTCAGTATGTATAAAACAGTGTCACACACGTTGGTGGCTTCAGTATGTATAAAACAGTGTCACACAGATTGGTGGCTTCAGTATGTATAGAACAGTCACACACGTTGGTGGCTTCAGTATGTATAGAACAGTGTCACACAGGTTGGTGGCTTCAGTATGTATAGAACAGTGTCGCACAGGTTGGTGGCTTCAGTATGTTTAAAACAGTGTCACACAGGTTCGTGGCTTCATTATGTATAAAACAGTGTCACACAGGTTTGTGGCTTCGGTATGTATAGAACTGTGTCACACATGTTCGTGGCTTCAGTATGTATAGAACAGTGTCACACAGGTTGGTGGCTTCAGTATGTATAAAACAGTGTCACACAGGTTGGTGGCTTCAGTATGTATAAAACAGTATCACACAGGTTCGTGTCTTCAGTATGTATAAAACAGTGTCACACAGGTTGGTGGCTTCAGTATGTATAGATCAGTGTCACACATGTTGGTGGCTTCAGTATGTATAGAACAGTGTCACACTGGTTGGTGGCTTCAGTGTATAGAACAGTGTCACACAGGTTGGTGGCTTCAGTATGTATAAAACAGTGTCACACAGGTTGGTGGTTTCAGTATGTATAGAACAGTGTCACACAGGTTAGTGGCTTCAGTATGTATAGAACAGTGTCACACAGGTTGGTGGCTTCAGTATGTATAAAACAGTGTCACACAGGTCGGTGGCTTCAGTATGTATAGAACAGTGTCACACAGGTTGGTGGCTTCAGTATGTATAGAACAGTGTCACACAGGTTGGTGGCTTCAGTATGTATAAAACAGTGTCACACAGGTTGGTGGCTTCAGTATGTATAAAACAGTGTCACACAGGTTGTTGGCTTCAGTATGTATAGAACAGTGTCACACATGTTGTTGGCTTCAGTATGTGTAGAACAGTGTCACACAGGTTGGTGGCTTCAGTATGTATAGATCAGTGTCACACAGGTTGGTGGCTTCAGTATGTATAGAACAGTGTCACACAGGTTGGTGGCTTCAGTATGTATAGAACAGTGTCACACAGGTTGTTGGCTTCAGTATGTATAGAACAGTGTCACACAGGTTGGTGGCTTCAGTATGTATAGAACAGTGTCACACAGGTTGTTGGCTTCAGTATGTATAGAACAGTGTCACACAGGTTGTTGGCTTCAGTATGTATAGAACAGTGTCACACAGATTGGTGGCCTCAGTATGTATAGAACAGTGTCACACAGGTTGGTGGCTTCAGTATGTATAGAACAGTGTCACACAGGTTGTTGGCTTCAGTATGTATAGAACAGTGTCACACAGGTTGTTGGCTTCAGTATGTATAGAACAGTGTCACACAGATTGGTGGCCTCAGTATGTATAGAACAGTGTCACACAGGTTGGTGGCTTCAGTATGTATAGAACAGTGTCACACAGGTTGTTGGCTTCAGTATGTATAGAACAGTGTCACACAGGTTGTTGGCTTCAGTATGTATAGAACAGTGTCACACAGATTGGTGGCCTCAGTATGTATAGAACAGTGTCACACAGGTTGGTGGCTTCAGTATGTATAGAACAGTGTCACACAGGTTGTTGGCTTCAGTATGTGTAGAACAGTGTCACACAGGTTGGTGGCTTCAGTATCAGTATATGTGGAACAGTGTCACACAGGTTGGTGGCTTCAGTATGTATAGAACAGTGTCACACAGGTTGGTGGCTTCAGTATGTATAGAACAGTGTCACACAGGTTGGTGGCTTCAGTATGTATAGAACAGTGTCACACAGGTTGGTGGCTTCAGTATGTATAGAACAGTGTCACACAGGTTGGTGGCTTCAGTGTATAGAATAGTTGTCACACAGGTTGGTGGCTTCAGTATGTATAAAACAGTGTCACACAGGTTGGTGGCTTCAGTATGTATAAAACAGTGTCACACAGGTTGTTGGCTTCAGTATGTATAAAACAGTGTCACACAGGTTGGTGGCTTCAGTATGTATAAAACAGTGTCACACAGGTTGTTGGCTTCAGTATGTGTAGAACAGTGTCACACAGGTTGGTGGCTTCAGTGTATAGAATAGTTGTCACACAGGTTGGTGGCTTCAGTATGTATAAAACAGTGTCACACAGGTTGGTGGCTTCAGTATGTATAAAACAGTGTCACACAGGTTGGTGGCTTCAGTATGTATAAAACAGTGTCACACAGGTTGTTGGCTTCAGTATGTGTAGAACAGTGTCACACAGGTTGGTGGCTTCAGTATGTATAAAACAGTGTCACACAGGTTGGTGGCTTCAGTATGTATAAAACAGTGTCACACAGGTTGTTGGCTTCAGTATGTGTAGAACAGTGTCACACAGGTTGGTGGCTTCAGTGTATAGAATAGTTGTCACACAGGTTGGTGGCTTCAGTATGTATAAAACAGTGTCACACAGGTTGGTGGCTTCAGTATGTATAAAACAGTGTCACACAGGTTGGTGGCTTCAGTATGTGTAGAACAGTGTCACACACATTGGTGGTTCTACTAAGATGACTGTCCAATGACTGAATAATTGCTGAGAGTGGCTTCTGATGTCTTTCTTCAGCACTTCAAGCTAGCTTGTTTTTTTCCAGATCACAGCAGTTCTGTATGCGTGTATGATCTTGTGGCAGTTATATGTCATCACGGGACCGCAGGAGGTAATTCACATTGATTGTTGATTTGTCTGTGTAGCTCAGAGTTCTATAAGAGATTTGGTACAATACACTGCATTAGTACCAACATGTTAATGGTTGGTCATTCACCACTCCTGCTTTATGTCTAACTTTTCTACCTTAAACCGCATAAGAATGTTTCGTATAGCACAGAGAAATGTTTCGTAAAGCAGGGAGAAATATTTTATATAGCAGGGTGAACTATTTCTTATAGCAGGGAGATATGTTTAATATAGCAGGGAGAGGGAGAAATGTTTCATATAGCAGGGAGAAATGTTTCATATAGCACGGAGAAATATTTGGGAGAAATGTTCATATAGCAGGGAGAAATGTTTCATATAGCAGGAAGAAATGTTTCATATAGCAGGGAGAAATGTTTCATATAGCAGGGAGAAATGTTTCGTATAGCAGGGAGAAATGTTTCATATAGCAGGGAGAAATGTTTTCTATAGCAGGGAGAAATGTTTCGTATAGCACGGAGCAATGTTTCATATAGCAGGGAGAAATGTTTCATATAACAGGGAGATATGTTTCGTATAGCACGGAGAAATGTTTCATATAGCACAGAGAAATGTTTCATATAGCAGGGAGAAATGTTTCATATAACAGGGAGAAATGTTTCGTATAGCACGGAGAAATGTTTCGTATAGCAGGGAGAAATGTTTCATATAGCACATAGAAATGTTTCAAATGTTTCATATAGCAGGGAGAAATGTTTCATATAGCAGGGAGAAATGTTTCGTATAGCAGGGAGAAATGTTTCATATAGCAGGAAGAAATGTTTCGTATAGCACGGAGAAATGTTTCATATAGCAGGGAGAAATGTTACATATATCAGGGAGAAATGTTTCGTATAGCAGGAAGAAATGTTTCGTATAGCACGGAGATATGTTTCGTATAGCACAGAGAAATGTTTCATATAGCAGGGAGAAATGTTGCATATATCAGGGAGAAATGTTTCGTATAGCAGGGAGAAATATTTTGTATAGCACAGAGAAATGTTTCATAAATCAGGGTGAAATGTTTCTTATAGCAGGGAGAAATGTTTCTAATAGCAGGGAGAAATATTTCATATAGCAGGGAGAGGGAGAAATGTTTCGTATAGCAGGGAGAAATGTTTCATATAGCACGGAGAAATGTTTCATATAGCAGGGAGAAATGTTTCATATAGCACGGAGAAATGTTTCAGTTAGCACAGAGAAATGTTTCGTATAGCACGGAGAAATGTTTCATATAGCAGGGAGAAATGTTTCATATAGCACGGAGAAATATTTGGGAGAAATGTTCATATAGCAGGGAGACATGTTTCACATAGCAGGGAGAATTGTTTCATATAGCACAGAGAAATGTTTCAGTTAGCACAGAGAAATGTTTCGTATAGCACGGAGAAATGTTTCATATAGCAGGGAGAAATGTTTCGTATAGCAGGGAGAAATGTTTCGTATAGCACGGAAAAAAAATTCATATAGCAAGGAGATATGTTTCGTATAGCACAGAGAAATGTTTCATATAGCAGGGAGAAATGTTGCATATATCAGAGAGAAATGTTTCGTATAGCAGGGAGAAATATTTTGTATAGCACAGAGAAATGTTTCGTAGATCAGGGTGACATGTTTCTTATAGCAGGGAGAAATGTTTCTTATAGCAGGGAGAAATATTTCATATAGCAGGGAGAGGGAGAAATGTTTCATATAACAGGGAGAAATGTTTCATATATAGCAGGGAGATATGTTTCGTATAGCAGGGAGAAATGTTTCATATAGCAGGGAGAAATTTTTCATATAACAGGGAGAAATGTTTCGTATAGCACAGAGAAATGTTTCGTATAGCAGGGAGAAATGTTTCGTATAGCACATAGAAATGTTTCATATAGCAGGGAGAAATGTTTCATATAGCAGGGAGAAATGTTTCGTATAGCAGGGAGAAATGTTTCATATAGCAGGAAGAAATGTTTCGTATAGCACGGAGAAATGTTTCATATAGCAGGGAGAAATGTTACATATATCGGGGAGAAATGTTTCGTATAGCAGGAAAAAATGTTTCGTATAGCACGGAGATATGTTTCGTATAGCACAGAGAAATGTTTCATATAGCAGGGAGAAATGTTGCATATATCAGGGAGAAATGTTTCGTATAGCAGGGAGAAATATTTTGTATAGCACAGAGAAATGTTTCGTAAATCAAGGTGAAATGTTTCTTATAGCAGGGAGAAATGTTTCTTATAGCAGGGAGAAATATTTCATATAGCAGGGAGAGGGAGAAATGTTTCGTATAGCAGGGAGAAATGTTTCATATAGCACAGAGAAATGTTTCATATAGCAGGGAGAAATGTTTCATATAGCACGGAGAAATGTTTCAGTTAGCACAGAGAAATGTTTCGTATAGCACGCAGAAATGTTTCATATAGCAGGGAGAAGTGTTTTGTATAGCAGGGAGAAATGTTTCGTATAGCACGGAAAAAAAATTCATATAGCAAGGAGATATGTTTCGTATAGCACAGAGAAATGTTTCATATAGCAGGAAGAAATGTTGCATATATCGGCGAGAAATGTTTCGTATAGCAGGGAGAAATATTTTGTATAGCACAGAGAAATGTTTCGTAGATCAGGGTGAAATGTTTCTTATAGCAGGGAGAAATGTTTCTTATAGCAGGGAGAAATATTTCATATAGCAGGGAGAGGGAGAAATGTTTCGTATAGCAGGGAGAAATGTTTCATATAGCACGGAGATATGTTTCATATAGCAGGGAGAAATGTTTCATATAGCACGAAGAAATGTTTCATATAGCACGGAGAAATGTTTCATTTAGCACAGAGAAATGTTTCGTATAGCACGGAGAAATGTTTCATATAGCAGGGAGAAATGTTTCGTGTAATAAGCAAAAAATTAGATATACAGTAAAGTTCTCTTTATGTATAAAATCTCTAAAATAGTGAGTGCCAGAACAAAAGACTACATGTAAAAATAGAAGATCATAATTATGGATTTCTTAACTGTTCAACAATATACATGTATTGCCAACCGGTTTAAATATACGATAGGTTATAATTATGATAAAAGAAGTGAGACTGCTCTTTGAAACCGAGTCTCATTCTAGCTGTGTGTGTCTTCTTATGTACCAGTGGATTTTATAAATTAGAAATGTTTGGTAGTTACTGGCTATGTGAGATTAGATGATTGTTAGCAACACTTTGAAGGCGGTCTCGGGCTGCGCCTTCATTACAGGAGAAGATTACGATATGCCCCCGAAACTGACTTGGCCAAGTATCATCTATATTTTCCATGTGATAAAACTCCTCCCTGGAGTTCAAGATGTGAGGCAACTAAATCACCCTCTTGCTGGGTTGTGTCACATTTATACATAATAATGACCTCCCAAAGAAATTTGCAAAATGACGACAATCCTGATTGTTTAAAATGTAAGAGAGACATTGATTTGTATTTACAGGTGGTCATTATACGGCGTATTGTCAGAATGTGCTTACAGAACAGTGGTACGAGTTTGACGACCAGTATGTTACGGAAGTAGATGTCAGTCAGGTCATCAACTGTGAGGCATACGTCCTCTTTTACAGGTGAGTTTGTCACATAAAGTATAAACTTTATTTTATTTACAACGATTGTTAAAGAAGCCTTATCGACTCTCGTTGGCTCGGAGCGTTGGAGGGTACCGGACAAAACCCACCTGTCTGATCTGTCGAACACCGTACCATCTCACTTACTGGCTCGGAGCGTGGGAGGGTACCGGACAAAACCCACCTGTCTGATCTGTCGAACACCATACCATCTCACTTACTGGCTCGGAGCGTTGGAGGGTACCGGACAAAACCCACGTGTCTGATCTGTCGAACACCGTACCATCTCACTTACTGGCTCGGAGCGTTGGAGGGTACCGGACAAAACCCACCTGTCTATCGAACACCGTACCATCTCACTTACTGGCTCGGAGCGTGGGAGGGTACCGGACAAAACCCACCTGTCTGATCTGTCGAACACCGTACCATCTCACTTACTGGCTCGGAGCGTGGGAGGGTACCGGACAAAACCCACCTGTCTGATCTGTCGAACACCGTACCATCTCACTTACTGGCTCGGAGCGTTGGAGGGTACCGGACAAAACCCACCTGTCTGATCTGTCGAACACCGTACCATCTCACTTACTGGCTCGGAGCGTTGGAGGGTACCGGACAAAACCCACCTGTCTGATCTGTCGAACACCGTACCATCTCACTTACTGGCTCGGAGCGTTGGAGGGTACCGGACAAAACCCACCTGTCTGATCTGTCGAACACCGTACCATCTCACTTACTGGCTCGGAGCGTGGGAGGGTACCGGACAAAACCCACCTGTCTGATCTGTCGAACACCGTACCATCTCACTTACTGGCTCGGAGCGTTGAGGGTACCGGACAAAACCCACCTGTCTGATCTGTCGAACACCGTACCATCTCACTTACTGGCTCGGAGCGTTGGAGGGTACCGGACAAAACCCACCTGTCTGATCATCGAACACCGTACCATCTCACTTACTGGCTCGGAGCGTTGGAGGGTACCGGACAAAACCCACCTGTCTGATCATTGAACACCGTACTATCTCACTTACTGGCTCGGAGCGTTGGAGTGTACCGGACAAAACACACCTGTCTGATCTGTCAAACACCGTACCATCTCACTTACTGGCTCGGAGCGTGGGAGGGTACCGGACAAAACCCACCTGTCTGATCTGTCGAACACCGTACCATCTCACTTACTGGCTCGGAGCGTTGGAGGGTACCGGACAAAACCCACCTGTCTGATCTGTCGAACACCGTACCATCTCACTTACTGGCTCGGAGCGTGGGAGGGTACCGGACAAAACCCACCTGTCTGATCTGTCGAACACCGTACCATCTCACTTACTGGCTCGGAGCGTTGGAGGGTACCGGACAAAACCCACCTGTCTGATCTGTCGAACACCGTACCATCTCACTTACTGGCTCGGAGCGTGGGAGGTAACCGGACAAAACCCACCTGTCTGATCTGTCGAACACCGTACCATCTCACTTACTGGCTCGGAGCGTGGGAGGGTACCGGACAAAACCCACCTGTCTGATCTGTCGAACACCGTACCATCTCACTTACTGGCTCGGAGCGTTGGAGGGTACCGGACAAAACCCACCTGTCTGATCTGTCGAACACCGTACCATCTCACTTACTGGCTCGGAGCGTTGGAGGGTACCGGACAAAACCCACCTGTCTGATCTGTCGAACACCGTACCATCTCACTTACTGGCTCGGAGCGTTGGAGGGTACCGGACAAAACCCACCTGTCTGATCTGTCGAACACCGTACCATCTCACTTACTCTGAGCGTTGGAGGGTACCGGACAAAACCCACCTGTCTGATCATCGAACACCGTACCATCTCACTTACTGGCTCGGAGCGTTGGAGGGTACCGGACAAAACCCACCTGTCTGATCTGTCGAACACCGTACCATCTCACTTACTGGCTCGGAGCGTGGGAGGGTACCGGACAAAACCCACCTGTCTGATCTGTCGAACACCGTACCATCTCACTTACTGGCTCGGAGCGTTGGAGGGTACCGGACAAAACCCACCTGTCTGATCATCGAACACCGTACCATCTCACTTACTGGCTCGGAGCGTTGGAGGGTACCGGACAAAACCCACCTGTCATATCATCGAACACCGTACCATCTCACTTACTGGCTCGGAGCGTGGGAGGGTACCGGACAAAACCCACCTGTCTGATCTGTCGAACACCGTACCATCTCACTTACTGGCTCGGAGCGTTGGAGGGTACCGGACAAAACCCACCTGTCTGATCTGTCGAACACCGTACCATCTCACTTACTGGCTCGGAGCGTTGGAGGGTACCGGACAAAACCCACCTGTCTGATCTGTCGAACACCGTACCATCTCACTTACTGGCTCGGAGCGTTGGAGGGTACCGGACAAAACCCACCTGTCTGATCTGTCGAACACCGTACCATCTCACTTACTGGCTCGGAGCGTGGGAGGGTACCGGACAAAACCCACCTGTCTGATCTGTCGAACACCGTACCATCTCACTTACTGGCTCGGAGCGTTGGAGGGTACCGGACAAAACCCACCTGTCTGATCTGTCGAACACCGTACCATCTCACTTACTGGCTCGGAGCGTGGGAGGGTACCGGACAAAACCCACCTGTCTGATCTGTCGAACACCGTACCATCTCACTTACTGGCTCGGAGCGTTGGAGGGTACCGGACAAAACCCACCTGTCTGATCTGTCGAACACCGTACCATCTCACTTACTGGCTCGGAGCGTGGGAGGGTACCGGACAAAACCCACCTGTCTGATCTGTCGAACACCGTACCATCTCACTTACTGGCTCGGAGCGTTGGAGGGTACCGGACAAAACCCACCTGTCTGATCATCGAACACCGTACCATCTCACTTACTGGCTCGGAGCGTGGGAGGGTACCGGACAAAACCCACCTGTCTGATCTGTCGAACACCGTACCATCTCACTTACTGGCTCGGAGCGTTGGAGGGTACCGGACAAAACCCACCTGTCTGATCTGTCGAACACCGTACCATCTCACTTACTGGCTCGGAGCGTTGGAGGGTACCGGACAAAACCCACCTGTCTGATCTGTCGAACACCGTACCATCTCACTTACTGGCTCGGAGCGTGGGAGGGTACCGGACAAAACCCACCTGTCTGATCTGTCGAACACCGTACCATCTCACTTACTGGCTCGGAGCGTTGGAGGGTACCGGACAAAACCCACCTGTCTGATCTGTCGAACACCGTACCATCTCACTTACTGGCTCGGAGCGTTGGAGGGTACCGGACAAAACCCACCTGTCTGATCTGTCGAACACCGTACCATCTCACTTACTGGCTCGGAGCGTGGGAGGGTACCGGACAAAACCCACCTGTCTGATCTGTCGAACACCGTACCATCTCACTTACTGGCTCGGAGCGTTGGAGGGTACCGGACAAAACCCACCTGTCTGATCTGTCGAACACCGTACCATCTCACTTACTGGCTCGGAGCGTTGGAGGGTACCGGACAAAACCCACCTGTCTGATCTATCGAACACCGTACCATCTCACTTACTGGCTCGGAGCGTTGGAGGGTACCGGACAAAACCCACCTGTCTGATCTGTCGAACACCGTACCATCTCACTTACTGGCTCGGAGCGTGGGAGGGTACCGGACAAAACCCACCTGTCTGATCTGTCGAACACCGTACCATCTCACTTACTGGCTCGGAGCGTTGGAGGGTACCGGACAAAACCCACCTGTCTGATCTGTCGAACACCGTACCATCTCACTTACTGGCTCGGAGCGTTGGAGGGTACCGGACAAAACCCACCTGTCTGATCATCGAACACCGTACCATCTCACTTACTGGCTCGGAGCGTGGGAGGGTACCGGACAAAACCCACCTGTCTGATCTGTCGAACACCGTACCATCTCACTTACTGGCTCGGAGCGTGGGAGGGTACCGGACAAAACCCACCTGTCTGATCTGTAACACCGTACCATCTCACTTACTGGCTCGGAGCGTTGGAGGGTACCGGACAAAACCCACCTGTCTGATCTGTCGAACACCGTACCATCTCACTTACTGGCTCGGAGCGTTGGAGGGTACCGGACAAAACCCACCTGTCTGATCTGTCGAACACCGTACCATCTCACTTACTGGCTCGGAGCTTGGGAGGGTACCGGACAAAACCCACCTGTCTGATCTGTCGAACACCGTACCATCTCACTTACTGGCTCGGAGCGTTGGAGGGTACCGGACAAAACCCACCTGTCTGATCTGTCGAACACCGTACCATCTCACTTACTGGCTCGGAGCGTTGGAGGGTACCGGACAAAACCCACCTGTCTGATCATCGAACACCGTACCATCTCACTTACTGGCTCGGAGCGTTGGAGGGTACCGGACAAAACCCACCTGTCTGATCATCGAACACCGTACCATCTCACTTACTGGCTCGGAGCGTGGGAGGGTACCGGACAAAACCCACCTGTCTGATCTGTCGAACACCGTACCATCTCACTTACTGGCTCGGAGCGTTGGAGGGTACCGGACAAAACCCACCTGTCTGATCTGTCGAACACCGTACCATCTCACTTACTGGCTCGGAGCGTTGGAGGGTACCGGACAAAACCCACCTGTCTGATCTGTCGAACACCGTACCATCTCACTTACTGGCTCGGAGCGTTGGAGGGTACCGGACAAAACCCACCTGTCTGATCATCGAACACCGTACCATCTCACTTACTGGCTCGGAGCGTTGGAGGGTACCGGACAAAACCCACCTGTCTGATCTGTCGAACACCGTACCATCTCACTTACTGGCTCGGAGCGTGGGAGGGTACCGGACAAAACCCACCTGTCTGATCTGTCGAACACCGTACCATCTCACTTACGGGCTCGGAGCGTTGGAGGATACCGGACAAAACCCACCTGTCTGATCTGTCGAACACTGTACCATCTCACTTACTGGCTTTGAGCGTTGGGGGGTACCGGACAAAACCCACCTGTCTGATCTGTCGAACACCGTACCATCTCACTTACTGGCTCGGAGCGTGGGAGGGTACCGGACAAAACCCACCTGTCTGATCTGTCGAACATCGTACCATCTCACTTACTGGCTCGGAGCGTTGGAGGGTACCGGACAAAACCCACCTTTCTGATCATTGAACACCGTACCATCTCACTTACTGGCTTGGAGCGTGGGAGGGTACTGGACAAAACCCACCTGTCTGATCTGACGAACACCGTACCATCTCACTTACTGGCTCGGAGCGTGGGAGGGTACCGGACAAAACCCACCTGTCTGATCTGTCGAACACCGTACCATCTCACTTACTGGCTCATTTTATTATTTTAGGTGACCTTAATGGACATCATAATCTATGGGGGTGTAAAGATATAAACCCAAGAGGTGAACTTATTGAACATTTTATAGATGGGCATGATCTTTGTATTTTGAATGACAAATCGTATACTTATCTGCATCCTGCAACTGGAAATTATTCATCACTTGATTTAACTATATGCCATCCATCTATCTTTCTGGATTTTGAATGGAAAGTAGGAGATGACCTTTGCGGAAGTGATCACTTTCCAATTTTTCTTAAATGTTTAAAACCAGTGGCAAATGATAATATTCAGCACTGGAAATTAAATAAAGCTGATTGGCACACTTTTGAAGAAATGTGTGAAGATCTAATAACTATTGACAATTTAATTCATACGGAAGATCCTA
The DNA here is from genome assembly GCA_014843695.1 of Archivesica marissinica. Lineage (NCBI taxonomy): Eukaryota > Metazoa > Mollusca > Bivalvia > Venerida > Vesicomyidae > Archivesica > Archivesica marissinica. The sequence continues at coordinate 15,697,780 of CM026395.1, read as the reverse complement.
TTAAAACTTTTACAAATATTTTACATGGAATAGCAGAAGAATGTATACCAAAATCTTCGGCGAATTCAGCAAAACTTAAAAAGCCTTGGTGTAATGATGACTGTAAAACTGCCATTAGAAAACGTCGTGCAGTTCTTAAAAAATTTAACGTTAGACCAACAAAAGAACACTTAAACTCGTTTAAAATAGTTTGTGCGAAAGCTCGCAGAACATTGAAACTCTGTAAAAGGGATTCCTGGAAACGTTATGTGTCTAAACTTAACTCTAGGACTTCAATTAAAAAGGTTTGGGATATGGTGAGGAAAATTAGTGGAAAATCAAAATCCAACTCTTTAGGACATTTAAATATATTAAATAAAAACTTCACCTCAAGGGAAGATATTGCAAACACTTTAGCAGATTCATTCTCCAAAAACTCTTCTTCCACAAATTATGATAAACGATTTCAAAAGGTTAAAACCAGAGAGGAAAAACGAACACTACGGTTCAACTCTGATAACTCAGAAAATTACAATCAGATATTTTCTATAAATGAACTCACTGATGCAATAAATAAATCACATGATACCGCTGTTGGTCCTGATGAAATACACTATCAATTTTTGAAACATTTGCCCACGTATTCATTAATTGCACTTTTAGATGTTTTTAATAAAATCTGGAAATCCGGAATATTACCCGATTCCTGGAAAGAAGCCACTGTAATCCCAATACCCAAACCAGGAAAAGATAACACTAATCCAAACAATTATCGCCCTATTGCATTAACGAGCTGCGTTTGTAAAACTATGGAACGAATGATTAACGCCAGACTAGTTTGGTATCTGGAGTCCAACAATTTAATTTCTGAATTCCAAAGTGGATTTCGGAATGAACGAAGTACCAATGACCATTTGATACGATTGGAAACGTTTATCCGTGATGCTTTTATCAAGAAACAACACGTAGTTTCTATATTTTTCGATCTTGAAAAGGCTTACGATACAACATGGAAACATGGTATTATGAAAGACTTACACGAGTTAGGCCTTAAAGAACACATGCCACAATTTATATCTAACTTTCTCGTGGATAGACAATTTAAAGTTAGAGTGGGTTCTACCCTCTCTAGCAATCACGTACAAGAAATGGGTGTCCCGCAAGGCAGTATTTTATCTGTTACACTTTTTAATATTAAAATAAATAACATTGTGAAATGCCTTGGCAAAGATACGGAGTGTTCTTTATATGTAGATGATTTTGTTATATGTTATCGTTCAAAGTCTATGGCTACTATTGAACGCCATCTTCAACTTTGTTTAAATAAAGTCCAAGCATGGGCTTTAAATAACGGTTTTCGATTTTCGAAGGCCAAAACAAATTGTATTCACTTTTGTCAGTCAAGAAAATTACACAATGACCCTGTATTAACTCTTGATGGAGTCCCCATTCCTGTTATTCCTGAGACTAAATTTCTTGGAGTAATTTTTGATAAAAAACTTTCGTTTATTTCTCACTTGAAGTACTTGAAAGCAAGATGCCTCAAGGCAATGAACCTTATTAAAGTAGTAGCTCATACGGACTGGGGAGCTGATCAAAAGGTCCTCCTTCGGCTGTATAGAGTACTAGTTCGTTCTAAACTCGATTATGGATCAATTGTGTATGGATCAGCCAGACCATCATATATCAAAACACTTGACCCAATACATCACCAAGGCTTACGACTTGCACTCGGAGCTTTCAGAACATCACCAATAGCTAGTTTATATGTAGAAGCAAATGAACCATCCCTTTATCTCAGACGTGAAAAATTATCTCTACAATATGCATTTAAGCTTAAATCAAACCCAAGAAATCCAGCGTACAAAGTCATGTTTGATCTAAGCAATAACACTTCCTATGAGGCGAAGCCAAAGGCGATACGTCCTCTTGCGCTTCGCATCGAGGAAGCTGTTCATAACGTAGATTTTGACATCGACAATGTTCATGAAACTTTTATATCAGATATAGCTCCTTTTGACCTGACTAAACCCAACGTTATTTTACAACTTCACGATAACCTGAAATCATATACTAACCCTCTAATGTTTAAATCAAAATTAAATGAAATCAGAACCATGTTTTCAGATTATACACCAATATACACAGATGGATCTAAAGCTGACAACAAAGTTGGCTGTGCTGCTGTCAGTAATTTACATAATTCTAAATTACGACTACCTGATCATGCGTCTATATTTTCAGCAGAAATAGAGGCTATTGATTTAGCTTTGAATTTTGCTGATGCATCACGTGATAGGAAATTTATGATTCTTTCAGATTCCTTATCTGTACTACAATCAGTAGACAACATGAACTTTAAAAACCCCCTTATCCACAAATTACTTATTAAGCACACAGATATTACATCAACTAAACATGTTATATATTGCTGGATACCAAGTCATATTGGTATTCGTGGCAATGAAATGGCTGATCAAAGTGCAAAAGATGCACTTAAACTAGACTGTATAAATCCTAAAATACATGTACCATACACTGATGCTAGGCAATCGATTCTTTCTTACATTACTTCAAAATGGCAATCCACTTGGAATAACATACAATTCAATAAACTACAACCAATTAAGCCAAACATTGGCAAATCATCTTGTATTTATCACTCCAACCGTAGAGAGGAAACAGTAATGTCACGGTTGAGACTTGGACATACCCGTTTTACACACTCATTTTTATTAAAAAGAGAGGATCCACCATGGTGTATACCATGCCATTCCTCTATAAATGTTGAACACATCTTAATTCACTGTGTAGATTTAGCCCTCATTCGTCAAAAATATTATACAGTTGTGACAATGAAGGAGCTTTTCGACACTGTCGATTTTAAATACATTATTGCATTTTTAAAAGAATCACATATTTTCCATAAATTGTAGGTTTTACAATTGACGTTTTATAATCATTTTTACAGCTTGATAAATGTTGTTGCAATTGACCTTTCGTCATTGCAATATAATGCATACAGAATGTTATCTACATAATAGTTTTAGTTGTAGATATCTTGTATACAATGTACTTAACCCGGCGCGATATAGCCTGAACTGTGCTGATGCGCCGTTAAACCAAATAAAATAAATGGCTCGGAGCGTGGGAGGGTACCGGACAAAACCCACCTGTCTGATCTGTCGTAAAACTGTACCATCTCACTTACTGGCTCGGAGCGTGGGAGGGTACCGGACAAAACACACCTGTCTGATCTGTCGAACACCGTACCATCTCACTTACTGGCTCGGAGCGTGGGAGGGTACCGGACAAAACCCACCTGTCTGATCTGTCGAACACCGTACCATCTCACTTACTGGCTCGGAGCGTTGGAGGGTACCGGACAAAACCCACCTGTCTGATCTGTCGAACACCGTACCATCTCACTTACTGGCTGGGAGCGTGGGAGGGTACCGGACAAAACCCACCTGTCTGATCTGTCGAACACCGTACCATCTCACTTACTGGCTCGGAGCGTTGGAGGGTACCGGACAAAACCCACCTGACTGATCTGTCGAACACCGTACCATCTCACTTACTGGCTCGGAGCGTGGGAGGGTACCGGACAAAACCACCTGTCTGATCTGTCGAACACCGTACCATCTCACTTACTGGCTTGAAGCGTTGGAGGGTACCGGACAAAACCCACCTGTCTGATCTGTCGAACACCGTACAATCTCACTTACTGGCTCGGAGCGTTGGAGGGTACCGGACAAAACCCACCTGTCTGATCTGTCGAACACCGTACCATCTCACTTACTGGCTCGGAGCGTGGGAGGGTACCGGACAAAACCCACCTGTCTGATCTGTCGAACACCGTACCATCTCACTTACTGGCTCGGAGCGTTGGAGGGTACCGGACAAAACCCACCTGTCTGATCTGTCAAACACCATACCATCTCACTTACTGGCTCGGAGCGTTGGAGGGTACCGGACAAAACCCACCTGTCTGATCTGTCGAACACTGTACCATCTCACTTACTGGCTCGGAGCGTGGGAGTGTACAGGACAAAACCCACCTGTCTGATCTGTCGAACACCGTACCATCTCACTTACTGGCTCGGAGCGTTGGCGGGTACCGGACAAAACCCACCTGTCTGATCTGTCGAACACCGTACCATCTCACTTACTGGCTCGGAGCGTTGGAGGGTACCGGACAAAACCCACCTGTCTGATCTGTCGAACACCGTACCATCTCACTTACTGGCTCGGAGCGTTGGAGGGTACCGGACAAAACCCACCTGTCTGATCTGTCGAACACCGTACCATCTCACTTACGGGCTCGGAGCGTTGGAGGATACCGGACAAAACCCACCTGTCTGATCTGTCGAACACTGTACCATCTCACTTACTGGCTTTGAGCGTTGGGGGGTACCGGACAAAACCCACCTGTCTGATCTGTCGAACACCGTACCATCTCACTTACTGGCTCGGAGCGTGGGAGGGTACCGGACAAAACCCACCTGTCTGATCTGTCGAACATCGTACCATCTCACTTACTGGCTCGGAGCGTTGGAGGGTACCGGACAAAACCCACCTTTCTGATCATTGAACACCGTACCATCTCACTTACTGGCTTGGAGCGTGGGAGGGTACTGGACAAAACCCACCTGTCTGATCTGACGAACACCGTACCATCTCACTTACTGGCTCGGAGCGTGGGAGGGTACCGGACAAAACCCACCTGTCTGATCTGTCGAACACCGTACCATCTCACTTACTGGCTCGGAGCGTGGGACGGTACCGGACAAAACCCACCTGTCTGATCTGTCGAACACTGTACCATCTCACTTACTGGCTCGGAGCGTTGGAGGGTACCGGACAAAACCCACCTGTCTGATCATTGAACACCGTACCATCTCACTTACTGGCTTGGAGCGTGGGAGGGTACTGGACAAAACCCACCTGTCTGATCTGTCGAACACCGTACCATCTCACTTACTGGCTCGGAGCGTGGGAGGGTACCGGACAAAACCCACCTGTCTGATCTGTCGAACACCGTACCATCTCACTTACTGGCTCGGAGCGTGGGACGGTACCGGACAAAACCCACCTGTCTGATCTGTCGAACACTGTACCATCTCACTTACTGGCTCGGAGCGTTGGAGGGTACCGGACAAAACCCACCTGTCTGATCCATCGAACACCGACCATCTCACTTACTGGCTCGGAGCGTGGGAGGGTACCGGACAAAACCCACCTGTCTGATCTGTCGAACACCGTACCATCTCACTTACTGGCTTGGAGGGTACCGGACAAAACCCACCTGTCTGATCTGACGAACACCTTACCATCTCACTTACTGGCTCGGAGCGTGGGAGGGTACCGGACAAAACCCACCTGTCTGATCTGTCGAACACCGTACCATCTCACTTACTGGCTCGGAGCATTGGAGGGTACCGGACAAAACCCACCTGTCCTATCTGTCGAACACCGTACCATCTCACTTACTGGCTCGGAGCGTGGGAGGGTACCGGACAAAACCCACCTGTCTGATCTGTCGAACAACGTACCATCTCACTTACTGGCTCGGAGCGTTGGAGGGTACCGGACAAAACCCACCTGTCTGATCTATCGAACACCGTACCATCTCACTTACTGGCTCGGAGCGTTGGAGGGTACCGGACAAAACCCACCTGTCTGATCCATCGAACACCGTACCATCTCACTTACTGGCTCGGAGCGTGGGAGGGTACCGGACAAAACCCACCTGTCTGATCTGTCGAACACCGTACCATCTCACTTACTGGCTCGGAGCGTTGGAGGGTACCGGACAAAACCCACCTGTCTGATCTGTCGAACACCGTACCATCTCACTTACTGGCTCGGAGCGTTGGAGGGTACCGGACAAAACCCACCTGTCTGATCTGTCGAACACCGTACCATCTCACTTACTGGCTCGGAGCGTGGGAGGGTACCGGACAAAACCCACCTGTCTGATCTGTCGAACACCGTACCATCTCACTTACTGGCTCGGAGCGTTGGAGGGTACCGGACAAAACCCACCTGTCTGATCTGTCGAACACCGTACCATCTCACTTACTGGCTCGGAGCGTTGGAGGGTACCGGACAAAACCCACCTGTCTGATCATCGAACACCGTACCATCTCACTTACTGGCTCGGAGCGTTGGAGGGTACCGGACAAAACCCACCTGTCTGATCATCGAACACCGTACCATCTCACTTACTGGCTCGGAGCGTGGGAGGGTACCGGACAAAACCCACCTGTCTGATCATCGAACACCGTACCATCTCACTTACTGGCTCGGAGCGTGGGAGGGTACCGGACAAAACCCACCTGTCTGATCTGTCGAACACCGTACCATCTCACTTACTGGCTCGGAGCGTGGGAGGGTACCGGACAAAACCCACGTGTCTGATCTGTCGAACACCGTACCATCTCACTTACTGGCTCGGAGCGTGGGAGGGTACCGGACAAAACCCACACCAGATGTGCATGCTAACCACTGAGTGTGAGAATCACACCAGATGTGCATGCTTACCACTGAGTGTGAGAATCACACCAGATGTGCATGCTAACCACTGAGTGTGAGAATCACACCAGATGTGCATGCTTACCACTGAGTGTGAGAATCACACCAGATGTGCATGCTTACCACTGAGTGCGAGAATCACACCAGATGTGCATGCTTACCACTGAGTGTGAGAATCACACCAGATGTGCATAATTTTGTAGATACAGATGTTTAGCTTTGTCCCCCCCCCCCCTACTTAATGTTGACATTTATAAATCTATTACATTATATTTTTCTTTCAGTTATTTATTGGCATGGTTTGGGGTCCTGGCGTATAGGAATTAACAATAGGCCATATTATTTCCATTGTAACATGACCAAAATATCTAAATAGTGCAAAAATAGTTATTTTTTTGATCATCTATTCCACGTACTTTATAACTTTGTGTTTGCAGGAAGCACAATGACCATATGAACAGTGTACGACAGGAAGCTATGGATCTCATGAATAAAGGAGAGGTCAGTTCTCTATCTAGATATATATAGAACTCTCGAGCCTCAGTCAGTCTCGGGCAAGAGGGGAACAATTAGTTTAGTTTATACAAATTTATTTTAGCTCGATTGCGAAACAAGTTCTTTCAAACTTATATTAATCACTCTCGAGACCTCATTCCTGATGGAATCCATCGCCATGAAGGAGAGAAGAGGCAATGTGGAATTTAAATGCCTTGCCTAAGGGCACAATCGTAACGGCTCCTGCGGGGCTCGAACTCCGGACCAACAATTGGGAACAATTGATTTACCATGTCGTGGTCTAGGGGTTATGTGGCTATAAAAACGTTTATGTGGCTATCAATTTCGTTGTAGCTGATCAGTGGTTAACATGATGGATTTGTAATTCATGGGATCGCTATACCATACTAAATTAGTCAATTTAATGGAAAACTGTTGAACAATTTCTTCTCGTGAACCAGTAATAGGAATGTTTCAGTTTGTTCAGTAGTAGAAATGTGTGCAGTAGTACCCTTATAGCATCTACCAACTTTGTTCCACTGGGGTCAAAACTAGGTCATTGGGTCACCTTAAATGAAAACATTTAAACAATGGTTTATTGTGAACAAATAATAGGAATGTTGCCAAATTTGTTTACAATTTCAGCAAACCAGTTACCAGAGGGTATCACTGTGTTCATAAACGTATTGAATTCCACCAAAGTTAACAGTATCTAAATCATAGGCTTTAGCAAACAAATTTCTTTTGTGCAACTCAAAATCAAATTTTATTGCACATCTTGATTATCAGATTAGCGGGTTATTGTCTCTAAGCTTTCATCATTTTGTGTGAATTTGGCGTTCAAAGATATTCATTCTAGTGTAGACAACTGTTATAACTTGTGAGAACTAATTATCCCTTACAATTTCAGCCAAGTTTGATGCATTTTTTTGTCTCAAAGCAGTGGATCAACAGATTTAATACCTTTGCTGAGCCGGGACCCATCACAAACGGAGATTTCTTATGTCCACATGGAGGTAAATATCTTCTCTGAGGCATAACCCCCATCTCTAACGGAGATTTCTTATGTCCACATGGAGGTAAATATCTTCTCTGAGGCATAACCCCCATCTCTAACGGAGATTTCTTATGTCCACATGGAGGTAAATATCTTCTCTGAGGCATAACCCCATCTCTAATGGAGATTTCTTATGTCCACATGTAGGTAAATATCTTCTCTGAGGCATAACCCCCATCTCTAACGGAGATTTCTTATGTCTGCACAGAGGTAAATATCTTCTCTGAGGCATAACCCCCATCTCTAACGGAGATTTCTTATGTCTGCACAGAGGTAAATATCTTCTCTGAGGCATAACCCCCATCTCTAACGGAGATTTCTTATGTCTGCACAGAGATAAATATCTTCTCTGAGGCATAACCCCCATCTCTAACGGAGATTTCTTATGTCTGCACAGAGGTAAATATCTTCTCTGAGGCATAACCCCCATCTCTAACGGAGATTTCTTATGTCTGCACAGAGGTAAATATCTTCTCTGAGGCATAACCCCCATCTCTAACGGAGATTTCTTATGTCTGCACAGAGGTAAATATCTTCTCTGAGGCATAACCCCCATCTCTAACGGAGATTTCTTATGTCTGCACAGAGGTAAATATCTTCTCTGAGGCATAACCCCCATCTCTAACGGAGATTTCTTATGTCTGCACAGAGGTAAATATCTTCTCTGAGGCATAACCCCCATCTCTAATGGAGATTTCTTATGTCTGCACAGAGGTAAATATCTTCTCTGAGGCATAACCCCCATCTCTAACGGAGATTTCTTATGTCTGCACAGAGGTAAATATCTTCTCTGAGGCATAACGCCCATCTCTAACGGAGATTTCTTATGTCTGCACAGAGGTAAATATCTTCTCTAAGCCTTCTATATAACATGCTGTATATAACATGCTGTATATAACTTGGTGTATATAACATGGTGTATATAACATGCTGTATATAACCTGCTGTATATAACCTGGTGTGTATAACATGGTGTATATAACATGGTGTATATAACATGGTGTATATAACATGCTGTATATAACCTGGTGTATATAACATGGTGTGTATAACATGGTGTATATAACCTGCTGTATATAACCTGGTGTATATAACATGCTGTATATAACCTGCTGTATATAACCTGGTGTATATAACATGCTGTATATAACCTGGTGTATATAACCTGGTGTATATAACATGCTGTATATAACATGGTGTATATAACATGGTGTATATAACATGGTGTATATAACATGGTGTATATAACATGCTGTATATAACCTGGTGTATATAACATGGTGTATATAACATGGTGTATATAACATGGTGTATATAACATGGTGTATATAACATGGTGTATATAACATGGTGTATATAACCTGGTGTATATAACATGGTGTATATAACATGGTGTATATAACATGGTGTATATAACCTGGTGTATATAACATGCTGTATATAACCTGGTGTATATAACATGGTGTATATAACATGCTGTATATAACCTGGTGTATATAACATGGTGTATATAACATGGTGTATATAACATGCTGTATATAACATGGTGTATATAACCTGGTGTATATAACCTGGTGTATATAACATGGTGTATATAACATGGTGTATATAACATGGTGTATATAACATGGTGTATATAACATGGTGTATATAACATGGTGTATATAACATGGTGTATATAACATGGTGTATATAACATGGTGTGTATAACATGGTGTATATAACATGGTGTATATAACCTGGTGTATATAACATGGTGTATATAACATGGTGTATATAACATGGTGTATATAACATGGTGTATATAACCTGGTGTATATAACATGGTGTATATAACATGGTGTATATAACCTGCTGTATATAACCTGGTGTATATAACCTGGTGTATATAACCTGGTGTATATAACATGGTGTATATAACATGGTGTATATAACATGGTGTATATAACATGGTGTATATAACATGGTGTATATAACATGGTGTATATAACATGGTGTATATAACCTGGTGTATATAACATGGTGTATATAACCTGATGTATATAACCTGGTGTGTATAACATGGTGTATATAACATGGTGTATATAACCTGCTGTATATAACCTGGTGTGTATAACATGGTGTATATAACATGGTGTATATAACCTGCTGTATATAACCTGGTGTATATAACATGGTGTATATAACATGGTGTATATAACCTGCTGTATATAACCTGGTGTATATAACCTGGTGTATATAACCTGGTGTGTATAACATGGTGTATATAATCTAGTGTATATAACCTGGTGTGTATAACATGGTGTATATAACATGGTGTATATAACATGGTGTATATAACATGGTGTATATAACATGGTGTATATAACCTGGTGTATATAACCTGCTGTATATAACATGGTGTATATAACATGCTGTATATAACATGGTGTATATAACATGCTGTATATAACCTGGTGTATATAACCTGGTGTGTATAACATGGTGTATATAACATGGTGTATATAACATGGTGTATAAGACATGCTGTATATAACATGCTGTATATAACATGGTGTATATAACATGCTGTATATAACCTGCTGTATATAACCTGCTGTGTATAACATGGTGTATATAACATGGTGTATATAACATGGTGTATATAACATGCTGTATATAACCTGGTGTATATAACATGGTGTGTATAACATGGTGTATATAACCTGGTGTATATAACCTGGTGTATATAACCTGCTGTATATAACATGGTGTATATAACCTGCTGTATATAACCTGGTGTATATAACATGCTGTATATAACATGGTGTATATAACCTGGTGTATATAACATGCTGTATATAACATGGTGTATATAACATGGTGTATATAACATGGTGTATATAACATGCTGTATATAACCTGGTGTATATAACATGGTGTATATAACATGGTGTATATAACATGGTGTATATAACCTGGTGTATATAACATGCTGTATATAACATGCTGTATATAACCTGGTGTATATAACATGGTGTATATAACCTGGTGTATATAACATGCTGTATATAACCTGGTGTATATAACATGGTGTATATAACCTGGTGTATATAACCTGGTGTATATAACATGCTGTATATAACCTGGTGTATATAACATGGTGTATATAACATGCTGTATATAACCTGGTGTATATAACATGCTGTATATAACCTGGTGTATATAACATGGTGTATATAACATGCTGTATATAACCTGGTGTATATAACATGCTGTATATAACATGCTGTATATAACCTGGTGTATATAACATGCTGTATATAACATGGTGTATATAACATGCTGTATATAACATGCTGTATATAACATGCTGTATATAACCTGGTGTATATAACCTGGTGTATATAACATGGTGTATATAACATGCTGTATATAACCTGGTGTATATAACATGCTGTATATAACATGGTGTATATAACATGCTGTATATAACATGCTGTATATAACATGGTGTATATAACCTGGTGTATATAACATGCTGTATATAACATGCTGTATATAACCTGGTGTATATAACATGCTGTATATAACATGCTGTATATAACATGCTGTATATAACCTGGTGTATATAACATGGTGTATATAACATGGAACATGCTGTATATAACATGGTGTATATAACATGGTGTATATAACATGGTGTATATAACATGGTGTATATAACATGGTGTATATAACCTGGTGTATATAACATGGTGTATATAACATGGTGTATATAACCTGGTGTATATAACATGGTGTATATAACATGGTGTATATAACATGGAACATGCTGTATATAACCTGGTGTATATAACATGGTGTATATAACATGGTGTATATAACCTGCTGTATATAACCTGGTGTATATAACATGCTGTATATAACCTGGTGTATATAACATGCTGTATATAACCTGGTGTATATAACATGGTGTATATAACATGGTGTATATAACCTGGTGTATATAACATGCTGTATATAACATGCTGTATATAACCTGGTGTATATAACATGCTGTATATAACCTGGTGTATATAACATGGTGTATATAACCTGGTGTATATAACCTGGTGTATATAACATGGTGTATATAACATGCTGTATATAACATGGTGTATATAACCTGGTGTATATAACATGCTGTATATAACCTGTATATAACATGGTGTATATAACATGGTGTATATAACATGGTGTATATAACCTGGTGTATATAACATGCTGTATATAACCTGGTGTATATAACATGGTGTATATAACATGCTGTATATAACATGGTGTATATAACCTGGTGTATATAACATGCTGTATATAACCTGGTGTATATAACATGCTGTATATAACCTGGTGTATATAACATGCTGTATATAACCTGGTGTATATAACCTGGTGTATATAACCTGGTGTATATAACATGCTGTATATAACATGCTGTATATAACATGCTGTATATAACATGCTGTATATAACCTGGTGTATATAACATGCTGTGTATAACATGGTGTGTATAACATGCTGTATATAACCTGGTGTATATAACATGCTGTATATAACATGGTGTGTATAACATGCTGTATATAACATGGTGTATATAACATGCTGTATATAACATGCTGTATATAACATGGTGTATATAACCTGGTGTATATAACATGCTGTGTATAACATGCTGTATATAACATGCTGTATATAACATGGTGTATATAACCTGGTGTGTATAACATGCTGTATATAACATGGTGTATATAACATGCTGTATATAACATGCTGTATATAACATGGTGTATATAACCTGGTGTATATAACATGCTGTATATAACATGCTGTATATAACCTGGTGTATATAACATGCTGTATATAACATGCTGTATATAACCTGGTGTATATAACATGGTGTATATAACATGGAACATGCTGTATATAACATGGTGTATATAACCTGGTGTATATAACATGGTGTATATAACATGGTGTATATAACATGGTGTATATAACATGGTGTATATAACCTGGTGTATATAACATGGTGTATATAACATGCTGTATATAACCTGGTGTATATAACATGGTGTATATAACATGGTGTATATAACATGGTGTATATAACATGCTGTATATAACATGGTGTATATAACCTGGTGTATATAACATGGTGTATATAACATGGTGTATATAACCTGGTGTGTATAACATGGTGTATATAACCTGGTGTATATAACCTGGTGTATATAACATGGTGTATATAACATGGTGTATATAACATGGTGTATATAACATGGAACATGCTGTATATAACCTGGTGTATATAACATGGTGTATATAACATGGTGTATATAACATGGTGTATATAACATGGTGTATATAACATGGTGTATATAACATGGAACATGCTGTATATAACCTGGTGTATATAACATGGTGTATATAACATGGTGTATATAACATGCTGTATATAACCTGGTGTATATAACCTGGTGTATATAACATGGTGTATATAACATGGTGTATATAACATGCTGTATATAACCTGGTGTATATAACATGGTGTATATAACATGGTCTATATAACATGGTGTATATAACATGCTGTATATAACATGCTGTATATAACATGGTGTATATAACATGCTGTATATAACCTGGTGTATATAACATGCTGTATATAACCTGGTGTATATAACATGCTGTATATAACCTGGTGTATATAACCTGCTGTATATAACATGGTGTATATAACATGGTGTATATAACATGGTGTATATAACATGGTGTATATAACATGGTGTATATAACCTGGTGTATATAACCTGGTGTATATAACATGGTGTATATAACCTGGTGTATATAACATGGTGTATATAACATGGTGTATATAACCTGGTGTATATAACATGGTGTATATAACATGGTGTATATAACATGGTGTATATAACATGGTGTATATAACATGCTGTATATAACATGGTGTATATAACATGCTGTATATAACATGGTGTATATAACCTGGTGTATATAACCTGGTGTATATAACATGGTGTATATAACATGCTGTATATAACATGGTGTATATAACATGGTGTATATAACATGCTGTATATAACCTGGTGTATATAACATGGTGTATATAACATGGTGTATATAACCTGGTGTATATAACATGCTGTATATAACCTGGTGTATATAACATGCTGTATATAACATGCTGTATATAACATGGTGTATATAACATGGTGTATATAACATGGTGTATATAACATGGTGTATATAACATGGTGTATATAACATGGTGTATATAACATGGTGTATATAACCTGGTGTATATAACATGGTGTATATAACATGGTGTATATAACATGGTGTATATAACATGCTGTATATAACCTGGTGTATATAACATGGTGTATATAACATGGTGTATATAACATGGTGTATATAACATGGTGTATATAACATGGTGTATATAACATGGTGTATATAACATGGTGTATATAACCTGGTGTATATAACATGCTGTATATAACATGCTGTATATAACATGGTGTATATAACATGCTGTATATAACCTGGTGTATATAACATGGTGTATATAACATGCTGTATATAACATGGTGTATATAACCTGGTGTATATAACATGGTGTATATAACATGCTGTATATAACATGGTGTATATAACCTGGTATAACATGTGTATATAACATGCTGTATATAACCTGGTGTATATAACATGGTGTATATAACATGGTGTATATAACATGGTGTATATAACATGGTGTATATAACATGGTGTATATAACATGGTGTATATAACCTGGTGTATATAACATGGTGTATATAACATGCTGTATATAACCTGGTGTATATAACATGGTGTATATAACATGGTGTATATAACATGGTGTATATAACATGTGTATATACCTGGTGTATATAACATGGTGTATATAACATGGTGTATAACCTGCTGTATATAACCTGGTGTATATAACATGCTGTATATAACCTGGTGTATATAACATGCTGTATATAACCTGGTGTATATAACATGGTGTATATAACATGGTGTATATAACCTGGTGTATATAACCTGGTGTATATAACATGCTGTATATAACCTGGTGTATATAACATGGTGTATATAACCTGGTGTATATAACATGGTGTATATAACATGGTGTATATAACATGGTGTATATAACATGGTGTATATAACATGCTGTATATAACATGCTGTATATAACATGCTGTATATAACATGGTGTATATAACATGGTGTATATAACATGGTGTATATAACATGGTGTATATAACATGCTGTATATAACCTGGTGTATATAACATGGTGTATATAACATGGTGTATATAACATGGTGTATATAACCTGGTGTATATAACATGCTGTATATAACATGGTGTATATAACATGCTGTATATAACCTGGTGTATATAACCTGGTGTATATAACCTGGTGTATATAACCTGGTGTATATAACATGCTGTATATAACATGCTGTATATAACATGCTGTATATAACATGCTGTATATAACATGCTGTATATAACCTGGTGTATATAACATGCTGTATATAACATGGTGTATATAACATGCTGTATATAACATGGTGTATATAACATGCTGTATATAACATGGTGTATATAACATGCTGTATATAACATGGTGTATATAACATGCTGTATATAACATGCTGTATATAACATGCTGTATATAACATGCTGTATATAACATGGTGTATATAACCTGGTGTATATAACATGGTATAACATGGTGTATATAACATGGTGTATATAACCTGGTGTATATAACATGGTGTATATAACATGGTGTATATAACCTGCTGTATATAACATGGTGTATATAACATGGTGTATATAACATGGAACACTGTATATAACCTGGTGTATATAACATGGTGTATATAACATGGTGTATATAACATGGTGTATATAACATGGTGTATATAACATGGTGTATATAACATGGTGTATATAACATGGTGTATATAACATGGTGTATATAACATGGTGTATATAACATGGTGTATATAACCTGGTGTATATAACATGGTGTATATAACATGGTGTATATAACATGGTGTATATAACATGGTGTATATAACCTGGTGTATATAACATGGTGTATATAACATGGTGTATATAACCTGCTGTATATAACCTGGTGTATATAACCTGGTGTATATAACATGGTGTATATAACATGGTGTATATAACATGGTGTATATAACATGGTGTATATAACATGGTGTATATAACCTGCTGTATATAACCTGGTGTATATAACATGGTGTATATAACCTGGTGTATATAACATGGTGTATATAACCTGATGTATATAACCTGGTGTGTATAACATGGTGTATATAACATGGTGTATATAACCTGCTGTATATAACCTGGTGTGTATAACATGGTGTATATAACATGGTGTATATAACCTGCTGTATATAACCTGGTGTATATAACATGGTGTATATAACATGGTGTATATAACCTGCTGTATATAACCTGGTGTATATAACCTGGTGTATATAACCTGGTGTATATAACATGGTGTATATAACATGGTGTATATAACCTGGTGTATATAACATGGTGTATATAACATGGTGTATATAACATGGTGTATATAACATGGTGTATATAACATGGTGTATATAACATGGTGTATATAACATGCTGTATATAACATGCTGTATATAACATGGTGTATATAACATGCTGTATATAACATGCTGTATATAACATGGTGTATATAACATGCTGTATATAACATGGTGTATATAACATGGTGTATATAACCTGCTGTATATAACATGGTGTATATAACATGGTGTATATAACATGGTGTATATAACATGCTGTATATAACATGGTGTATATAACATGGTGTATATAACATGGTGTATATAACATGGTGTATATAACCTGGTGTATATAACATGGTGTATATAACATGGTGTATATAACCTGGTGTATATAACATGGTGTATATAACCTGGTGTATATAACATGGTGTATATAACATGGTGTATATAACATGCTGTATATAACATGGTGTATATAACATGCTGTATATAACATGGTGTATATAACATGCTGTATATAACATGCTGTATATAACATGGTGTATATAACATGCTGTATATAACATGCTGTATATAACATGGTGTATATAACATGGTGTATATAACATGGTGTATATAACATGGTGTATATAACATGGTGTATATAACATGGTGTATATAACATGGTGTATATAACATGGTGTATATAACATGGTGTATATAACATGCTGTATATAACATGCTGTATATAACATGGTGTATATAACATGCTGTATATAACATGGTGTATATAACATGGTGTATATAACATGCTGTATATAACATGGAAAACATGCTGTATATAACCTGGTGTATATAACATGGTGTATATAACATGGTGTATATAACATGCTGTATATAACCTGGTGTATATAACATGCTGTATATAACCTGGTGTATATAACCTGCTGTATATAACCTGGTGTATATAACATGGTGTATATAACATGGTGTATATAACATGGTGTATATAACATGCTGTATATAACATGGTGTATATAACCTGGTGTATATAACATGGTGTATATAACATGCTGTATATAACATGCTGTATATAACATGGTGTATATAACATGGTGTATATAACATGGTGTATATAACATGGTGTATATAACATGCTGTATATAACATGGTGTATATAACCTGGTGTATATAACATGGTGTATATAACCTGGTGTATATAACATGGTGTATATAACATGGTGTATATAACCTGGTGTATATAACATGGTGTATATAACATGGTGTATATAACCTGGTGTATATAACATGGTGTATATAACATGGTGTATATAACATGGTGTATATAACATGGTCTATATAACATGGTCTATATAACATGGTGTATATAACATGCTGTATATAACATGCTGTATATAACA
>CM026395.1:15656149-15678665 GCA_014843695.1 Archivesica marissinica | reverse complement strand
TCCAGCGTGTTAGTCGAGTACCTGGCTCCAGGCTTCCAGCGTGTTAGTCGAGTACCTGGCTCCATGCTTCCAGCGTGTTAGTCGAGTACCTGGCTCCAGGCTTCCAGCGTGTTAGTCGAGTACCTGGCTCCAGGCTTCCGGCGTGTTAGTCGAGTACCTGGCTCCATGCATCCAGCGTGTTAGTCGAGTACCTGGCTCCATGCTTCCAGCGTGTTAGTCGAGTACCTGGCTCCATGCTTCCAGCGTGTTAGTCGAGTACCTGGCTCCAGGCTTCCAGCGTGTTAGTCGAGTACCTGGCTCCATGCTTCCGCAGAGTACCTGGCTCCAGGCTTCCGGCGTGTTAGTCGAGTACCCCCACCCACACAACCCCCACCCACACAACCCCACCCAGCGTGTTAGTCGAGTACCTGGCTCCAGGCTTCCAGCGTGTTAGTCGAGTACCTGGCTCCAGGCTTCCAGCGTGTTAGTCGAGTATCTGGCTCCATGCTTCCAGCGTGTTAGTCGAGTACATGGCTCCATGCTTCCGGCGTGTTAGTCGAGTACCTGGCTCCATGCTTCCAGCGTGTTAGTCGAGTACCTGGCTCCATGCTTCCGGCGTGTTAGTCGAGTACCTGGCTCCAGGCTTCCAGCGTGTTAGTCGAGTACCTGGCTCCAGGCTTCCGGCATGTTAGTCGAGTACCTGGCTCCATGCTTCCGGCGTGTTAGTCGAGTACCTGGCTCAATGCTTCCGGCGTGTTAGTCGAGTACCTGGCTCCATGCTTCCAGCGTGTTAGTCGAGTACCTGGCTCCATGCTTCCAGCGTGTTAGTCGAGTACCTGGCTCCATGCTTCCAGCGTGTTAGTTGAGTACCTGGCTCCAGGCTTCCGGCGTGTTAGTCGAGTACCTGGCTCCAGGCTTCCAGCGTGTTAATCGAGTACCTGGCTCCAGGCTTCCAGCGTGTTAGTCGAGTACCTGGCTCCATGCTTCCAGCGTGTTAGTCGAGTACCTGGCTGCAGGCTTCCGGCATGTTAGTCGAGTACCTGGCTCCAGGCTTCCAGCGTGTTAGTCGAGTACCTGGCTCCATGCTTCCAGCGTGTTAGTCGAGTACCTGGCTCCATGCTTCCAGCGTGTTAGTCGAGTACCTGGCTCCATGCTTCCAGCGTGTTAGTCGAGTACCTGGCTCCAGGCTTCCAGCGTGTTAGTCGAGTACCTGGCTCCATGCTTCCAGCGTGTTAGTCGAGTACCTGGCTCCATGCTTCCGGCGTGTTAGTCGAGTACCGGCTCCATGATCCAGTGTGTGAGTCGAGTACCTGGCTCCATGCTTCCAGCGTGTTAGTCGAGTACCTGGCTCCATGCTTCCAGCGTGTTAGTCGAGTACCTGGCTCCATGCTTCCGGCGTGTTAGTCGAGTACCTGGCTCCATGCTTCCAGCGTGTGAGTCGAGTACCTGGCTCCAGGCTTCCAGCGTGTTAGTCGAGTATCTGGCTCCATGCTTCCAGCGTGTTAGTCGAGTACCTGGCTCCATGCTTCCGGCGTGTTAGTCGAGTACCCGGCTCCATGCTTCCAGTGTGTGAGTCGAGTACCTGGCTCCATGCTTCCAGCGTGTTAGTCGAGTACCTGGCTCCATGATTCCAGCGTGTTAGTCGAGTACCTGGCTCCATGATTCCGGCGTGTTAGTCGAGTACCTGGCTCCATGCTTCCAGCGTGTGAGTCGAGTACCTGGCTCCAGGCTTCCAGCGTGTAGTCGAGTACCTGGCTCCATGCTTCCAGCGTGTTAGTCGAGTACCTGGCTCCATGCTTCCGGCGTGTTAGTCGAGTACCGGCTCCATGCTTCCAGCGTGTGAGTCGAGTACCTGGCTCCATGCTTCCAGCGTGTGAGTCGAGTACCTGGCTCCAGGCTTCCAGCGTGTTAGTCGAGTATCTGGCTCCATGCTTCCAGCGTGTTAGTCGAGTACCTGGCTCCATGCTTCCGGCGTGTTAGTCGAGTACCCGGCTCCATGCTTCCAGTGTGTGAGTCGAGTACCTGGCTCCATGCTTCCAGCGTGTGAGTCGAGTACCTGGCTCCAGGCTTCCGGCGTGTTAGTCGAGTACCCGACTCCAGGCTTCCAGCGTGTTAGTCGAGTACCTGGCTCCAGGCTTCCGGCGTGTTTGTCGAGTACCTGGCTCCAGGCTTCCAGCGTGTTAGTCGAGTACCTGGCTCCAGGCTTCCGGCGTGTTAGTCGAGTACCTGGCTCCAGGCCTCCAGCGTGTTAGTCGAGTACCTGGCTCCAGGCTTCCGGCGTGCTAGTCGAGTACCTGGCTCCATGCTTCCGACGTGTTAGTCGAGTACCTGGCTCCAGGCTTCCGACGTGTTAGTCGGGTTATGTTGATTATAGGGATAGGACACGATAAGAAGACAATTCCAGAAGCACCCCTGATTCTTGTACATGATCGGTACAGACAGACGGACGGAATAGAAGCAGATAGTTATAAGATACCAACATGAACGAAAACTAACTAAATTTTTCCAACATTATATAGTTTTGAAATTGTATTCATCAACCCTCATATTTATGAAAACCTGAAATGTATTAACCAGCCCTCGTATGTATAAAAACATGCAATTTATTAACCAACGCTCGTATTTATAAAACCATGAACTTTAACCAACGCTCGTATGTATAAAAATCTTAAATGTATTAACCAACCCTCGTATTTATAACAACCTGAAACAACCATCGTATTTATAATAATCTGAAACAACCATCGTAGTATAACTATCTGCGACGAATCACCAACCAACCTAACGTAGTTCAATACATGTACTTTGTTAACTTCATATAAATGAATATTCCAGCAGTCAAACAACACCACGTGATTGCGTGACAGGTGTCACTGTAACATATGGAACGATTTGCGTTACTTTACCAACAACCTGCTGCCAAAAGCGGCTTAAATTGGATATTGAAATCACGGCAAGAGAAAATCGAAAACATAAAACAATGATTAAGAAACGTGTTATACGTGGAGGACAGGGCATGGGTTACGGGTTGCAAGTGAATTGTTATAGAACAGTCATATATATATGTTGTTCCAATATTATGCTGTTATTTTCTGCATTTTGAAAGTGTGCAGCATGCCATGAGTGTCGGAAGGGAACAGACATTCATGCATCGTACAGTCGGTATGTTTGCCTCACAAACAATTATTTAAGCATTTCAAATCAATAGTACATATGTCATACACATAAAGATACAATACAGACATGAACATACAAATGGTTTGGGCTACACGTTTTAATAACATTATACAACAGCCTGCATCAGAGACAACGGCCCGCACCACGAACAGTTGGAAAACCAGGACGTCTCCGCACGATTTCCCGGTACACAGGTCAGTGTTTCCCTGTCGCAAGTTGCACCACGAACAGTTGGAAAACCAGGACGTCTCCGCACGATTTCCCGGTACACAGGTCAGTGTTTCTCTGTCGCAAGTTGCATCACGAACAGTTGGAAAACCAGGACGTCTCCGCACAATTTCCCGGTACACAGGTCAGTGTTTCTCTGTCGCAAGTTGCATCACGAACAGTTGGAAAACAAGGACGTCTCCGCACGATTTCCCGGTACACAGGTCAGTGTTTCTCTGTCGCAAGTTGCATCACGAACAGTTGGAAAACAAGGACGTCTCCGCACGATTTCCCGGTACACAGGTCAGTGTTTCTCTGTCGCAAGTTGCATCACGAACAGTTGGAAAACAAGGACGTCTCCGCACGATTTCCCGGTACACAGGTCAGTGTTTCCCTGTCGCAAGTTGCACCACGAACAGTTGGAAAACCAGGACGTCTCCGCACGATTTCCCGGTACACAGTTCAGTGTTTCCCCTGTCGCAAGTTGCATAAGTAACCG
The DNA here is from genome assembly GCA_014843695.1 of Archivesica marissinica. Classification (NCBI taxonomy): domain Eukaryota; kingdom Metazoa; phylum Mollusca; class Bivalvia; order Venerida; family Vesicomyidae; genus Archivesica; species Archivesica marissinica. The sequence continues at coordinate 15,674,803 of CM026395.1, read as the reverse complement.
TTTCAACGCCTACTATGTGTGTGTGTGGGCGTGCGTGCGTGCGTTGGTGCGTGTGCATAAGGGGACATGTGTGTTTTACGTTTATTTATCGTCGCTACCTGTTGCCCATATGAGCGACGCCTCCTGAATCGGTATAAAGTCCCACCTGAAAGGCTGTTAATTTTATTAGGGTCAGACGGGGGATCGAACAATAAGAAAAAATGTAGGTACATTTGGTATCAAAATGTGCGAACTATTGCGTAAATTAGTGCAATATATGAAGGATTATTTCCTTCACTCATAGTAACATCCATAATTCTAAAATTGTTAACGAAAATGTAACGCACAGTTTTTTTTATTATTATTAATCAACTGTCCATTCTCTATTTACAATGACAATGATTGTATTTAGCATCACAGATATAACACTAACTTTAAAGCGACACTACATTGTTGAAAAAAGCTATTATTTTGCTTGTTTGTTTTGGTGGGTGAAAGTCCCACACACACCTTGTGTCGTATGGCGACACTCCAGCTATTGATGGAGGAAGACCCCGTGTACCACTCCGAGCAGTATTTCAGACACGGGCAGGCAACCGGAGAGAACCACCGACCTTCCACATGCCATCTGAATAGCTTTCCCAAAAGAAAATATTCGACAACCCCACGGAGGCTCACGTATATGCGCGCAGTGTCATTAGTTGACATTATTGTAAGCAGTTACCATAACTATGCAAAATGTAGCGTGAGTTACAATACGTTGCATAACTGCGGAGTGCACATATTTACACTATTGTCTGTTAAAACATATACGCTTTGCTTTAATCAATTATTCATTATCAACTGTAACATACGATATATCTGATACATGTGCTGACTGTAGGGTCATTGTGATATATGCTATGGTTACCTTGGCTATGGTTTACTATAGCTTCTTTATAGCTTAGCTAAAACATGTTGTACATGGGTTGGTAGAGCTGCATGTGGGTGGTGTACATGGGTTGGTAGAGCTACATGTGTGTGTTGTACATGGGTTGGTAGAGCTACATGTGTGTGTTGTACATGGGTTGGTAGAGCTACATGTGTGTGTTGTACATGGGTTGGTAGAGCTGCATGTGTATGTTGTACATGGGTTGGTAGAGCTACATGTGTATGTTGTACATGGGTTGGTAGAGCTACATGTGTGTGTTGTACATGGGTTGGTAGAGCTACATATGTATGTTGTACATGGGTTGGTAGAGCTACATCTGTGTGTTGTACATGGGTTGGTAGAGCTACATATGTGTGTTGTACATGGGTTGGTAGAGCTACATGTGTGTGTTGTACATGGGTTGGTAGAGCTACATCTGTGTGTTGTACATGGGTTGGTAGAGCTACATCTGTGTGGTGTACATGTGTTGGTAGAGCTACATCTGTTTATTGTACATGGGTTGGTAGAGCTACATCTGTGTGTTGTACATGGGTTGGTAGAGCTACATCTGTGTGGTGTACATGGGTTGGTAGAGCTACATCTGTGTGTTGTACATGGGTTGGTAGAGCTACATATGTGTGTTGTACATGGGTTGGTAGAGCTACATGTGTGTGGTGTACATGGGTTGGTAGAGCTACATCTGTGTGTTGTACATGGGTCGGTAGAGCTACATCTGTTTGTTGTACATGGGTTGGTAGAGCTACATGTGTTTGTTGTAGATGATTGAGTCTATGTTCGTCCAAGCATATATGATTGTGTCTATGTTCGTCCAAGCATAGATGACTGTGTCTATGTTCGTTTAAGCATAGATGATTGTGTCTATGTTCGTCCAAGCATAGATGATTGTGTCTATGTTCGTCCAAGCATAGATGATTGTGTCTATGTTCGTCCAAGCATAGATGATTGTGTCTATGTTCGTCCAAGCATAGATTATTGTGTCTATATTCGTCCAAGCATAGATGATTGTATATATGTTCGTCCAAGCATAGATGATTGTGTCTATGTTCGTCCAAGCATAGATGATTGTGTCTATGTTCGTCCAAGCATAGATGAGTGTGTCTATGTGAGGTTTGTCAGGGATAGGGACATAAAACCACTGGATTACTTGGAAGTTAGCACAATTAACATTTTCCCTGCAGGAGTCAGTTGTGTGTTACATTGGTGACAATTTCGAGGCACATATTCGTACCTTTGCTCTTTTCACAGCCCACACATTCACTATAGTTGTTGATATGTCTTTACTAGGGTAGGGAGGTAAATCCATTACTCGTTAGTACGGTTGGTTTGTCACCCGCACCATATACGTCAACAGCAACTCTCCCTATATTTGGTAGTTACATACATAGTTTCAGTTCCTTCAATGCTTGCCCCTACCCAATGCTTGCCCCTACCCTACCCCTACCCAACGTCTTGCCGTTGTATCACACCTGCTGTGCTGCTAAAATTTATTGAACATTTGTCATTATGTTGATGAGTTGTATGTCCAATGTCAACTGTACATTTCAAAATGCAGTGTGGTGTCCGTGATTAATTTAATATTCATAATGTCACATGGCTCACTTAGAATACAAAGCCTGACGTACAAGTGGTTGTGCGCTGAGAGAAAGCTAAGCAAAGTCCAGAGAATGGCATTCGATTTCCAAAGGAGCCAATGCATTCAAACCTTTCATACAGCTCTCATTCGTGTACATACAACAGCCGAAACGATTGGACGTGTTCAATACAAAACAGTGACAAGTTTTCACCTTGGTTTGATTGGCTGAACTTTGACAATTTTCGTCATAGACGAACATTGCCGATCGTCACCGATTCACATCTGGATGCACAGACACCGATAAGACATGAAGCTATCCGTATATACGACGCATGCGCGATTAAACATTTCCCTTGGACCAATAGTTAAAATAGTTGACACGTATTTTTGACCTGACACATGACCATATTTAATCACATGATCTTTACTAACCAATCACTGCATGTCTATGATACATCCCCCATCTCTATAAAGCATCAACAAGACGCCATTTCTTATGTGCTTATATATAATCCATATTATGCAGGAGTATTTATATATACCTTCAGGTAACTATTGCTACTCGTTTTGACTACCATCGCGATAACATATTATTCATTTACATGTACATTGACTGATAACCTGTTAGCTTTTGAGAAATATTGACCAGATGTAAACAGGTAAAAAGACTTGAGTTGGATTGTCTAACTTAGACTGCACCATCGTATTATGTATTTCTTAAATCCATCAAATGCAATGATCGGCATTATATACATGTATGTCTGATGACCTGTTATAGCGTATGTGATTGTTAATTATGTGAAGTATGTTCATTGGCGTAGCTTCCTATAGGCCTTGTAGGCCGTGGCCTACACTTTCCCCCGAAAAATTAAGTGCCAAATCTGTAACAAAAACCGAGAGGCCAGGATTAAATTATATATGCTATAAATAGTTTTCCTTTGGAACGACCTCGGACCCCCCCCCCCCGTCTTAAGTTGGCATACACATCGATTCCAGCCAAGCTACGCCCCTGCTATTGTATGAAACTGTGTATTTGCATATACGTGTATTGCTTGCATTAAAGGCTACACAGGCTGGGTAATAGAAGCAGTAGACACTTATCTTGCTGCTGCTGTAAAATAACTTGGTATGCGCCGACCACAACCACCTAACACACACAAGGAACATGAACTACTTAATTCCTCAGTCCCGAACCCAATACCATATAAACTCTTCCCCCCCCCCGAACAATACGTCTCTGGAATGGCCTCCCCTACTATGTACAGTCCAGCCCCAGCTTAACCATTTTTGCTGAGCGGTTGGCCACGGTACCACTAATGTAACATGATGTCTGTTTTTAACCTTAGTATGTAGTTCTTTTAACACTCTCTGTCTCACTAATTGAGATTTTTAAGCCTGTCCCTGACAAACGCCCCCCTGTCATACTCGCGTCTGAGTGCTGGGAGTACCATGTAGATGTAGATTTGGGAATCCCCCAATATTGTTCTGAAATTTCTTTCCACTTGGCATCTGTGGTACTCCTGCGAATGCTCCTATAGCATTCCTGCAGCTCGAGTTCTGCCAGTAACCACAATATATATATAAATTTATAATAAAAGCACCGGGCGAGCGAGTATATTAAACTGTTTAGACTAATCATCGCTTCGACTTACTTCTGTACTTTTAATTGTTTGCACAATGCTACCATGTGGTCTTTGTATCTGGACTGTCGCCACTTCTCTTAGACACTCTGATATTAGATTGCCAACAATGTCTAAGCATTGCTAAACACTAGTATACTCTATTTGCCTTCTTGGTTCGCGGAACGTCTCGATTGCTTTAAGACCATAACTACCATGGCAGTTGTGATAGCGCTGTGGATGCGCGTTCGCTTCAGGTGCGAAAGGTCCGGAGTTCGATCCCCGCTGGAGCCGTTACGATTGTGCCCTTAGGCAAGGCATTTAAATTCCACGTCCTCTTCTCTCTCCCTCGTGGCGATGGATTTCATCAGGAATGAGGTCTCGAGAGTGATTAATATAAGTTATAAGAACTTGTTTCGCAATCGAGTTAAAATAAATGTGTATAAACTAAGACCATAAATCGAGTAATGATCTGCACCCGGGCCTCAAGTTTCTCAGCAACCTGTTACCACCTGTTAATACTCGTTCTATTATATATCCACAGCAGGATCAATATAGGTGGATTGTTAATGTTTTATTAATATAATCTTATCGGAAACAATTTAGCCGACAGCTGACCGTGTTACTCAAACACTTACTTTATACAAATTTGGTTTAGCTCGAATGCGAAATAATGTCTTGCAACGTTGGATTAATCGCTCCCCAGACCTCATATCTGATGAAATACATAGCTGTGAGGGCGTGACTAGAGGGCGTGACTAGATGCAACGTGGATATATGTATAATTATTATATAAATTAATAATCTTCAACCATGTATTTATTTATTGTATTCGAGAGATATAACTGCTATCGATATGACTCGCTCTGTTCCAGTCTAGGACACACGTTCTTGTTAAAATATGATTTGTCTCTACCATAAAATTATATCTAATGAGCTCCCTCCTACAACTTGAGGTACTACGCATTTTTATTTGAACTGCATGTTCCACCCAATTACACACATCCGCAGTTGTAATGTTAAAAATGACAACACTTACTATTAAATTATAAGCTATACATGTAATTGCAAGTCACCTGGCTATTGGTATTCAAAGTAAAACCGATTTGTCTACAGCAACGACCAAGCCATCACAAGTTTATATAAACCTGTTATAAGTTTTATAGCAGTTTCTGTTTTTACGTTTATTTATCGTCGCTACCGGTTGCCCATATGAGCGACGCCTCCTGAAGAGATTAGTTATTTTAGATTTTGGAGGATAGTGCATGATACAGACAGAGACCCATTCCAGAATCTCCTCTGGTTCTTTTACGTGCACGGTGTAAAGCACCGACACGAGACCTCGGTTTAACGTCCCATCTGAAAGACTGTTAATTTTATTAGGGTCAGACGGGGGATCGAACCTGCGATCCCTGGATTACCAGTCCAGAGTGTTACCAATGTACTACAGATCCGTCTGTAGTTTTATAGTAATTATGTTGACCTACTTATATATCGTGCAGTGAAATGAATGACTCAATCCAAAGTTTACCGATATGTGCCAAAATGTACCAAGTACCCCCTCCACCCGGAAGACAGCTTTTATTCTTTTATATATACATTTTTGTAATTAATTATCCAACTCAGCACACTTGTTATTTCGAACGCTATGTATATACACAAACCACACCCCAAACACCAACCAAACACCACAAACCAAAACTATCTTACTATACATTTGACCTGTATTAAGCAGCCACCTGTGCTAAGCAGCCACTTTCTCTTATTCCCTTGGCTGGCTACTTAAGACAGGTTTGACTGTATGTATGTTCCATTAATGTCAAACCCCTTGCGGGGACCTAGACATGTTTTCCTGGGCAGACTTAGCCGACCTAAGTGATTAACCAGTACTAAGCAATGTGTGTGAGGTTCCTTACTCAATGACACTACATACGTGGCCTGAGCGAGTATCGAACACGGGACCGTTCGATTCCAAATCCGACGCTCTACCACTGGACCACGGATGCCACACGGTGGATAATTCTCGGAATTATATTTGCTATTTTATCCTGGACACACATATATCCCGGGGCAGAGAATATTCCGATAGTAGACTGTAGCCTCAACCCTCACAACCATGTTCTTGGTCGACTTGATATACGGTCAAGAAAACCAACATTTTCCTGGGAGCCAACACCGTTGTGAGGATTGTACTTGTATAAAGACCCATTTAGTTGCATGCACTTTATTATATTATAGTTTATCCTACCTTCATGTGAAATAACGTACAAAAACGGCCTGCTAATAATTTTTGCTTTATTAGTCAGTGCCTAATAAAGCTTTTATGACCCAGATTACGGTTTGTAAATAAACAAAGCGTCTGTGGTCACATTGTGTTGTCTGCTGAGTTTGGAAAATGTCCCAAGAAGAAAGTCGTGCACAGGCAAACTTTCAGGTTGTTTGGGATGAATTAACAGCACTCGATGAGACCCCTCTGGAAACTACTGTTGTCAGAGAAATGACATTTATCTATAAATAGAAATATCAATGCGCAACATATTACCAAGTGCGTAGCGAGTTTGTAAGCTGCCATGGCTAGTTTGTTTGTTTTTGTGTCGGGTGCACACTCAGAATGTAGGATAAATAGAATATTAGGTTACTGTCTTATAAATTTTAATTTATTAGGCTCGTCTCCGAAAAAATACAAGGCTCGGCTCTAAGACAGTAACCTAATATTCTCTATTTTTATGTATATGATATAAGCCGGAAACGATCCAATATATACAATGTACTTATATCTTATTTCCTATGAAAGTTTTACTGGTTACTGTTTACATGTTTCATTATTCTATTTCATGATTTAATTTGTTGAGGGCAGGGCCATAGTAGATTGACTTAATTATTCAAATGAGTTCTCTCGTTAAATAAAGTCTTTATTATTATTATTATGTAAACTATTGGACTGTGTGAGATCGTAGCGCCGACGACAGTACAACTAGTTTACATATTGGATCTATTTGAGGCTTATATCTTACTTAAAACACACACTTATATAACAAACCTACTAATTAAAATTGTTAATTTCGTACATTTACGCGTTGGATTTAATAATAATGGACTGCACGTACAAAGGTATGATGTCACGATAGTGTTTTAAGTACACGTTTTAAATTGAAATGACTCAGTCTTCAGTATATCCGCAGGTTCGATCCCCCGTCTGACCCTAATAAAATAAACAGTATTTCAGATGGGACGTTAAACCGAGGTCTCCTGTCGGAGCTTTACAACGTACACGTAAAAGAACCAGAGGAGACCCTGGAATGGGTCTCTGTCTGTATCATCCACTATCCTCCAAAAATCTAAAATAACTAATCTATTCAGGAGACGTCGCTCATATGGGCAACCTGTAGCGGTGATAAATAAACGTAAAAACACAGTCATCTCATAAGTCAGTAATGGCTGGACCTTTTAAATTGCGGTGACACTATAATAAACAAACACTACTACTATTACTACTATATAGAGAGTAATACATTTTTTAATTTATTCCACAAACTACACTACTGACAACATGCAACGCTCGTGGTTTTATTTAGCGTATCACTCTCCTACATTCAATAGACACTTTTACACATTACATTTAAAGAATCTTTAACTGAAAAGGGAAACAACTTCAAAAGAAACCACAGCATATGACCGTTTTACACCAGTACTGATTATCTCCCCTGTCATAGTTTTGCTATATAGCTCAGTGCTGTTACCACAAATATTGCAGAAAATGTAATCTTGATAGTTGGTGAATCTGAAAACAGAAACATCATTTAAATTGCATCACTTTCACATGTGTAATCCTCAACAAAATTATGCTTACTTAAATCACCGACGAGCAATCACGAAAGTAATAGTAGCGTATGGGCTGTCCGATTAGCGTAGTGGTTAGCGCGCTCGCTTCTCACCAATGCAACCCGGGTTCGATCCTCGGACAGGGAAATATGTGAGATGGTACAGTTGTCGCCAGATCTGACATGTGTACGATGGGTTTTCTCCGGGTACTCCGGTTTCCTCCCACACGAATGACCACATATACGCTTTCATCCGCTCCAGCGAGAATGATTAATATAAGTTGTTAAAACTTGCTTCGCAATCGTTGTAAAATAAATAAAGCAAAACATATATAGTAGCTTGAATGCTTAAAAATAAAAGATTATCATCGGAATTTAGTTTATACTTTATTTATTTTACAACGATTGCGAAACAAGTTCTAACAACTTATATTAATCACTGTCGTTGGCGCGGATGAAAGCGTATATGTGGTCATTCGTGTGGGAGGAAACCGGAGTACCCGGAGAAAACCCACCTGTCCGATCTGGCGACCACCGTACCATCTTACATACTTCCCGGTCCGAGGATCGAACCCGGGTTGCATTGGTGAGAAGCGAGCGCGCTAACCACTGCGCTACTCGGACAGCCTAATCATCGGAATATAGTGTCCATTAACAAAATGACTACACCAGGATATATACATGAACAATGATACATATTAACTCCTATGTCCATGTATTATATATGTAGATCAGCGGCGTAGCCAGCTGAAAATGATGTACAATCCCGTTTTAACTAGTAAGCACCATAGGTGCGAATATGAGCAGTGAAGGTGCGAATCCGGTAGGGGAGTCTGGGGACATCCTCCCACGAATGTTTTGAAACGTAGACATCAAATGGTGCACTCTGGCACCTCTTAAGGGCAATTTATAAACTAACAAATACATAAAAAAAAGTTCAGTTTTTCATACATTTTATTTATATTATTATAACATCATGACATTATAAACTAGTACTTTAATTATGAAACCACAATTATTTTTTTTTTTTTAAATCCTGAAAATAATGTGCAAGCACGGGCTTTGCAGCGTAAAGGAAACTACGCGCATAAAGCAATACAACCTGCTATGCATGATTGCCTAAATTATAGTTCATCTTATTTATAAAATGTAATATTTTGACAATAATCTGGACAGCAACACACCTGAGCACGAATTAGTGCCGTTGATTACAAGGTAGCCGAATGCGCATGTGCACTGTACGCCATTGCAAACTGTGTTTCTACCACCGCATTCTTGATCCAGTGTACACCATTCTCCCAACCATCGTTCTATTTAAAATACCAGTAATATTTAGGTAACATATCCCAATAAAACAGTTTTAACCATACAACACACTAGCATATAGGAGAAATACAACATAATGGAGTTTATACAAATTTATTTTAGCTCGATTGCGAAACATGTTCTTATAACTTATATTAATCACTCTCGAGACCTCATTCCTGCTGGAATCCATCGCCATGAGGGAGAGAGAAGAGGCATGTGGAATTTAAATGCCTTGCCTAAGGGCACAATCGTAACCTCTCCAGCGGGGCTCAAACTCCGGATCTTTCGCACATGAAGCGAATGCGCTACCACTGGGCTATCATGACACCATAATGTATCTTGAGTACGGATGGATCCCCATCAAACTTGTGCAACTCATTCTGAATGAGATGCAAATAGAACACCTGTACAGTCAAACCTGTCTTAAGCAGCCAGCCAAGGGAGTCAGAGAAAGTGGCTGCTTAGCACAGGTGGCTGCTTAATAGAGGTCAAATATATAATAAAACAACCGATTGGGAATCTGGAAACTGGTTGCTTAAAACAGGTTGGCTGCTTAATGGAAGTGACCACTAACATAGGTTTGACTGTATATACAATGCTCAACTGTATATCTCGTCATTTAGCTAATTTACATATCTCGTGATATAGCTCATCTTCATATCTCCTACTTTAGTTGATATGCATACTTATATTACAAAGCTCATCCACATATCTCGTCATTTAGCTAATTTGCATATCATCTCGTGTGTTAGTTAATTTGCATACCTCGTTATTAAATATTTTATCTTAATTATACAAATAATATTAATTGCTTTAAAAAGTACCTTATATATTATATTAAATGTGTATACGTCATACCTGTGTTAGTGGTCACCTATATTAAGCAGTCAGTTTTCAGATTCCCAATATTTTGTTTTATTATATATTTGATTCTCTATTAAGCAGCCACCTGTGCTAAGCAGCCGATTTCGGTAATTCCTTTAAGCAGCCACCTGTGCTAAGCAGCCAATTTCGGTAATTCCTTTAAGCAGCCACCTGTGCTAAGCAGCCAATTCGGTAATTCCTTTAAGCAGCCACCTGTGCTAAGCAGCCAATTTCGGTAATTCCTTTAAGCAGCACCTGTGCTAAGCAGCCAATTCCCTTGATTGGCTGCTTAAGACAGGTTTGACTGTTCATGTAATTGCAATAGTTCTGGTTTAGTTTTTACAAATTTATTTTAGCTCTATTGCGAAACATGTTCTTACAACTTATATTAATCACTCTCGAGACCTCATTCCTAAATCCATCGCCACGAGGGAGAGAGAAGAGGAAATGTGGAATTTAAATACTTTGCATAAGGGCACAATCGTAACGGCTCCAGCGGGGCTCGAACTACGGACCATTCACACATGAAGCGAACGCACATCCACTGCGCTATCACAACTTCCACACTAGTTCTAGTACTTACGATAATCACATGTTGTTCCATTTGAAAACATTCCTTCGTCACACATGCAGCGATTCCTCATACACGTGGTGTTTACGTCATAACAGTGATGATTTTCAACGCATTGTTCTTCTGGGTAACTCTCTAGAAGGAGACACGAATGCTTTTGATAGGTAAGGGAAATTGGGCCTTCATTGAACAAGGAACACAGTATCGAGACAACTTATATTTAACATTGCTAGCTTGTATATGATCAACTTAACAATGTTCACTTGAAGACCAGAAGCCTCCGTGTTCGAGTGGTTAAGGTCGCTGACTTGTATACCACTGTAACCTATCATCACTGATGGTCACGGGTTCGAGCCCCACTCAGGCCGTGTCTCATTTATATGAAAAAGTTGGCAGTTCCTTACGGAGGTTGGTGCACCCAAGTACTGGTTAACCGCTGGAGCCTGCCCATGAAAGGTGTTGTTAGGTAAACTGCCCGCCGGCGATATAGCCCAAAATGGTGCTGATGCAGGCGTAAAACCCGAAATATATATATATATATATATATATATTTATTGAAGACAAGAAAGAACATACATTGGAACGTCGTTTTCCGACGAAACCGTTTTCCCACGAAACCATTTAGCTTGAGACCAACGTGACACAGTGTGTCGAACTGCATGTGGATTTCAACATATACCAACACCATATAAACTGCACTTTAATATTGAGCGTTCCTTTTTCGTTACAAATTTTAGAATTATGGATCTTACTAACATGAGTGAAGAAAATAATCCTTCACACATGGCGTGTGTGTTTTATGTTTATTTATCGTCGCTACCGGTTGCCCATATCAGCGCCGCCTCCTGAAGAGATTAGTCATTTTAGATGTTTGGAGGATAGTGCAATGATACAGACAGAGACCCATTCCAGAGTCTCCTCTGGTTCTTTTACGTGCACGATGTAAAGCACCGACACGAGACCTCGGTTTAAAGTCCCATCTGAAAGACTGTTAATTTTATTAAGGTCAGATGGGGGATCGAACCTGTGATCCCTGGATTACCAGTCCAGAATTCACACATTGCACTAATTTACACACTATTTAAGCGCGTAGACGTCCGAGTTTGCCTATATGTTTTTCTAAAAGGATATAAATGTTACCTCTAAGGCAAGTACACAGTTTCTTTTTGGTGTCAGTATATTTTTATTTATTTGTTTTGCTATAATACAAAATGTATTCATTATATTTAAAATTTAAGTTAAGTTAACTTCCTGCATGCCCTCTGATATTGAACCCGACAATGGTGTTCTGAGAATTATATATCTAGGATGACAGTGGCCTTGTATGTATGGGGCGCCGTTTTGCTATTTATTCAGTAAATTTATGTATTTTTTTTGGATATCCATAATTCCAGGTGCGCCGTTTTGCTATTTATTCAGTATTTATGGATTTTTGGATATCCATATTTCCTTTTGCTTATTATAATTCGATTTATGGATATCCATACTTAGATTTATGGCTATCCATACTTAGATTTATGGCTATCCATACTTAGATTTATGGATATCCATACTTAGATTTAGGGATATCCATAATTCCAATGACTTTTGGATATCCATAATTCGATTTTTGGATATCCATAATTCGATTTTTGAATATCCATAATTCGATCATTGGATATCCATACATAGATTTACTGAATAAATAGTAAAACGGCGCCCCATATGTATGCTGATATTAAGTAAGCATCATATTACTTCTTTTACAGGTGGCGCCTCTCTGGTAACTGTCGTCTGCACATTTACACACTTTGGTGCCAGCACTGTGGCCGTCTCTCTCGCATACCATCGTGGTACCGCCCTGGACACAGTCACTCGTTACACTGCACATGTCCCCCTCTCCGCCTTTGAAACTTTGTGGTCCTAGAGAACAATATAATAGTATGACTGCACTAGACTCGTTTGCAAAATAAACTAGGTAAGTCAGTATTTTGTAACATAGCAGGCGCGTAGCTGCCTATACGCGAGTACGCGGCTGAATCCACATGATTCTGAAGGGGGGAAAGGTCTACTATGTCCACTGAACGCCTGTCTGGGCTAGCAATGATGCATAGCTACAGACATATGGACATTGACATTGAACATGTAATCATGCAGTTCGCTGGCAAAAAGGACAGAAAATTAGACTTCTGTTAGACAATCGGGGCTTGTATTTGTTTGATATTTCAGCTCTATTTTAGAGAGAAAAAATCTGCCGAGTAAAGGGTTTATTTGTTGATTTAAGATCATAAAACTTTCAAATTTCCAGTACTAAATAATGCACCTCAGAACGCCCAGAATGCACCAGATTGCACCATTGTTTAAAAAACAATTCGGGGGGGGGGGGCATGCCCCCGGACACCCCTAGTACAATTATGAATCCACATGGATAGAAGGCTAGCTACGCCCCTGCATATATACGTGTGTGAAGACGATCACGTACATGTGTATTGTTTTCTTAAATTAATGCATTGATGAGTAATGATGTTAATTGTTTGCTACTATAGTCCACTATGTATATATGGAGTTGCACTTGATGGATGAGTAATGGTGTTAATTGTTTGCTACTACAGTCCACTATGTATATATGGAGTTGCACTTGATGGATGAGTAATGGTGTTAATTGTTTGCTACTATAGTCCACTATGTATATATGGAGTTGCACTTGATGGATGAGTAATGGTGTTAATTGTTTGCTACTACAGTCCACTATGTATATATGGAGTTGCACTTGATGGATGAGTAATGGTGTTAATTGTTTGCTACTATAGTCCACTATGTATATATGGAGTTGCACTTGATGGATGAGTAATGGTGTTAATTGTTTGCTACTATAGTCCACTATGTATATATGGAGTTGCACTTGATGAGTAATGATGTTAATTGTTTGCTACTACAGTCCACTATGTATATATGGAGTTGCACTTGATGAGTAATGATGTTAATTGTTTGCTACTATAGTCCACTATGTATATATGGAGTTGCACCTTGGATGAGTAATGATGTTAATTGTTTGCTACTATAGTCCACTATGTATATATGGAGTTGTACTTGATGAGTAATGATGTTAATTGTTTGCTACTATAGTCCACTATGTATATATGGAGTTGTACTTGATGAGTAATGATGTTAATTGTTTGCTACTATAGTCCACTATGTATATATGGAGTTGCACTTGATGAGTAATGATGTTAATTGTTTGCTACTATAGTCCACTATGTATATATGGAGTTGCACTTGATGAGTAATGATGTTAATTGTTTGCTACTATAGTCCACTATGTATATATGGAGTTACGATGAGTAATGATGTTAATTGTTTGCTACTATAGTCCACTATGTATATATGGAGTTGTACTGATGAGTAATGATGTTAATTGTTTGCTACTATAGTCCACTATGTATATATGGAGTTGCACTTGATGAGTAATGATGTTAATTGTTTGCTACTATAGTCCACTATGTATATATGGAGTTGCACTTAGATGAGTAATGATGTTAATTGTTTGCTACTATAGTCCACTATGTATATATGGAGTTGCACTTGATGAGTAATGATGTTAATTGTTTGCTACTATAGTCCACTATGTATATATGGAGTTGCACTTGATGAGTAATGATGTTAATTGTTTGCTACTATAGTCCACTATGTATATATGGAGTTGACTTGATGAGTAATGATGTTAATTGTTTGCTACTATAGTCCACTATGTATATATGGAGTTGTACTTGATGAGTAATGATGTTAATTGTTTGCTACTATAGTCCACTATGTATATATGGAGTTGTACTTGATGAGTAATGATGTTAATTGTTTGCTACTATAGTCCACTATGTATATATGGAGTTGTACCTGATGGATGAGTAATGATGTTAATTGTTTGCTACTATAGTCCACTATGTATATATGGAGTTGTACTTGATGAGTAATGATGTTAATTGTTTGCTACTATAGTCCACTATGTATATATGGAGTTGTACTTGATGAGTAATGATGTTAATTGTTTGCTACTATAGTCCACTATGTATATATGGAGTTGCACTTGATGAGTAATGATGTTAATTGTTTGCTACTATAGTCCACTATGTATATATGGAGTGTACTTGATGAGTAATGATGTTAATTGTTTGCTACTATAGTCCACTATGTATATATGGAGTTGTACTTGATGAGTAATGATGTTAATTGTTTGCTACTATAGTCCACTGTGTATATATATGGAGTTGCACTTGGTGACTAATAGGACACAATTCTTATGCACAGCATAGTCCATTAGTGTACGTTGAGTATATTACATTAAGGATATGGACAACACAATGTCACCATGTAAAACACACCATTAATTTGACATATTAAAAAGCTGATACTGCTACAGCTGATTATAACCGGTTACTTGACGACTTGTATGTACAAGCAGACACTATGCTAATACGTCCTAAACACGTTAGTGAGCATCCAATACAAGGTATTGGAATTGAAGCAAGGACAAGGTAAAGTGGACTGACGTACAGACAGACAAACGGAGAGACTAAGGGCAAAGATAAAACTATTACTGTGTACTGCTCGCGAGATAAGGTACTCGCATTATAATAATAACTATTCTGATAACACTAGGTGCAGTATGGGGGTTTTGCTATTCAGCATTTATGGATATACATAATTCCATTTTTGGATATCCATAATTCCAAACCAAACCACAACCAACCAAAACAACAGATCTATACATATCCATAATTCCAGGCGCGCCGTTTTGCTATTTATTCAGCATTTATGGATATCCATAATTCGATTTTTAGTTATCCAGAAATCGAATTATGGATATACAATAATCAAAAGGAATTATGGATATCCAATAATCTATTTATGGATATCCAATAATCAAAACAAAAAAACAAAAAACCAAAACAAAAAACAAAACAACCCCAAAAAACAAAAACAAAAAACCAAAACAAAAAACAAAACAACCCAAAAACAAAAATCGAATTATGGATATCCATAAATAACTAATAAACAGCAAAACGGCGCCCCATAGATGTACTGCTCACGAGAGTACTCGTATATTACACTTGTGACATTTTAAGTGGTACACCATGGGACTTTAAAGCTCTTATATAAATGATAGTTAAGATGTCCATATAGAAGTGTACGCACGATTGGGTAACGTCCTGTCTCTCTGCATGTAGTCTAAAGTATTGTTAATAAGTGGGCGGGAATATGGGTGGCTAACTTGTGAAGATCTGAGCTATAGAGAGGAGAGTCTGGATACAACGGGCTAGGAGTTAGCTGGACACTGATAGCCGAGATAGAGAGGGGAGTCTGGATACAGCAGGCTAGGAGTTAGCTGGACACTGATAGCCGGGATAGAGAGGGGAGTCTGGATACAGCGGGCTAGGAGTTAGCTGGACACTGATAGCCGGGATAGAGAGGGGAGTCTGGATACAGCGGGCTAGGAGTTACGCTGGACGCTGATAGCTGGGATAGAGAGGAGTCTGGATACAACGGGCTAGGAGTTAGCTGGACGCTGATAGCTGGGATAGAGAGGAGAGTCTGGATACAGCGGGCTAGGAGTTAGCTGGACACTGATAGCCGGGATAGAGAGGAGAGTCTGGATACAGCGGGCTAGGAGTTAGCTGGACACTGAGAGCTGGGATAGAGAGGGGAGTCTGGATACAACGGGCTAGGAGTTAGCTGGACGCTGAGAGCTGGGATAGAGAGGAGAGTCTGGATACAGCGGGCTAGGAGTTAGCTGGACGCTGAGAGCTGGGATAGAGTGGAGAGTCTGGATACAGCGGGCTAGGAGTTAGCTGGACGCTGAGAGCTGGGATAGAGAGGAGAGTCTGGATACAGCGGGCTAGGAGTTAGCTGGACACTGAGAGCTGAGATAGAGAGGAGAGTCTGGATACAGCGGGCTAGGAGTTAGCTGGACGCTGAGAGCTGGGATAGAGAGGAGAGTCTGGATACAGCAGGCTAGGAGTTAGCTGGACGCTGAGAGCTGGGATAGAGAGGGGAGTCTGGATACAGCGGGCTAGGAGTTAGCTGGACGCTGAGAGCTGGGATAGAGAGGTGAGTCTGGATACAGCGGGCTAGGAGTTAGCTGGACACTGAGATCTGAGATAGAGAGGAGAGTCTGGATACAGCGGGCTAGGAGTTAGCTGGACGCTGAGAGCTGAGATAGAGAGGAGAGTCTGGATACAGCGGGCTAGGAGTTAGCTGGACACTGAGAGCTGAGATAGAGAGGAGAGTCTGGATACAGCGGGCTAGGAGTTAGCTGGACGCTGAGAGCTGGGATAGAGAGGGGAGTCTGGATACAGCGGGCTAGGAGTTAGCTGGACGCTGAGAGCTGGGATAGAGAGGAGAGTCTGGATACAGCGGGCTATGAGTTAGCTGGACGCTGAGAGCTGGGATAGAGAGGAGAGTCTGGATACAGCGGGCTAGGAGTTAGCTGGACACTGAGAGCTGAGATAGAGAGGAGAGTCTGGATACAGCGGGCTAGGAGTTAGCTGGACGCTGAGAGCTGGGATAGAGAGGGGAGTCTGGATACAGCGGGCTAGGAGTTAGCTGGACGCTGAGAGCTGGGATAGAGAGGAGAGTCTGGATACAGCGGGCTAGGAGTTAGCTGGACGCTGAGAGCTGGGATAGAGAGGAGAGTCTGGATACAGCGGGCTAGGAGTTAGCTGGACGCTGAGAGCTGGGATAGAGAGGAGAGTCTGGATACAACGGGCTAGGAGTTAGCTGGACGCTGAGAGCTGGGATAGAGAGGGGAGTCTGGATACAGCGGGCTAGGAGTTAGCTGGACGCTGAGAGCTGGGATAGAGAGGAGAGTCTGGATACAACGGGCTAGGAGTTAGCTGGACGCTGAGAGCTGGGATAGAGAGGAGAGTCTGGATACAGCGGGCTAGGAGTTAGCTGGACGCTGAGAGCTGAGATAGAGAGTAGAGTCTGGATACAGCGGGCTAGGAGTTAGCTGGACACTGAGAGCTGAGATAGAGAGGGGAGTGTGGATACAGCGGGCTAGGAGTTAGCTGGACACTGAGAGCTGAGATAGAGAGTAGAGTCTGGATACAGCGGGCTAGGAGTTAGCTGGATGCTGAGAGCTGAGATAGAGAATAGAGTCTGGATACAGCGTGCTAGGAGTTAGCTGGACACTGAGAGCTGAGATAGAGAATAGAGTCTGGATACAGCGGGCTAGGAGTTAGCTGGACGCTGAGAGCTGAGATAGAGAGTAGAGTCTGGATACAGCGGGCTAGGAGTTAGCTGGACACTTAGAGCTGAGATAGAGATGGGAGTCTGGATACAGTGTGCTAGGAGTTAACTGGACACTGAGAGCTGAGATAGATAGTAGAGGCTGGGTACAGCGGGCTAGGAGTTAACTGGACGCTGAGAGCTGGGAAAGAGAGGAGACGCTGGGTACAGCGGGCTAGGAGTTAGCTGGACACTGAGAGCTGGCAAAGAGATGAGAGTCTGGATACAGCGGGCTAGGAGTTAGCTGGACACTGAGAGCTGAGATAGAGAGTAGAGTCTGGATACAGCGGGCTAGGAGTTAGCTGGACGCTGAGAGCTGAGATAGAGAGTAGAGTCTGGATACAGCGGGCTAGGAGTTAGCTGGACACTGAGAGCTGAGATAGAGAGGAGAGTCTGGATACAGCGGGCTAGGAGTTAGCTGGACACTGAGAGCTGAGATAGAGAGTAGAGTCTGGATACAGCGAGCTAGGAGTTAGCTGGACACTGAGAGCCGAGATAGAGAGGAGAGTCTGGATACAGTGTGCTAGGAATTAGCTGGACGCTGAGAGCTGAGATAGAGAGGAGAGGCTGGATACAGCGAACTATGAACTAGCTGGACACTGAGAGCTGAGATATAGAGGAAAGTATGGATACAGCGTGCTAGGAGTTAACTGGACACTGAGAGCTGAGATAGATAGTAGAGTCTGGATACAGCAGGCTAGGAGTTAGGTGGATGCTGAGAGCTGAGA
>CM026395.1:15636204-15655149 GCA_014843695.1 Archivesica marissinica | reverse complement strand
GAGAGAGGATGTTTTATAGGCGGATATTACAAGACTATGAGAGAGGATGGTTTATATGTGGACATTACAAGGCTAGGAGAGAGAGGATGTTTTATAGGCGGATATTACAAGACTAGGAGAGAGGATGGTTTATATGTGGATATTACAAGGCTAGGAGAGAGAGGATGTTTTATAGGCGGATATTACAAGACTAGGAGAGAGGATGGTTTATAGGTGGATATTACAAGACTAGGAGAGAGGATGTTTTATAGATGGATATTATAAGGCTAGGAGAGAGAGGATGTTTTATTGTGGATATTACTAGGCTAGGAGGCTGAGGATGTTTTCTAGATGGATATTATAAGCGATAGAGAGAGAGGATGTCTAGGAGGGAGATAGTTTACAAGGCTAGGAGAGAGGATGTTTTATAGGTGGATATTATAAGGCTAGGAGAGAGGATGTTTTATAGGTGGATATTACAAGGCTAGGAGAGAGGATGTTTTATAGGTGGATATTACAAGGCTAGGAGAGAGGATGTTTTATAGGTGGATATTACAAGGCTAGGAGAGAGGATGTTTTATATGTGGATATTACAAGGCTAGGAGAGAGGATGTTTTATAGGTGGATATTACAAGGCTAGGAGAGAGGATGGTGTATAGGTGGATATTACAATCGGAATGGAAGTCGTGATAGCGCAGTTATAGCGCGTTCGCTTCAAGTGGTAACGGTCCGGAGTTTGAGCCCGCTAGAGCGTTAGGATTGGGCCCTTAGGCAAGCCAGTTAAATTCCATATTGCCTCCTCTCTCCCGCGATAGATTCCATCAGGAATGATGGCTCGAGAGTGATTAATATAAGTTGCAAGATTTGTTTCGCAATCAGGCTAACATAAATGTGTATACATTAATAGATTTTTGATAGTAGCTACATGAACTCCTCCTGGCTTCCATCATGTTCATTGTTACTCCCGGTTCGGCCATAACTCATACAACACTGCCATCTGATACCTCTCGTGGGCACTGGGTAAGGAATGTAACTAGTCAATATAAGCACCTGCCCTGGAGACTGATATCTATGTCACGTACATCACTAAGTGCTTATTGTTAATGAGATTCAGCCATCACGCTCAACTAAATGCCAATTGTTGAAGAGCAATGGTGAATATGAAAAATGACAATAAAACCCCACGAGAGCAATTAGCGAAATAATTAATAATGATAGCGCGTAGGAACTACTTTATTGTATCTTAATTGTGGTATTTGGTCATGTAGTTCAGTGTGATTTAGATTATGTCCTCGGTGTGGGTCGTGCCGTTCAGTGTGATCGGTGTGGGTCGTGCAGTTCAGTGTAATTTAGATTATGTCCTCGGTGTGGGTCGTGCCGTTCAGTGTGATTGGTGTGGGTCGTGCAGTTCAGTGTAATTTAGATTATGTCCTCGGTGTGGGTCGTGCAGTTCAGTGGATAGTGCAGTTCAGTGGGTCGTGCAGTTCAGTGGATAGTGCAGTTCAGTGGGTCGTGCATTTCAGTGTAATTTACATTATGTCCTCGGTGTGGGTCGTGCAGTTCAGTGGATAGTGCAGTTCAGTGGGTCGTGCATTTCAGTGTAATTTACATTATGTCCTCGGTGTGGGTCGTGCAGTTCAGTGGGTCGTGCAGTTCAGTGGATATTGCAGTTCAGTGGATCGTGCAGTTCAGTGGATATTGCAGTTCAGTGGGTAGTGCAGTTCAGTGGGTCGTGCAGTCAGTGGATAGTGCAGTTCAGTGGATCGTGCAGTTCAGTGGATCGTGAGTCAGTGGGTGTGAGTTAGTGGTGGTGCAGTTCAGTGGATCGTGCAGTTCGTGGGTCGTGCAGTTCAGTGGATCGTGCAGTTCAGTGGATAGTGCAGTTCAGTGGGTCGTGCAGTTCAGTGGATCGTGCAGTTCAGTGGGTCGTGCAGTTCAGTGGGTCGTGCAGTTCAGTGGGTCGTGCAGTGGGTCGTGCAGTTCAGTGGGATGTAGTGTATATCCTCCATGTGGTCGTGCAGTTTAGTATGATGTAGTGTATTTCCTCCATGTGGTCGTGCAGTTCAGTGGGATGTAGTGTATATCCTCCATGTGGTCGTGCAGTTCAGTGGGTCGTGCAGTTCAGTGGGTCGTGCAGTGGGTCGTGCAGTTTAGTGTGATGTAGTGTATATCCTCCATGTGGTCGTGCAGTTCAGTGGGATGTAGTGTATATCCTCCATGTGGTCGTGCAGTTAGTATGATGTAGTGTTCTCCATGTGGTCGTGCAGTTTAGTATGATGTAGTGTATATCCTCCATGTGGTCGTGCAGTTCAGTGGGTCGTACAGTTCAGTGGATCGTGCAGTTCAGTGGGTCGTGCAGTTCAGTGGATCGTGCAGTTCAGTGGGTCGTGCAGTTCAGTGGGTCGTGCAGTTCAGTGGATCGTGCAGTTCAGTGGGATGTAGTGTATATCCTCCATGTGGTCGTGCAGTTTAGTGGGTCATGCAGTTCAGTGGATCGTGCAGTTCAGTGGGTCGTGCAGTTCAGTGGGTCGTGCAGTTCAGTGGATCGTGCAGTTCAGTGGGATGTAGTGTATATCCTCCATGTGGTCGTGCAGTTCAGTGGGTCGTGCAGTTCAATGGATCGTGCAGTTCAGTGGGTCGTGCAGTTCAGTGGATCGTGCAGTTCAGTGGGTCGTGCAGTTCAGTGGGTCGTGTAGTTCAGTGGGTAGTGCAGTTCAGTGGGTCGTGCAGTTCAGTGGGATGTAGTTTATAGCCTCAGTGTGGTCATGTCGTTCAGTGTAATTTAGATTCAGTTGATATCATGGATGTGTGCCATGCAATTATGTGTGAGTTGGCTGATACCGTCGGTGCATAACCTAGGCACATTTCAACCTGACACTTTATTACCTACGTAGGCCAACGAACAACAGTAACAGGTTTGCTTAAAGTTGTAAACTGCTGGGTTTTATTACTAAACCAGCTTATTTTTGAAATTTCGCGTTTTATCAGGCCCTTAGCCACACTGAGGCACACTACATTACAATTGCCGAGGCTGCCTCGAAACAAAAACTAAATGAAAAATTAAATAAATAAAATGCAAACATATCCCCTTGCTGTATAAAATGTTGACTGCTAGAGAGCTGAAAGGCCAGTACATAATTATACGTCTAAACTCATTAAATCAGAAAACGCAGGACATCGCTTCTATACCCCAACACGTTTAAGGGGGACGTGCCCCAGGACTGTCACCCTAGATTGCCTAGGTTAAAATGTGCCTCTGGCTACGGTACTGTTTAAGAAAGAGTATGAATGACGTTTATAAGTGACGTTACAAAGTTAGTAATATAATAATAATAATAATAATGAAGACTTTGTTTAACAAATTATGATTTGCATAAAAAATTTGTGTTGAATCACCATTATGTATGTGCAACTCCATTGAAACTATTTTACACTACCGTGTGTGTGTTTTACGTTTATTTATCATCGCTACCGATTGCCCATATGAGCGACGCCCCCTGGAGAGATTAGTCATTTTAGATTGTTGGAGGATAGTGCAATGATACAGAGAGAGACCCATTCCAGAGTCTCCTCTGGTTCTTTTACGTGCACTGTGTAAAGCACCGACACGAGACCTCGGTTTAACGTCCCATCTGAAAAACTGTTAATTTTATTAGGGTCAAACGGGGGATCGAACCTGCGATCCCTGGATTACCAAATAAACATAAAGCACACAGTTTATCTTCAGTTGGAAAAATAATACTATAATTCATTATGCAAATTTAAAAATACCAATGAAGGGAGGTAATTCACAAATTGTAATTTCACAAAATCAGGTTCGTTTGTGACCACATTTTCCCAATTTTACTTTTTACCGTAATAATTTATTATTGAAAAATGAAAATATAAGGCAATAACCACACTATCTAATCATCCGCTCCTTACAATATCTCGGTGTGCAGCACATTCTAAGTAAACGCTACATGACGTTTTAAGTAACGTATCACTGGAAACCAATTAAAATTTCATTGACATCCACTCATGGGTATAAGCTGCACATTTAAAGCGACACTACAACGGCGATAACACAACTTTCTACAGAATGTATTTTCCTATTTTAATGTATACTTGTTTTCCGAATATTTACCTCCAAAGCTGAGTATTTCAACTAAATAAACAACCGTCGTATACGACATTTGTTGGCATAACAAAATAATGTAAATAGGGTCAAAATCCATCCGTAATGCAATGTGTGTATCCCGAATAACACGATTTATGGTATAGATTTACCGTTATATCTCACCGTGTGCATGTACATATTTATTGTTTTAGGCTAATACGATTTAAAATATCTCTAAACGACAGTAGCATGCGCTATGTATAGACTACAATAATAAATAAACACCAATCTAGGAGAGTAGCTGACCGTTATATGAAATCTAACTTTCACGTTTGAGAGTTTGTATACCACAAAAACACTGTTTATGTATAGCAAGTAAATGTTCGAATTATTTCTGAAGAATTTATAGTAGCAATGCTATGTATACGTAAAAAGCCATTTCAGTGGCTTTTTTGCTATCTAATGTCGCTTTAAAGTGAACACATAATGGGAGATTTAAAGTTAATGCCAGAACTTCATTATAATACGAATTTATAGTTTGGATGGAGGCTATAGAGTCGTGTTCCTCGAGTATTTATCGATGAACAGCACGCTATGATCGGTCGTATTTAACGAGATAACAGCAGCATATGCTGGCATGCATGAGCCGCGATAACGTCACACCAGATATAAACAGTACTTCATGTATTACCGCGATATGATCGTACTCGCGCTCGTGACGAACATGCATTCCAGAAATGTATGTTCACTGTATTACTATCTGTAGAAGATGGTTGTACTGGTTTGCTAGGTATGCAACATTGTATGCCCTCGTGGCGAACATGCATTCCAGAAATGTATGTTCACTGTATTACTATCTGTAGAAGATGGTTGTACTGGTTTGCTAGGTATGCAACATTGTATGCCCTCATGGCGAACATGCATTCCAGAAATGTATGTTCACTGTATTACTATCTGTAGAAGATGGTTGTACTGGTTTGCTAGGTATGCAACATTGTATGCCCTCGTGGCGAACATGCATTCCAGAAATGTATGTTCACTGTATTACTATCTGTAGAAGATGGTTGTACTGGTTTGCTAGGTATGCAACATTGTATGCCCTCGTGGCGAACATGCATTCCAGAAATGTATGTTCACTGTATTAGTATCTGTAGAAGATGGTTGTACTGGTTTGCTAGGTATGCAACATTGTATGCCCTCGTGGCGAACATGCATTCCAGAAATGTATGTTCACTGTATTACTATCTGTAGAAGATGGTTGTACTGGTTTGCTAGGTATGCAACATTGTATGCCCTCGTGGCGAACATGCATTCCAGAAATGTATGTTCACTGTATTACTATCTGTAGAAGATGGTTGTACTGGTTTGCTAGGTATGCAACATTGTATGCCCTCGTGGCGAACATGCATTCCAGAAATGTATGCTCACTGTATTACTATCTGTAGAAGATGGTTGTACTGGTTTGCTAGGTATGCAACATTGTATGCCCTCGTGGCGAACATGCATTCCAGAAATGTATGTTCACTGTATTACTATCTGTAGAAGATGGTTGTACTGGTTTGCTAGGTATGCAACATTGTATGCCCTCGTGGCGAACATACATTCCAGAAATATATGTTCACTGTATTACTATCTGTAGATGATGGTTGTACTGGCTTGTTCGGTATGCAATATTTTCATTGTATGTCAGTCAGTGTTCTATGTTAAGCTGTGTACTTCAGGAGACTGCACGCATTTGCGTATGTGACTAGACTTAGGAACTGGAAATGTCGGTTTCGGCTGAGATTCGTACCTGGTACCTTTGTATTACAATTGCAAGGCTCTACCATTTGAGAAACCGAGGAGCCCGAGAACTAATATATATATTGACTATAATATACTGACACTATAAACAAAGCTGTGCACTTTGATATTGAGCGTTACTTTTTCGTAACAAATTTTAGTAAATATATATTTATGTATTTTTTCGGCATAAAAAGCCTTTTGAAAGACAATTTCAACCAAAATTCCGGCTAATTCATTTCCTTTCAGATTGACAAAAAAAACGGCTAATTAATATTCTTTCAGATTTTTTGCTTGGCATTTTCGTTGAAAAAGGCTTTTTAAGCCGAACATTCGGAATTAGAGAGGACTACGTATATATTGGGTATTAGTTTATTAGGTTAACATCCACCCGGGATACGTATCACCGGTAGCTTCCCTTGGAACGTAGCCTGCATCACCTCACTGGTATCAACTCATTATTGTCTCAGTTTTACTCTGGGAAATGCAGCTTACTAATGCTGTTAGAACATACTGTCCTATCCAGTTTGCATTATTTATGTTGCAGCGTTGCAGTCTCCCCTGATTGTATGTGTAATGCAGCAATTAACATTTGAGACAGAGAAGCCATCTAATCACTTGTCATTCTTGCAGAACAGCCAGAATACATATAAATACGGACACCATAAACAAGGCTGTGCACTTTGATATTGAGCGTTACTTTTCCTTAACAAATTTTAGTAAATATATATTTATGTATTCCGTTCACATAAAGGTGGATACATAATTTTATGTGACCGTACAAAACATCATTGTAAGTGTACTAACGTCCCCATAAAAGTTGAACACACATCATGGTCACCTTAAACGTTATATATATATATATATATATATATATATAGTCCTCTCTAATTCCGAATTTTCGGCATAAAAAGCCTTTTGAAGGACAATTTCAACCACAAATCCGGCTAATTCATTTCCTTTCAGATTGACAAAAAAACGGCTAATTAATATTCTTTCAGATTTTTTGTTTGGAATTTTCATTGAAAAAGGCTTTTTAAGCCGACAATTCGAAATTAGAGAGGACTACGTATATATTGGGTATTAGTTTATTAGGTTAACATCCACCCGGGATACGTATCACCGGTAGCTTCCCTTGGAACGTAGCGTGCATCACCTCACTGGTATCAACTCATTATTGTCTCAGTTTTACTCTGGTAAATGTAGCATACTAATGCTGTTCGAACATACTGTCCGATCCAGTTTGCATTATTTATGTTGCACCATTGCAGTCTCCCTTTATTGTATGTGTAATGTAGCAATTAACATTTGAGACAGAGAAGCCATCTAATCACTGTCATTCTTGCAGAACAGCACACATACAATTTGTCATTCTTGCAGAACAGCACACATACAATTTGTCATTCTTGCAGAACAGCACACATACAATTTGTCATTCTTGCAGAACAGCACACATACAATTTGTCATTCTTGCAGAACAGCACACATACAATTTGTCATTCTTGCAGAACAGCACACATACAATTTGTCATTCTTGCAGAACAGCACACATACAATGTGTCATTCATGCAGAACAGCACACATAGAATTTGTCACTCTTGCAGAACAGCACACATACAATTTGTCACTCTTGCAGAACAGCACACATACAATTTGTCATTCTTGCAGAACAGCACATATACAATTTGTCATTCTTGCAGAACAGCACACATACAATTTGTCATTCTTGCAGAACAGCACACATACAATTTGTCACTCTTGCAGAACAGCACACATACAATTTGTCACTCTTGCAGAACAGCACACATACAATTTGTCACTCTTGCAGAACAGCACACATACAATTTGTCATTCTTGCAGAACAGCACACATACAATTTGTCATTCTTGCAGAACAGCACACATACAATTTGTCATTCTTGCAGAACAGCACACATACAATTTGTCATTCTTGCAGAACAGCACACATACAATTTGTCACTCTTGCAGAACAGCACACATACAATTTGTCACTCTTGCAGAACAGCACACATACAATTTGTCATTCTTGCAGAACAGCACACATACAATTTGTCATTCTTGCAGAACAGCACACATACAATTTGTCATTCTTGCAGAACAGCACACATACAATTTGTCACTCTTGCAGAACAGCACACATACAATTTGTCACTCTTGCAGAACAGCACACATACAATTTGTCACTCTTGCAGAACAGCACACATACAATTTGTCATTCTTGCAGAACAGCACACATACAATTTGTCATTCTTGCAGAACAGCACACATACAATTTGTCATTCTTGCAGAACAGCACACATACAATTTGTCATTCTTGCAGAACAGCACACATACAATTTGTCATTCTTGCAGAACAGCACACATACAATTTGTCATTCTTGCAGAACAGCACACATACAATTATTTATATATTATATTTATATATACTGACACAATGAAAAAACTGTGCATTTTTATATTGAGCGTTAATTTTTCGTAACAAATTTTAGAATTATGGATTTTACTATCGTGAGTGCAGAAAAAATCCTTCACACATGGCACTCATTTACCAATATTTAAGCGCGTAGACGTCCACATTTGCCTAAACCGCCTCCGTGGTCGAGTGGTTACGGTCGCTGACTTATATACTACTGTAACCTATCATCACTGATGGTCACGGGTTCGAGTTCCGCTCAGACCGTGTATCATTTATATGAAAAAGTTGGCAGTTTCTTACGGAGGTTGGTGCACCAAGTACTGGTTAACCGCTGGAGCCAGCCCAGGAAAGGTGTTGTTAGGTAAACTGCCCGTCGCTCAAATGGGAAACCGGTAGCGATGTTAAATAAGCTTAAATTAAAAAAAATTGCCTATATTTTTCTAAAAGAATATAAATTTTTACCTCTAAGGCATGTGCACTGTTTCTTTTTGGTGTCTATATAATTATATATTATATTTTTATTCCTCCATCGCTAAAGAGTATGTGGGACCGCCGTGGCCAAGTGGTTACGGTTGTTGATTTAAAATCACTTGGCCCTAACCGCTGTAGCTTCGCATCCTATGTCGAATTCTTTAATGTGAGTAAACTATCCAGCTGGCGTGCGTAGGTCGTTGGTTCTACCAGGGTGTCTGTCCGTGCCTGAAATACTACTCGGAGGCGTCCAGGGTATTCCTCCACCAATAACAGTTGGAGAGTCGCCATAATATATACAACACCGGCGTTATTGCTAGTATACCCGCAGACACCGGCGTTATTGCTAGTATACCCACAGACACCGGCGTTATTGCTAGTATACCAGCAGACACCGGCGTTATTGCTAGTATATCCACAGACACCGGCGTTATTGCTAGTATACCCACAGACACCGGCGTTATTGCTAGTATACCCACATACACCGGCGTTATTGCTAGTATACCCACAGACACCGGCGTTATTGCTAGTATACCAGCAGACACCGGCGTTATTGCTAGTATATCCACAGACACCGGCGTTATTGCTAGTATACCCACAGACACCGGCGTTATTGCTAGTATACCCACATACACCGGCGTTATTGCTAGTATACCCACAGACACCGGCGTTATTGCTAGTATACCAGCAGACACCGGCGTTATTGCTAGTATACCCGCAGACACCGGCGTTATTGCTAGTATACCCGCAGACACCGGCGTTATTGCTAGTATACCCACATACACCGGCGTTATTGCTAGTATTCCACAGACACCGGCGTTATTGCTAGTATACCCGCAGACACCGGCGTTATTGCTAGTATACCCACATACACCGGCGTTATTGCTAGTATACACACAGACACCGGCGTTATTGCTAGTATACCCGCAGACACCGGCGTTATTGCTAGTATACCCACATACACCGGCGTTATTGCTAGTATACCCACAGACACCGGCGTTATTGCTAGTATACCCACAGACACCGGCGTTATTGCTAGTATACCCACATACACCGGCGTTATTGCTAGTATACCCACAGACACCGGCGTTATTGCTAGTATACCACAGACACCGGCGTTATTGCTAGTATACCAGCAGACACCGGCGTTATTGCTAGTATACCCACAGACACCGGCGTTATTGCTAGTATACCCACAGACACCGGCGTTATTGCTAGTATACCCACAGACACCGGCGTTATTGCTAGTATATCCACAGACACCGGCGTTATTGCTAGTATATCCACATACACCGGCGTTATTGCTAGTATACCCACATACACCGGCGTTATTGCTAGTATACCCACATACACCGGCGTTATTGCTAGTATATCCACAGACACCGGCGTTATTGCTAGTATATCCACATACACCGGCGTTATTGCTAGTATACCCGCAGACACCGGCGTTATTGCTAGTATATCCACAGACACCGGCGTTATTGCTAGTATATCCACATACACCGGCGTTATTGCTAGTATATCCACAGACACCGGCGTTATTGCTAGTATACCCGCATACACCGGCGTTATTGCTAGTATACCAGCAGACACCGGCGTTATTGCTAGTATACCTACATACACAGTCGTTATTGCTAGTATACCAGCAGACACCGGCGTTATTGCTAGTATACCAGCAGACACCGGCGTTATTGCTAGTATACCAGCAGACACCGGCGTTATTGCTAGTATACCCACATACACCGGCGTTATTGCTAGTATATCGACATACACCGGCGTTATTGCTAGTATATCCACAGACACCGGCGTTATTGCTAGTATACCCACAGACACCGGCGTTATTGCTAGTATATCCACAGACACCGGCGTTATTGCTAGTATACCCACAGACACCGGCGTTATTGCTAGTATATCCACATACACCGGCGTTATTGCTAGTATATCCACATACACCGGCGTTATTGCTAGTATATCCACATACACCGGCGTTATTGCTAGTATACCCACAGACACCGGCGTTATTGCTAGTATATCCACATACACCGGCGTTATTGCTAGTATACCCACATACACCGGCGTTATTGCTAGTATATCCACAGACACCGGCGTTATTGCTAGTATACCCACAGACACCGGCGTTATTGCTAGTATACCCACATACACCGGCGTTATTGCTAGTATACCCACATACACCGGCGTTATTGCTAGTATATCCACAGACACCGGCGTTATTGCTAGTATACCCACAGACACCGGCGTTATTGCTAGTATATCCGCATACACCGGCGTTATTGCTAGTATACCCGCATACACCGGCGTTATTGCTAGTATACCAGCAGACACCGGCGTTATTGCTAGTATACCCACATACACCGGCGTTATTGCTAGTATACCCACAGACACCGGCGTTATTGCTAGTATACCCACAGACACCGGCGTTATTGCTAGTATACCCACAGACACCGGCGTTATTGCTAGTATATCCACAGACACCGGCGTTATTGCTAGTATATCCACATACACCGGCGTTATTGCTAGTATACCCACAGACACCGGCGTTATTGCTAGTATATCCACAGACACCGGCGTTATTGCTAGTATATCCACAGACACCGGCGTTATTGCTAGTATACCCACATACACCGGCGTTATTGCTAGTATATCCACAGACACCGGCGTTATTGCTAGTATATCCACAGACACCGGCGTTATTGCTAGTATACCCACAGACACCGGCGTTATTGCTAGTATACCCACAGACACCGGCGTTATTGCTAGTATATCCACATACACCGGCGTTATTGCTAGTATACCCACATACACCGGCGTTATTGCTAGTATACCCGCATACACCGGCGTTATTGCTAGTATATCCACAGACACCGGCGTTATTGCTAGTATACCCACAGACACCGGCGTTATTGCTAGTATATCCACAGACACCGGCGTTATTGCTAGTATACCCACAGACACCGGCGTTATTGCTAGTATATCCACAGACACCGGCGTTATTGCTAGTATATCCACATACACCGGCGTTATTGCTAGTATATCCACAGACACCGGCGTTATTGCTAGTATACCCGCAGACACCGGCGTTATTGCTAGTATACCCACAGACACCGGCGTTATTGCTAGTATACCCACAGACACCGGCGTTATTGCTAGTATACCCACATACACCGGCGTTATTGCTAGTATACCCACAGACACCGGCGTTATTGCTAGTATACCAGCAGACACCGGCGTTATTGCTAGTATACCAGCAGACACCGGCGTTATTGCTAGTATACCCACATACACCGGCGTTATTGCTAGTATACCCACAGACACCGGCGTTATTGCTAGTATACCCACAGACACCGGCGTTATTGCTAGTATACCCACAGACACCGGCGTTATTGCTAGTATACCCACAGACACCGGCGTTATTGCTAGTATACACAGACACCGGCGTTATTGCTAGTATACCCACATACACCGGCGTTATTGCTAGTATATCCACAGACACCGGCGTTATTGCTAGTATACCCACATACACCGGCGTTATTGCTAGTATATCCACAGACACCGGCGTTATTGCTAGTATACCCACAGACACCGGCGTTATTGCTAGTATACCCACATACACCGGCGTTATTGCTAGTATATCCACATACACCGGCGTTATTGCTAGTATACCCACATACACCGGCGTTATTGCTAGTATATCCACATAGCATACACCGGCGTTATTGCTAGTATACCCACATACACCGGCGTTATTGCTAGTATACCTACATACACCGGCGTTATTGCTAGTATATCCACATACACCGGCGTTATTGCTAGTATACCAGCAGACACCGGCGTTATTGCTAGTATATCCACATACACCGGCGTTATTGCTAGTATACCCACAGACACCGGCGTTATTGCTAGTATACCCGCAGACACCGGCGTTATTGCTAGCATACCCACATACACCGGCGTTATTGCTAGTATATCCACAGACACCGGCGTTATTGCTAGTATACCCGCAGACACCGGCGTTATTGCTAGTATACCCACAGACACCGGCGTTATTGCTAGCATACACCGGCGTTATTGCTATTACCTAGAGACAAATAACCCAACAAATATAAACGTTTAATGAATTTTATTGTATTGGCAAATATTGGCCATGGCTGGTGATATATTAATATTATATTATTTAAAACGAATGTGAATATTAATAGTATAAGTGATCATTTGCTCCGTTACCGGCAGCAATATATATATTTATGCTATAATACGCATTAATTAGTCCATCTGTTCGTTTTCATTAGTATAAAATTATGTTGACTCTTCTGAATATGTCCAGTTCCTTCTAAATATTTCTTAACCACTTCGAGTTTATACACAAAGACTATATCATATGTATAAGAGTCAGTATTGTCTGTATGACATCTTTCAGATGGACTGTATCACTCAGCCATGACATCTAGCGGACCTAATTCTTCGTCCTCGTAACTGAAAATATATAACACACCGAAAGCAAGGGGTATCTATATTGTGGTGGGAGGGGAGGGCTTTTGAATGCATTTAAAAGTAGATAAAGGGCATTAAATTAAAATTTATAACAAAATTAAAATGGCTACCTCATTCAATGTATGTGGAATCGATAAAAGATTGCACAAGCATGGTGCCTTCGCTTAAATAGTTTGGGAGTCTGAAAATA
Source organism: Archivesica marissinica (assembly GCA_014843695.1). NCBI lineage: Eukaryota > Metazoa > Mollusca > Bivalvia > Venerida > Vesicomyidae > Archivesica > Archivesica marissinica. The sequence continues at coordinate 15,641,683 of CM026395.1, read as the reverse complement.
GTTCCAAGGATATTCATGCGCATAGAAATTGTTATTTGGTCGTAGGTAAAAGGTTCAATCTTAATTTGATTAAACCAAGTAGTATACCCACATACACCGGCGTTATTGCTAGTATATCCACAGACACCGGCGTTATTGCTAGTATACCCACATACACCGGCGTTATTGCTAGTATATCCACATACACCGGCGTTATTGCTAGTATATCCACATACACCGGCGTTATTGCTAGTATACCCACAGACACCGGCGTTATTGCTAGTATACCCGCAGACACCGGCGTTATTGCTAGTATACCCACATACACCGGCGTTATTGCTAGTATACCCACAGACACCGGCGTTATTGCTAGTATATCCACATACACCGGCGTTATTGCTAGTATACCCGCATACACCGGCGTTATTGCTAGTATATCCACAGACACCGGCGTTATTGCTAGTATACCCGCATACACCGGCGTTATTGCTAGTATATCCACATACACCGGCGTTATTGCTAGTATACCCACATACACCGGCGTTATTGCTAGTATATCCACATACACCGGCGTTATTGCTAGTATACCCGCAGACACCGGCGTTATTGCTAGTATACCCACATACACCGGCGTTATTGCTAGTATACCCACAGACACCGGCGTTATTGCTAGTATATCCACAGACACCGGCGTTATTGCTAGTATATCCACATACACCGGCGTTATTGCTAGTATATCCACATACACCGGCGTTATTGCTAGTATATCCACATACACCGGCGTTATTGCTAGTATACCCACAGACACCGGCGTTATTGCTAGTATACCCGCAGACACCGGCGTTATTGCTAGTATACCCACATACACCGGCGTTATTGCTAGTATACACACAGACACCGGCGTTATTGCTAGTATACCCGCAGACACCGGCGTTATTGCTAGTATACCAACATACACCGGCGTTATTGCTAGTATACACACAGACACCGGCGTTATTGCTAGTATACCCACAGACACCGGCGTTATTGCTAGTATACATGCAGACACCGGCGTTATTGCTAGTATACCCGCAGACACCGGCGTTATTGCTAGTATATCTACAGACACCGGCGTTATTGCTAGTATACCCACAGACACCGGCGTTATTGCTAGTATACCCACATACACCGGCGTTATTGCTAGTATACACACAGACACCGGCGTTATTGCTAGTATACCAGCAGACACCGGCGTTATTGCTAGTATACCCACATACACCGGCGTTATTGCTAGTATATCCACAGACACCGGCGTTATTGCTAGTATACCCACAGACACCGGCGTTATTGCTAGTATACCCGCAGACACCGGCGTTATTGCTAGTATACCCACAGACACCGGCGTTATTGCTAGTACCAACACCGGGTTATTGCGTATACCCACATACACCGGCGTTATTGCTAGTATACACAGACACCGGCGTTATTGCTAGTATACCCACATACACCGGCGTTATTGCTAGTATACCCACATACACCGGCGTTATTGCTAGTATACCCACATACACCGGCGTTATTGCTAGTATACCCACATACACCGGCGTTATTGCTAGTATACCCACATACACCGGCGTTATTGCTAGTATACCCACATACACCGGCGTTATTGCTAGTATATCCACATACACCGGCGTTATTGCTAGTATACCCACATACACCGGCGTTATTGCTAGTATATCCACATACACCGGCGTTATTGCTAGTATACCCACATACACCGGCGTTATTGCTAGTATATCCACAGACACCGGCGTTATTGCTAGTATACCCGCATACACCGGCGTTATTGCTAGTATATCCACATACACCGGCGTTATTGCTAGTATACCCACATACACCGGCGTTATTGCTAGTATATCCACATACACCGGCGTTATTGCTAGTATACCAGCAGACACCGGCGTTATTGCTAGTATACCCACAGACACCGGCGTTATTGCTAGTATACCCACAGACACCGGCGTTATTGCTAGTATATCCACAGACACCGGCGTTATTGCTAGTATATCCACATACACCGGCGTTATTGCTAGTATATCCACATACACCGGCGTTATTGCTAGTATATCCACATACACCGGCGTTATTGCTAGTATACCCACAGACACCGGCGTTATTGCTAGTATACCCGCAGACACCGGCGTTATTGCTAGTATACCCACATACACCGGCGTTATTGCTAGTATACCCACAGACACCGGCGTTATTGCTAGTATACCCGCAGACACCGGCGTTATTGCTAGTATACCCACATACACCGGCGTTATTGCTAGTATACCCACAGACACCGGCGTTATTGCTAGTATACCCACAGACACCGGCGTTATTGCTAGTATACCTGCAGACACCGGCGTTATTGCTAGTATACCCGCAGACACCGGCGTTATTGCTAGTATATCCACAGACACCGGCGTTATTGCTAGTATACCCACAGACACCGGCGTTATTGCTAGTATACCCACATACACCGGCGTTATTGCTAGTATACCACAGACACCGGCGTTATTGCTAGTATACCAGACACCGGCGTTATTGCTAGTATACCCACATACACCGGCGTTATTGCTAGTATATCCACAGACACCGGCGTTATTGCTAGTATACCCAAGACACCGGCGTTATTGCTAGTATACCCGCAGACACCGGCGTTATTGCTAGTATACCACATACACCGGCGTTATTGCTAGTATACCCACAGACACCGGCGTTATTGCTAGTATACCCGCAGACACCGGCGTTATTGCTAGTATACCCACATACACCGGCGTTATTGCTAGTATACCCACAGACACCGGCGTTATTGCTAGTATACCCACAGACACCGGCGTTATTGCTAGTATACCCACAGACACCGGCGTTATTGCTAGTATACCCACATACACCGGCGTTATTGCTAGTATACCCGCATACACCGGCGTTATTGCTAGTATATCCACAGACACCGGCGTTATTGCTAGTATACCCACAGACACCGGCGTTATTGCTAGTATACCCACATACACCGGCGTTATTGCTAGTATACCCACAGACACCGGCGTTATTGCTAGTATACCAGCAGACACCGGCGTTATTGCTAGTATACCCACATACACCGGCGTTATTGCTAGTATATCCACAGACACCGGCGTTATTGCTAGTATACCCACAGACACCGGCGTTATTGCTAGTATACCCGCAGACACCGGCGTTATTGCTAGTATACCCACAGACACCGGCGTTATTGCTAGCATACAGCAGACACCGGTGTTATTGCTAGTATACCCACATACACCGGCGTTATTGCTAGTATATCCACAGACACCGGCGTTATTGCTAGTATACCCACATACACCGGCGTTATTGCTAGTATATCCACAGACACCGGCGTTATTGCTAGTATACCCACAGACACCGGCGTTATTGCTAGTATACCAGCAGACACCGGCGTTATTGCTAGTATACCCACATACACCGGCGTTATTGCTAGTATATCCACAGACACCGGCGTTATTGCTAGTATACCCACAGACACCGGCGTTATTGCTAGTATACCCGCAGACACCGGCGTTATTGCTAGTATACCCACATACACCGGCGTTATTGCTAGTATACCACAGACACCGGCGTTATTGCTAGTATATCCACATACACCGGCGTTATTGCTAGTATACCCGCATACACCGGCGTTATTGCTAGTATATCCACAGACACCGGCGTTATTGCTAGTATACCCACATACACCGGCGTTATTGCTAGTATATCCACATACACCGGCGTTATTGCTAGTATACCCACATACACCGGCGTTATTGCTAGTATATCCACATACACCGGCGTTATTGCTAGTATACCCACATACACCGGCGTTATTGCTAGTATACCCACATACACCGGCGTTATTGCTAGTATACCCACATACACCGGCGTTATTGCTAGTATATCCACATACACCGGCGTTATTGCTAGTATACCAGCAGACACCGGCGTTATTGCTAGTATACCCACAGACACCGGCGTTATTGCTAGTATACCCACAGACACCGGCGTTATTGCTAGTATATCCACAGACACCGGCGTTATTGCTAGTATATCCACATACACCGGCGTTATTGCTAGTATATCCACATACACCGGCGTTATTGCTAGTATACCACATACACCGGCGTTATTGCTAGTATACCCACAGACACCGGCGTTATTGCTAGTATACCCGCAGACACCGGCGTTATTGCTAGTATACCCACATACCCGCGTTATTGCTAGTATACCCACAGACACCGGCGTTATTGCTATATATCCACAGACACCGGCGTTATTGCTAGTATACCCACATACACCGGCGTTATTGCTAGTATACCCACAGACACCGGCGTTATTGCTAGTATACCCACAGACACCGGCGTTATTGCTAGTATACACAGACACCGGCGTTATTGCTAGTATACCCACAGACACCGGCGTTATTGCTAGTATATCCACAGACACCGGCGTTATTGCTAGTATACCCACAGACACCGGCGTTATTGCTAGTATACCCACAGACACCGGCGTTATTGCTAGTATACCCACAGACACCGGCGTTATTGCTAGTATACCCACAGACACCGGCGTTATTGCTAGTATACCCCATACACCGGCGTTATTGCTAGTATATCCACATACACCGGCGTTATTGCTAGTATATCCACAGACACCGGCGTTATTGCTAGTATACCCGCATACACCGGCGTTATTGCTAGTATACCAGCAGACACCGGCGTTATTGCTAGTATACCCACATACACCGGCGTTATTGCTAGTATACCAGCAGACACCGGCGTTATTGCTAGTATACCCACAGACACCGGCGTTATTGCTAGTATACCCACATACACCGGCGTTATTGCTAGTATACCCACATACACCGGCGTTATTGCTAGTATACCCACATACACCGGCGTTATTGCTAGTATACCCACATACACCGGCGTTATTGCTAGTATACCCACATACACCGGCGTTATTGCTAGTATACCCACATACACCGGCGTTATTGCTAGTATACCCACATACACCGGCGTTATTGCTAGTATATCCACATACACCGGCGTTATTGCTAGTATACCCACATACACCGGCGTTATTGCTAGTATATCCACAGACACCGGCGTTATTGCTAGTATACCCACATACACAGGCGTTATTGCTAGTATATCCACATACACCGGCGTTATTGCTAGTATACCCACATACACCGGCGTTATTGCTAGTATATCCACATACACCGGCGTTATTGCTAGTATACCCGCATACACCGGCGTTATTGCTAGTATACCCACATACACCGGCGTTATTGCTAGTATACCCACATACACCGGCGTTATTGCTAGTATATCCACAGACACCGGCGTTATTGCTAGTATACCCACAGACACCGGCGTTATTGCTAGTATATCCACATACACCGGCGTTATTGCTAGTATACCCACATACACCGGCGTTA